>JACTOM010000054.1:514117-648239 GCA_015832385.1 Elymnias hypermnestra
AAAGGTATGCTTAGATGGTTTGGGCATGTAGAGAGAATGAATGAAAGGAGACTGACAAAAAGGATTTATGAGTCAAGAGTGAATGCGAAAGTTGGAAGGGGAAGACCAAGGCGAACGTTCCTGGACCAAATCCAGGACATTTTAATTAGGGGCCAAGTCAAGAGTACTCTAAACCGACGAACTTGTATGAAAGGTTTAATGAGAATGAAAGAAGCGAAGGAGATATGCAAGGATCGTGGCAAGTGGAAAGATGTTATCTTTGCTTACCCCTATGGGAATGAGGCGTGATGCTATGTATGTACGAGTATGTACGAATAACGATGTCGGCGGAGAACCCTACACCCCTATGCTTCATGCTCCTTCTCTCTCTTATTCTCCGACATATATATGTTCTCACAAATGGTTTACAAATAAACCTTTAAGAAACTCTTCAAGATATACCATGAAAAAAAGTCACATCTAACACAAATTTTTTAAACTCATTTCATAGAAAGAAATATTTAGACGATTATTAATTAAATTAATAAATTAACCTTTCAAAAAACTGTAGTAACATTAAGTGTCATCCACTACAAGACTAAAAACATGTACTTGAACATGATTACATTAATAAAAAAGTATTATGTTAACGATTGAAAATTTAAACAAGATGTTTTTAGAGAGTGTAATTAGTAAAATTCCTAGCGCTAACTATTTTGTAATAAAGAGTTAATAACGCCATATTACAATAATCCGACGACAACAGCTTCAAAGGACTTTTACAAGGCGACATTTGGCTACACTCTTTGCTAAGTATTTATGAAGTAATATAATACAACGACGATGATCTTGGCTATTCTCGTATATATAATTATTCTCGTAGAATGCCCAATCAATCTAATAATGTTTTAAAATTAGTAAAGCAGATGAAATTGACCCACATATGTTCTGGCGCGTGACTTGAGCGATGCACATGTAACATTTCATATGGAATGTTACAAAATGAATAATCAATGTGATATGTTTAAAAATAAAACTATATTACAATTTTCGCTTGACTGCGATGAAATTTTCATGAGGTGTTATCTACATATCCTTAGGGTTTCTGATTTACTAAATGTTATAATAGGACTCTAGGAAATATATTTCATCCGTGCAAAAATATAGATATACGTGAAACAAGTAATATAAATAAATAAAAGTAAGTTACTACGCTATCATTGGCTTTTATCCGAGTTATCGATAATATTTGCCTGATAATATTTTATATTGGTGTCGTACGATAAAATTAAATAAAGTGTTAACATCACGTGACTTCCACTATAAGCTTAAAATATAATAAATGTATTTGAACTAGACTAGGTGAAGAATAAAGCATTTTATTAACTGTTAAATTCTTTAACAAGATAGGTGTGTAGGTTATAAGTGCAAGCTAATAAAAGGAATGGAAATAATGAGCTGAACGCATCAATATTTAGCCAAGATTTATACAATGCGGCTTCTGGGAGTTCCAACAAGTTTTCATTTACAAGATGGGTTTTGAAGAATTTATCATCGGTTTCTCAGCGAAAAACGACTTTGACCTTATTATTACAAAACAATACCTTCGCAAAACAAACACAACTTATTTAGTAACACGGTTAATCCAAAACTTAATTACTTGAGATAGTTAACCTACTAACACAGTTCTGACTGCATTTTCGCTAACCATCGCATCATCTTGTAACAATAATTATGTACAAAAATAACATTAAATAGAATTTACAGTGACGTCTGTAATTGTAACCTGTTTCAACCACAAAATTAGTTGATACTTTATTCTATTCAACTAGCAATTTACATCACGTCAATGTTAAATAATCATTTCACATTTTTGTTTTCCTGGCTCTCCGTAACAGCTAGTCCGATTTTCGAGGAACTTTTAACTGCATTTTTTTTGTTATAAATAAAATCGTGAGTAACCCTTTCTCCAAAATTTCTAAAAGAACGAAGAAGTCCAGTAAAAAATCTGGTCCAGTCTAAGTGCAATAGTATATTTTTCATTAATTGTAATAAGTAATACTACTTAAAAACTAAAATTGAATGAGGGCTGTAGTAAGAAACATAGCACTATCTCATACTAAAATTGACGAACTATTTAAACGTAATCTACTTTACGTATGAAATTACAGTTATAGCAACAAGCTAGCAACACAACACTTACAAAGTGAACGAAACCTAAGAAACGTAAGAAGTTTTAAAACACGTACAACTTTACCGTGTAATAAGTCTAGAAAGTTCGACGGTAAGAAAGTAACGGAAACCATACAAGTGTAGACAAATAAGCTTTAGTTATAGCGGGACATAATGCGAAACGATTTATACTGACTACAGATATAACAAGCCTGTTTAGAATACAACTGATGCATTAGGAAAATGCTTAGATATATTAAACAACTCATGTTGATCATAATTCACTTATAAACATATTTCTTTTTACAACAATAGAGACATATATATATATATATATATATATATATATATATATATAAATATACATATATAAAACATGTCGGAGTGCAAGAGTCTGTGGATCGCTGGTCCGTGTGTAATAGTCTGTGGAACGCTGGCGACATTTTTGTATGGGCGTGGGGGCAGAGTCAATAAGTGGCAGTCCGGCCCGTCTCTCGGCAGTTCTCGAGTGGCAGACGGTCGGAGTGGTCGACTATTGATACTGTCGCGTTCCTAGCTATTAGTGTTAATGAGTTTGCATGAATTGATATCGGGAACATTAAGTGGTTGAACATTATAATCCGAGTTAATTAATAAAGTGTTTGATTGCACTAACCTTACCCACGGACGCCCACAGAATAATAAATTAAATAATGGATCCAATTAATAACGATATCGGCGGAGAACCCTACGCCCCTGTGCTTTATGCTTTTCCGTTCTCTTTTATTCTCCGACATATTATATATATGCCAATAAACGTAAATCTACAACAATAATACTATCTACTAAATCGGGTGATAGTGAAGTTCGTTAAGCAGCGAAAAATAATCTTTTACTTTCAGTTGAAATACAAGGTATTCCGAAATACTTTTATATAAAGTATTATTTGTAAGTTGAATATTTAGATACTAGGTTTAAATAGAAACAGTTGAAAATTCAGAGATATTTTGCGAATTATTATTTGTTTTCGAATCACTCGATGTTTTTCGAATTATTAGTGGAATATCGAATAATTCGATAATTAGAATTATTCGTTTGAATGATATCCCCACACACCTACTATAAAAATTACATCTCCACTGTCTATTTTAAATTAATTTCGTATAGCAACGCCAACAGAAATACCTGCAGTATGGTTCATATTATTGGCATTAAAACGAGGTGTTTTTACATCCGAAGCGAATTTAATGCAGTTTTATGTTTGCAAACGGATGACTTTATGGTCGTGTTAAAAAAGAGTTTTCATGCTGCTCTTCTGTATGCTTTATTGGTAAAAATGAAGCCCCGATATATCTATTGCAAATTTAAACAAAATGTATTAAACTTATTTATATTTATAATGTAACTTAAGTGTTTATCTGAACTATTTATTTAGTTATACACTTTATTGCGTATCTACAATAATAGGTACAGTAATACAGTACAATAGGCGGTGTTATCACGTAATAGAGATTTCTGCCAGACAACTTTGGGTTTAAAAAAAGCTTAAAGAAATATATGAGGTAGATAATAAAATGACCATACAAACAAATCTAATACATGTATAACGATAAATATATAAATCAATTTATATATACATATATATGTCAGAGTGCAATATTCTGTGGAACACTGGCGCCATCGGTCTGTCGGCGTGGAGCAGAGTCAATAAGTAATAGTCCGGCGCATCTCTCGGCAGTTTTCGGATGACGGCCCGCCGGTGCGGTCGACTTTTAAAACTGTAGAGTTCCTAGCTTTTATAGTTAATGAGTTTGTATAAATTGATATCGGGAACATTAAGTGATGGAACATTATAATATGAGTAAATTAGTAAAGTGTTTGATTGCACCAACATTACCCAACAAACGCCTACAGAAATTATGGATACCATTAATGACGATGTTGGCGGAGAACCCTACGCCCCTATGTTTATTGCTTCTTCCTTTTCTCTCTTATTCTCCGAAATATATATATATATATATATATGTTTAATATATATATATTAAAACAAATCGGAAATGAGGAGATCCATAGAAGAACCAAAGTCACCGGCATAGCCCTACGAATCGCGAACCTAAAGTGGCAATGGGCGGGGCACATAGTCTGACGAACCGATGGACGTTGGGGCCCGAAGGTGTGGGAATGGCGACCCCGTACCGGGCGATGCAGTGTAGGGAGACTCCCCACAAGTTGGACCGACGATATAAGGAGGATCGCCAGTAGGCGCTGGAGCCAGGCAGCGCAAACTCGGGCCTTGTGGGTATCATTTCGTGAGACATACTCGTATTTCCAGCAGTGGACGGCCATCGGTTGAAGCGACGACGAGGACGATATATTTGTTTAAATGTTAAGAAAAGTTATATGTTTCTTATGAAACTTTCGTTTCATTTGGTTGTACTAACATGATGGAACGTAAAAAAGTAATAATAGGTTATTTGCTGCAAAAGTCAACTTGATTAAATAATTTTTAATTTTAAAGATTTTGGAAGTAGAAACTTTATATCATGCCAATATATATGTATATATAATAGTTGTGCAATATTTTATTATAGTTTATTTTATTTATGCACTACCCTTATATTTCGTAGTACAAAACAAAATGTACTTTTATATATATAAACTTAACATTAACATAAGTAAAAATAAAAGTAATTAAAACGCACCATCAGAGACAAATGATTGGTTACCCATAAGCCTGGCAACGTTACCTTTTTGGACAGCGATTCTATTAACTTGTTTATAACAAATTAACTTAAATTGTAAGTAAATTAAATTTCAAATAATTTTTTTAAGAATTTCAATTATTTTTTAATATTAGTCTTATCATTGCTGGAATTTATTTATAAACGATTCGCACTCAATCAACAGAAAGTTTCCGAAATTGGGTCTAACCGACTTGAAATTTGTCATAGTTAATACTGTCGCAATGTAAACACTTACTGAGAACGGGCATCCCCTTATTTCTACGGGAACGAGGTATATACATGTAAAACCGATAAGAAAAAGGACTCATCGATTGACACTAAGAGCGGATTTCTCCATTTCATACTGTATAGAGTATACAGTAGAAAACTGTATACTCTATACAGTAGAAATATGGAGAAACCCGCTACGCGGGCAACAGCTAGTATATCGAATCGACATCAAAATATTTATTATTCAAGTAAGCTGAAAAAGCACTTTCGAATCGTCAGTAGTCTGTCCATTAGTAACAAATCTATCACCGGTTCGGAAAGTTGAATCCGTTGAGAAGAGACCGGCAAGAAACTCATCGGTTACTCTTTTAAAGATAGCTTTGTATGTTACAATCTGTAATTTATTGCTTCTGTGATCAACTGGAATCAAGTCCATACATTCCTATCGCTTAAATAATCTTCAACATTATAATATGCGTCTTGTAAAAGTATGTTTTTGACATATTTCTTAAAATTAAGTTGAGGCAAATCTAAAACTGATTGAGGTATCTTATTAAAGTATGCTGAACCCGAAAAATGATTTCTGAACCTTCTTCACTCTAAAAAATGGAATTATAAGTTTGTTTTTATTTCTTGTATTAACACTGTGTATTTTTCTTTTCTCTCTACACTTTTCTTACTGAATAAATGTATATTATCACGGATTTATAAAATTTACAATATATATTGCGACGGCATTGTGAGAATTGATGTTTCTTTAGAAATATCTCTTAGAGAATATTCTGGATTTTGTAAACGAATATGCACGTTTCTTTTTTGTAGATGCAAGGCAAAGGATGTGTATTTAACTTTTTAAACATTGGCCGACAGCTATCTAAATAGTGAAGAAAAGAAAAACAAGTTAGAACATTCTAACTGACAAAGCTAAATGTGTTCTGATGAGTTATACAAATAATTGATATATTTCCACGCAATGTCACTTGAACAAACGGTTTACATGAAAGCCGAGATTCACCGGGCGCACAGTGTATTAATTGAGCGTTTCAACGTCCATCGTCGCCCGCTGAATGCGTAGCCGCTGCACATTCGTTAGCAATATTCCACTAACGAACCAAGTTAATAGCTATTAACTTGAATAACCTCACTCTTTCAACTGATACTGATGTTGAAACTGCCAAAATGGTGTATTTAGCTTATTTTCATAGCATTATGTCTTACGGCATAGCCCTATAGTCCAGCTAGGTAGGTCTGATTTCGAGAAAGAGGTCAACCGCCGGATCCAACTAGGTTGGGCAGCGTTCGGAAAGCTAAGTAAAATCTTTTTCTCCAATATCCCCCAGTGCCAGAAGACCAAAGTCTTCAAACAGTGCGTGTGCCAGTGATCACCTACGGATCGGAAACGTGGTCGCTGACTATGAGCCTCATTCGAAATTTCAAAGTCTCACAGCGTGCCATGGAGATGGTTATTCTTGGCATAACCATCTCCATGGCACGCTGTGTGACGCTGTTCCTCTACGCGATCAATGTTATCGCATGGATGTTATAGCAGTTTACCTACGCGATTAATTTAGTATTATTATTATTGCTGACAGTTTAGCGCTTGACTGTAATCTCACTTACCGGGAATCGAACCTGGGACGTCTGCTAGCAGAGCAAGTACTCGCACCACTGCGCCAGTGAGGCCGTAAATGAGGAGAACCGTAGAAGAACCAAAGTCACCGACATAGCCCTAAGAGTCACGAAGCTAAAGTGGGCACATAGTCCGATGAATCGATGGACGTTGGAGTTCGAAGGTGCTGGAATGGCGACCCCGCACCGGCTGGCGTAGTGTAGGTGGACCAACGACAAAGGAGGGTCGCTGGTAGGCGCTGGAGCCAGGCGGCACAAGATCGGGCACATTGTGCATCATTAGGTGAGACCCATGTTCAGCAGTGGACGTCCATAGGTTGAAATGTGTGAGTGAGTGAATGATGTCTTATGGCTTACTGTTATGTGCTAAGGCGACGGACATTTAAAAAATTATTATTTTACAAAAAAGAGCAATACGTGCCATATATCAGTCGGGATCTCGTGCTTCTCTATGAGATAAATTCAATGGAACATCGATTCTTACAATACCGTCGCAATATATAATGAATAATATCTTATATATTCGTGATAATTCACTTACACAGTAAAAAAAAGTGAAATACTAAATACAAGAAATAAAATCAAAATTGTAATTCCATATTTTAAAGTAAAGAATGTTCAGAAATCAGTTTTAAATTGGCCTCCAGGTAATTTTAAAAAATATGTCTTTTACGAAAGGCTTATTATAATGTTGAAGATTATTTAAGCGATAGAAATCTTTGGACTTGATTCCAGTTGCTCACAGAAGCAATATATTACGCATTGTAATATACAAAACTGTTTTTAAAAGAGTAACCGTTGAGTCTCTTGCCGGTCTCTTCTCAACGGATTCAACTTTCCGAACCGGTGGTAGATGTGTTACCGGACAGACTAATGACGATGGACTAACACTAGTATATATTATAATAGTCATTCAATCAAATAGTAAGAATTGAAAAACTACCATGTAATGGTGGATCTTTCAAAAGTTACTCGCCTTGATGAGAATGATTAATATGCCTCATTTAAGGCACGTGTTTTTCCCGGGACGCTTCGAGCGCGGGCTACGTGCATCCACGTACATCGTTAACACTTCCACGGGAAAAATTTATTGGATCTCACCTCATTTATTACTTTTTTATTTCCCTTAGATATATTATAATGAAGCATTGTTATTTTACACGGCGAACATTTGATATAACGCGACTTTTTATACCAATGACGATTTGGCCATTTAGTATTTACTTTTATAGCGTGAACTAAATGTATATGACGCGTATTAAAGTAATATCTAATTATATCTTAAGCCTGCCTCATTGGTCTAGTGGTTAGCATGTTTGTATGCAGACATGAGGCTTCGAGTCCCAGGTCGGGCCAATGCAAAATCGATATTGAGTTATCGATTAGGATTTTCTCAATATTTGCCCGAAGTTGGGGAAAGACCACGTTAAGCCGTCGGTCCTGCGCCTGATCTCTCTACGGTCGTGTCGGATTACCATCAAGTCGGACTATGAGAGTGAAGAGTATTCAAACTAATTAGCATGAAAAACGCTGCACACCTTCGTTAAAAATTTACCCTAATACGCCTAAAGAAGTTTTACTTCAAAAACACTTAGGAATTAAAATAAAGTAAGTGATGAATCAAAGATGGATGCGCGCTAATCTAGTAAAAGGTAATTTACCTCTCTATGTTTTCTGTCATGTTTTTTTGCATAGAATTGTGCCAGAACGCAAATATTTAGCTTTGTCATACGTCTTTGCTGGGTAGAAACTATCCACCGATGAAGCTTCCCATCAGTCCAGATTCAAATGAATTTAAAAAATGCAATTTCTTAAATTTTCCCAGCCGGAATCGAAACCAGTAAGAATGTTTTCGAGCTCGAATACTCGTAACATTGAATCAGGGAGGCCTTTAAAGGTTTTCTTGGCAAGCTACACTGAAGAAATGAATGTAGGCTATTGTAGACACAAAGGTTAGTCATTGCCTTTTGCTTGGCAGAGGATGCTGTATTTTTCTTTTGATAGAAAACATAAGGAAGTGTACCAATAAACTTTTCTTATGACTGTTTCACCTGTACGGCCTTAAGCTCTGATGATTTTGAAAGATTTATCTACACAGCATTTTACTAAATGCATAAAAAATATGCGGTACTTATATAAAAAACAGTTCTTTTGTATTTTTTGCCTGGCTGTTTGTTTCCATCAATCTCTAAAATGGCTGTATCGATATTGACAGGACTTTCCCTGAAAGATAGCTTATTACAGGTACTTTACATCAAATCTCCCATTTTACTGTATCTAATTGTATTTGTATTTATGTTCAACAATAGACGCCAATTATTTGTGTCGACAAAATAAAAATTTTCTTCGTTAAAATTATAAGATTTTGCTTCGTTATAAAAAATATTAGCTAGCAAAAAAAAAAACTACTTATGGTTTGAATGTAATATTGACATTTGATTGACTTTACATCATATATTATTGAGCTACAAACCATTAAATTGGGATTATATACATAGAGTTTTAAGAAAAATTAAGATTTTTAATAAGAATTCACGTTGTCGTCCATATCGCTGTTGCAATACTGGGATATGTATAGCCTATCATCCCGCAATAGAGCAGCGTGGTGGGCCTACCTTCAGTACCTCTTCTCTACTATTAATAAGGAGGTATAACCAACTACAGGTCCGTTGGACATGAAATTTCGCATAGTTACTCATTTTGCAACTATATCGCAACGCAAACGCTTACTACGAATAACAAGTAACAATTACCCACTGGTTCAGGATATACATATAATTATATTATTAGGACCTTAATAGGCTGCTAATTGCCTACGTATATGTACATTTCATTGATGTTAAAAGTTAAAAACAAATAATTAAATGTAAATAAAACATAGTTAAACAGTTGAGTTATAGGATTAGCAAAGTCCACTTGTATAACAATTAGGCGACCACGGAATATTACACGTATACAGTTCACTTTTACACGTGTACAGTCCACTAAATCTTGTAACCAACTGACTTTACTAAAAAATGCTTTTTATTTGTAATAAAAAGATCGACAGTAAATCTCGCCGACAATATTAAAAAAGGACAAGTTAAATTATAAAGCTAATTTGAATCGTCATGCTATTGTCTATTGGTAATTAATTTATTTGGGATATGTAACACAAATTCGACTTAGAAGACACTGGCACGAAACTCTGTTTTTGTATGTAAGTATGAAAATGTGTATCTTTGTAACGTTTTCACACAAAAACTACTGGCCTGATTTAAAAAAAATTCACCATTAGAAAGCTGCATTTTCACTGAGTGACATAGGCTATATAACTTTCTCAAATAAATAACAATGTTAACAAAAAAAGAACCGCCTTCAAAACAGACTTACAAATATATTAATATGCTCTAAAAAGTAAGAAACAATTGCGTATTCTTTTCTAGTGTTCTTCGTATTTTTATATTCGGAGTCGGTGTCAACCAAGGCAGGTATCCCGCAGGTCTACTTGGCAGCTCCCGCGTCTCTCTCACCTATAGCTATATATGTAGTTACAACCTACAGCTAGCTATATATGATGGTACCTTGGCTGACACCGACTCCAAATATAATAATACAAAGAACACTATAAAAGAATACGCAATTATTTCTTACTTTTTAGAGCATATTAATATATTTGTAAGTTTGTTTCGAAGGCGGTTCTTTTTTTTGTTAAAATTTTTATTTATATTTTGATTTTTAGTGAATCTAAAGTAAACGTGTTGCAATGCAGCAACAAACGTAAGCTCATTGCTATTTGATTAGAGACACTTATATTTTCTGACTTAAACCGCACCCTTACTGTAAGCTGTTGAGGAGATTCATTGATCTTCATATTTAACTACGACTAGCACTTGACCATACCGAAGTTACGGTAGGCAACTCAAATATCTGGATAGCCTAGAGAAGATTCTGTCGAGTATCGTTAAATATAAATATAATAAAAGAAGAAGCAGCAATGTTATTCCTACTGTTAGAGCAAGGACTTCCATCGCCTACCGAAAACTTGGCAAACAATCAGTTGACCTGTATAATAAAATAAACAACATACTAAAAATCTATCCTCTTAAAAGTTATGATTGTAAAAGGACAGTAGCAAACTGGTTAAAGGAACTTAACTTCAATGATACTGAATCCTTATTAAATTCAAACGCTTAATATTGCGGGTATATAATTAGCTTACAGATAATCAGATACACACAAACGCACACTCACTCATACACACACACACACGCACGCACGCACGCACGCATGCGCACACACACACACGCACGCACACATACACATACACTCAGATAATCTTGCAAATTTTTATTTCTTAATTTTAAATTTAAATCTTTTATTTTTATAACTCTGTGACAGTGATACTTTGGGGAGGGCGAGATTATCTGACACAGGTATCTCAATACTTAGTAGATAATCTCAACCCAGTATGTGTGATGTAACAAATTGTTATGGAAATAAACTATTTTTATTTTTTTATCGTTCATTTGCTCCTAAGAATTGTCACTTTGTCATGGATTCCATCATCAGAACCTAACCAAACTATCACAAAACAACCCTTGAAGTATATCCTTTCCAAAAAAAGAATCATCGAAATCGGTTGGCGTGATCTTGAGTTATTCGTTCATTAGTCGCGCACATGCTTTATGCAAATTTAAAACTTATCCGGTTTTCTTATGGATGCCATCATCAGAACTGGATTAAAAAAATAGAACCCTATGACAAGCACCACCTTTCATTAAAAAAAAAAATCATCAAGATCGGTCCACCCAGTCGGGAGATATAAGGTAACAAATGTAAAAAAATAATACAGACGAATTGATAACCGCCTCCTTTTTTTGAAGTCGGTTAAAAATAGGAATTCTTAATAAAAATGTTTTAATGTAACCCATGGTGTAAAAAAATTGCCACAAAAAATGTGTCATCGCGTGTGCTGTGGAAACTATTCATGATATAACGAAAATATGTTTTTCAATATTATAGAACTTATTAATATCTACAAAAAAGTCTTGGATACCATATGTTCAACTACAGTAGTTATGCCACTATAACTCGTCGTCGTCGCTTCAACCAATGGACGTCCACTGCTGGACATAGGTCTCACGAAATGATACCCACAAAGCCCTATTGCGCCACCTGGCTCCAGCGGCTACCAGCGACCCTCTTTATGTCATCGGTCCACCTTGTGGGGGGTCTACTTACACTACGCCGCTCGGTGCGGGGTCGCCACTCCAGCACCTTCAGGCCCCAACGTCCATCGGTCCGTCGGACTATGTGCCCCGCCCATTGCCACTTCAGGTTCGCGTAAGGCTATGTCGGCGACTTTAGTTCTGCTACGGATCTCCTCATTTCTGATTTGATCACGTAGAGAAACTCCAAGCATAGCCCTTTCCATCGCACGCTGAATGACTCTGAACTTTCGTATAAGGCCCATAGTCAGCGACCACGTTTCGGAGCCGTAGGTCATCACTGGCAAAACCACTATAACTACTTTTTTATATTTTAAAAGCCGACGATAATCAAACCATATTATTCATACCTCTTTATTAATGATTATTCTAATAAATTATATTTTTATAAAAACCGTTTTAATACCTGTAAAATGCTTTTTAAATTATTAAAATCGGACATTCCATTCAAAAGATATAAGGAATTTAAAAATGTCAATGTATGAAAATAAGTCCGACGTAGTAAACTTTCCACTGCCACGAGAACGGTATCCACGTGGGCATAGATAAAGATAATTTTATATCGTATAGTATTAAAGATCCCACGCGTTAAATTGGAATTAAATCCAAACATTTATATAACCGTAGCATAAGTCTTACAATGCATGACAAAAACAAATATCCCACCCTGTGTTACAAGGCGTACAAACAAATATTTTTGCCATTTGAATCTCCAAATATGTCACATCAATATATACGAGGGAAGGTACAATGGGAGTTGCAAAGAGCTCGCAAGTATTTCTAAAAGTGGCCACCGCGACTGTGGGTCATAAATTTACAAGGATTTAAACACGACACGACCATTGCACGCTGAAAAATTCTAACTCTCGTGCTTACAGCAAGATGTAGGGGTTATGTTGTCCCCATTGCTTGCATATCAAATGGGGTAAAGCGATATTTGCATGAGGATTTATTGCCCACTAGCCTTGTCCATTTATTGCAATTGTAATAATAAGAAAACTTAATGCCAATTCCTACGACTGCCTCATTGGCCTAGTGGTTAGCACGTTCGACTACAGACATGAGATCTTATGTTCGAGTCCCAGGTCGGGTTGATATTCTCAATATTATTTGTCAAGACCTCGTTCAGCCATCGGTTCTATGCCTGATATTTCTCCGGTCCTATCAGACTTCCGTCACATCGGACTATGAGAGTAAAGAGAAACAGAGAGTGCACTTGTGTACTATAGCTGCCAATCCGCAGTAGCGCAGTGTGGTGGGTCTATACTCAAAAAACCATCTCTCATATGATTGAGGAGGCCTTTGCCCAGCAGTGGGGCGTTAATGGGATGCTGTTTACCTCACCTTACCTTCTACTACGAACTTTTTAAAGTATTTTTGAAGAAAAAAACGCGATCTTGGGTTTGATAACCGGTAGGGCGTATTAGGGTAATTACATTTTATAATTTGTCTAAGTCTAGACTGATGGGAGTTAACATCCTACCAGCGTAGACGTACTGCCAAGCAAAAACATCTGCGTTCTGGTAAGATACTATGCAGAAACCATAAGAGGTAAATTGCCTCTTACTAGATTAGCGCCCTTCCTTCTTAGACTGTATCATAACTTACCATCAGATGTGATGTCAACACAGTCAAAATAGACATAAAAAAATAAATTTAAAGATGAATTCATACGATATTTTTATAGAGTGTACTTACTCATTACATAGAAAGAAAGCTTTTAACCTATTACATAAGTTTTGAACAGATGACGCTGTACACTTTTTCAGTCAAATAAATTAATATACGAAAACACTGTATAACACCTGGAGTTATCCGCTGAAAATTTATGTAAATATAAAAGGTAAGATAAGGAATAGCCTAATAAGGTCCTAATGCTATGTACAATTTCCTCACTCAGAAGAAAGGGGTTTTTGATAATTGAGTCACAGGATTAGCTGAGTCCACATTTATAAAAATAATAAGGCCATCACGGAATATTACAGTCCACTGTTACACGTGTACAGTCCAGCAAATCTTGTAACCGTCAGACTCAACAGTAATTCAGACCGACAATATAAAAAAAGCTGAAGGAATCGTCGTGGAACTGTGTATCGGTAAAGGATTTACTACCGATTTGTAACACAGATTTTACTTAGAAGACACTGACAGGAAACGCAGTTATTCCTTTTTTAAGACAATTTTATACATCGACATTTTTTAATACTATAAATGTCTTTAGAGCAAAGACCCACCACACTGCTCCACTGCGGGGTGGCAGGAATACTACACAAGACGACAATCCAACAAAATCCGAGAACTTACAGTTGGATGTAAATGAATTTGAACTATATTAAAAAAAACTAGTTGTAATTTTATGTATCTCAGAAAAAATACTACCTTAATGTGTTAATAGGATGCTGTTTACCAAAACAAAGGTACATGTTCAAAAGTGTTTCTATAAATTGATATATAAAAATGTTCAGTGGGAATTATAAGAGACCTAATTTTGTTGGAATACTTTTTCAAGTCCCTTGTTATTGTATTTCATAGCACTGAATGCAAACATTTCATCAAGTTGTCGGAGCGAATGTCTCTGCCGGCTTTCCTTAATCCTAATACAATAAGAGAGGCTCGGTGCCGAATTGTACGTACATCTTCACTTAACTCTCTTCCTCAATTCCCTCTGATTTATGTTACAAACAATCCCTGTTTGCGAAACGTTGCACTTGATTTCAGTTTATTCGATATGAAAATATTTGTTTTCTTCTGAAAATATACAGATGTTTTCAAATAGGATTTTTTATTGCTGACAGGTGAACGTTTGACTGTAATCTCACAGCCTAGGATGGGAGAGAGTTAACCAGATAACAGGTAATTAATCTATAATGGTTTCTAGGGGAAGTGGAACCCATTAGTGATCTCGTCAAAGGATGAGGAGGGATCTGTCGGGTTTTAGTGGGTATTCTAGTTACTTCAGCGACTACTTTACTCCCGATTGGAAAGATTTGTTTAAAAAAAGGCATAATTTTATCGAAAAGATTTTAAAATTTTAGAACCAGTTTATGATGACTTTGTCTTAGCTGACCCGTCACCCGCTACGCCATCGCTTTTTAAACCTCTGATATCTCCTAAGATATCCATTTTAATGAAACGCTGTTAACAGGACTTACATATTTAACTGCATATTAAATAATATTGTAGTATAAAAAGAGCTTAGTAAGCGACACACTTCATTATGTAAAAAGTAGAAGATAAAAATGTTTGCTGTGGTTTATTCTTAAAAGATAAATGTAGACTACCGTGAACTTTCTTGTCGACCTTTTTAAGATGTACAATTTCGTAGCACATCAACTTGATCTATCTCGTGAGATTTCGCCAGTGTTTGCGATTTAAGCGCACAAAAATGTGACATAATATTACAAATCTTTGAATTTTTCGGCTATAATATGTACAGCTTCCTCTTGAATCATTCTATCTATTGCTAGAAACTGCATAAGCATCCATTGAGTAAATTAATAGATATAAGAGAACAGACAGCGGAAGCAATATCATTTAATACTATGTAAAGATATAACTGAAACAACACTCAGTCACGCATCATGAAATCTCTGAAATTATACTTCCGATTGAGATAAAATTTGTCATAGTTACTCATATTGCAACATAAACGCTCACAACGAATAGGTTTTCCCCATTTTCCCAAAAGATTGGGATTTATAATCGAAAAACGGTCATTTACTGCGAGATCCTTTAAACTGTTCACCCAATTGTTCTGATATTTGGGATATATATTTTTTTAGCAATTTAGGGCCTTACTAAGAACAGGTTTCTCCATATTTATGCGGGATCGAGCACTACGGGGGTAACAACACGGGTAACAGCTACTACTAAAGTAAATGCTAAATATAAATCCTAATACAGTGATTTCCACGTACAGTAATGTAAATTCCACGTCGAATGACAATATTGTCAGCTGACGCGAAATTTACTGTCTAATTAAGCATTAAATACATGTGATGTCAATTTACATTACTTAATACAATATCGTAATATATATTTTAGCATTGATGTATAAGTTCGTTATAGTACTGATGGTTTTGAATAGGCTCTTTGTAAAAACATATCTATTGCTGCAATTTATTCAGCGTCAAAAAGTGATATTGACGACGGTAAATTTGAGGCGCAAAATATCTATATTATCATTCGTTGAATTAAACATTTTATTTGATATTCAAATGGCCATGTACCCAGGTTATTGACGGCACTTACGTATAAAAAGTCAATTATATAACCGTAATTTTGTGTGTGTTTCAAAAAATCTTAATTTGTGACTTTTTGTTAGACTATAGATATTTGGGTGATAGCGGATAGCCCTGAAGTGTAGCGAAATGTTGAGTGGAATAGTGGCAACAATTAAAAATACCAAAAAGCATTGTGTAATCTTACGAAATGTTATGCAATACGAAGTAATTTTAGACGAGCGGATCAATTGTAGCAATTAGTATTTCAAGCTGTGTCTCGTGAAGTAGTTGTTTTAAGAGAAGTATTGCTAAATTGTATATACTAAAATTGTAGAAAGAATAAAAGTTATTAGTTAATGTGAGTTAGTGTGTTCCTTTATTATTTTGTACTAATAATATAGTTTTTAGACATCTGGTTAATAGCTATATTATTAACGATGTCCTAGGCCGTTAAATGGAATGATATAATCTTCAAATCAGCCAATTCACATGTATACATTTTAAATTCACATACAGTATAGATTGCTTTATCAAAATCAAAATATTCTTTATTGAAGTAAGCTCAAAAAACACTTTTGAATCGTCAGTAGTCTGCCCATTGGTATCAAATCTACCACCGGTTCGGAAAGTTGAATCCTTTGATAAGAAAACGGCAAGAAACTCAACGGTTACTCTTTTAAAGATAGTTCAGTATGTAACGATGTGTAGTATTCTACTTCTGTGTGCAACTGGAGTCAAGTCCAAACATTTTAATCGCTTAAATAGCATTATAATATGCTTTTTGTATAAGTATGTTATTGATATATCTTAAAATGATGGAGAGGCAAATCTAAAACTTATTGCGGTATCCTATTAAAATGTGTATGCTTAAACTGACAAATGATTTCTGACCCTTCTTCACTTTAAAATGTAGGATTACTTTATTCCGAGTTACATTAACATTCTGCAATTACGTAGTGTAAATTGTAGCAAATACGTATGAGTGGGATTTTAGGCAAGTGTAAATATAAGTGTTTTAAATATCATATTTGAGGTGCTCTGGTGAAATACTCATTAAGTCTGGTCTACATTACAAAACGAGATCTTAAAAACACGGTCTGTATTTACACGTTTACAAGTGTATCGTATGAATATAATTTATAAAGTATGTAAAGGGACCGGGATTAAAGTTTATATTCTATTTCTTTTTTATTTAAAACCTGTATTATTTAGTTGCAGTTTATGAAATCTATAGATGGTCTCGCTAGTGAAGTATTGCGTGTACTTGCGTTACTGGCAGAGGTTCCTGTATTTTTATGTGTGTTTTTTCGCTGGGAAATACATTTACGTACGGAGTGTGGAACTCGCTGTTTCCATAATACTCACTAAAACCCAGCGGAGCCCTCTGCATCTGGAATAGGAGGCCAGAAGATCGCAAAAGCATTCGACTCCGATGGCACCCCAAATGCACTCTACAAAAGGCTCATTCAAGTAAGGGGTAGCAGCCGGGCGAACGCAGGGACAGGCACCTTATCCTTTATAGCTCTTTGGCATCAAGTTATTCGTCTCTGGCTCTAGCAGCTGCCCGGCGTTGATACACCGCCGCTAAAACCTCCGCCCTGAACTCCCAAGGGGGCCCACCTGTTCATAGGGTCGCGGCCGTCCATGACACTGTACGATATCCTCTTATTGGCCTCAACGCTATAACTCTCTGCGCTCTTCGCAGAAGAGCCCTGTTTGAAGCGGTTAGGGCGTTTACCCTCAGAGCAGCACCATACATTTCCATTCTTGCAAGAATTCCGGCGTAAAGCCACCTGCAGGACGTTTCTGGTCCTCCCACGTTAGGCAATAGACGCCCAAGCATGGTGGCCGTATGTATCACCCGGGGGGTAATCCAGGAGAAATGTGCTCGGAATCTCCAACGACCGTCCAGCATGAGGCCCAGATATTTCATCTCCACGACTGCACCTCGCAGCAATAAAGCCGCCCCCCGCGGGGGACCCCTCCGAGGACCGTGAAATAACAAAGCTTTCGTCTTGGTGGGAGACACATCTAAACCTATTCTCCAGATTCTGTTCACCACAAGGTCAGTATCGACTTTGGCAAGTTGGGCTGCCTCTGCATATGTTTTTCCCCGTGATGAGGGTGTCATCGGCGTAGCACAACACCTTCATCCCAGGAAGGACTGGGCACCGCAAAATCCAGTCATAGCCTATGGTCCAGAGCACAGAACCCAATACGGTCTCCTGTGGCACCCCACGACGAACCAGGTGGCCGAAACACACTACCTCTCGTTTTCCACAGAACCTCTATCTGTAGGTACGCCTGCAACAGCCTCTCGAGATACGGAGGAACTCTAATTTGCTACAACATTACTTAATAAGTCCCAACATTTCAGAGCTATCATTGTTGACACCCAACTATCTATAGTCTAATAACAAACAACTGTGTGGGTTGTAACTGCAATATGGAATAAATAGCAAAGACTAAGGCTGCGAAATATATATTAATTGCAAAATATGTAAGGAAACCCGAAGTTAAAAACAGATATACGAACGGTGGAAGATTATCATGCAAAACACGAAGTGCGCCATTATGATAGCAGCTTAAAACAAATAACCGGCTAAACCTTTACAAAAATAGAACTGCATAAAGCGAATGCAGATTCATATTCGGAATTTATTCTCGTATGGCGTGCAGAGCGCGGCGCGGTCCCGTGCGTATTATTGGCATTAAAACACGATGTTTTTACTTCCGAAACGAATGCAATGCACTTTATAGCACGGATTGACTTTTAAGTTCTTGTTAAATATGGATTTTACGGCATGTTATATTTTTTTAATGTTAAACTTAATGCTTTATCATTAATAATAGCGTTGTTTGTCTTTGGATTGTACACTGTTTTATTATACAATCTATTAAGAGACCGCTTCAGAAAACGAAGATAGGCCATAGTATTAATGACATCTTTGATGATAGGACGGTTAAATGAAACGATAGTTTAAAAAAATACATGATTTCACTAAAAAGAAAAAGCAGCAACGAAACCCAAAATTAAAATCAGCTGGTTCTCGAATGCACGGGTTAATGACCTCTAGCTGCCCTCGCGCCGGCATCCAAAAGGTCATTGACCCGTGTTGAGACGTCAGCTGTTTTTAATTTTGTATTTCTTTGCTGGTTTTTCTTTTTAGTAAAGTAATGTATATCTTATAAAACTATCGTTTCATTTAGCTATAATAACATGATTGTACATAAATAATGCTAATAAAATGTTTTGAAAATGTTTTTTTTTTAAATTATCATTAGGACTGTCGCCTGTCTTCGTTTTCAGAAGCGGTCTCTTCACACCTTGTGTACTATATTCGTAATAATATTCACTTATCTGTATAAGTAAGAAAGAGCAAAATAAAAACAACAGTAATCCTTTATTTCAGGGTGGAAAAAATTTGACAACAGAAATCATTTGTCGCGTTTAGGGTACATACTTTTAATAAGATACCCGAAACACTTTTTGGTTTGCGTCCACATAGTTTTAAGTTCCATTACAAAAGACATGTTATAACGTTGAAGATTATTTAAGCGACAAAGAGGTTTACACTTTATTCCAGTTACACATGAAAGCTAAGGAAATTGTAACCTACAAAAACTACATTTAAAGGTAAATGCTGACATTTTTGCCAGTTTCTTCTCAATGGATTTGTACTGAGAAGAAACTGGCAATGGACTTACAACTGAGGATTCAAAAGTGCTTTTTGAGCCTACTTGAATAAAGAATATTTTGAAATCACCGCGAGGAAATCATTATTTCCCGGGAGTAATCCTAGGGTACATGTAGCCTGCCTGTGTGAACTGTCTCATTGGTCTAGTGGTTAGCATGTTCGACTACAGACATGAGGTCCTAGGTTTGAGTCCCGGGTCGGGCCAATTCGAAATCGATATTGAGTTTTCTATTAAGATTTTCTCAATATTTGGCCGAAGTTGGAAAGTTTGCGGTGTCATCCACCCCCGTGCCTCGGAGAGTACGCTATGCCGTCGATCCTATGCCCGATCTCTCTCCGGTTGTGTCGGATTCCCATCACGTCGGACTATGAAAGTGAAGGAATAGAGAGTACACTTGTATACTATGCCTGCCAAGTATGAGTGAGGAGGCCTGTGCCCAACAGTGGGTTAATAGGCTACTTACTTTTTAGCTTTTTTTAAGGTATAGCCTGTCAACCCTTAGAGAAGCAGCGTGGTGGGTGTATGCCCTAAACACCCTCTCTCCTAAAAAGGATGAGGCTCATAAGTGTAAAGAAAATTTTATCCAACTTGTGTATATCTTGTAAAACATGTATAAACGAAAGTTTCGAAAAAAATTTGGTGCAATTAATGGCTATATTAAAAAAGCATAATTATAGTAAAGTTCTCCGTAATAATGGTTTAAATATAAACTACATCGCGTGACTGACGTATATTAAGCCCGTGGCTGGAGTGATGCGGTTGAGACTACAATTTTTAGTAGTATTTTATTGAACGGAACCACATTAGCAAGTTTACGAATGTTAAACTTGTAAATTAGATCCAAGTGTCCCATACATCTAATGTTGAACTGAACTTCCCTTTTACGAGACAGTTACAGTTTTAACTTTTGTTTACATTGTTAAATGCTTTGTTAAAACAACGTGTTTTACGTATTTTTATGTACGGTGTGTAAATATTGAAGGCGAAAGTGTTTTAAGGCGCATGAGGGTAAAGTTTTTGATTAGCATCAAGAAGATGTACAGCGTTTTTTATACTAAGTCATTTGAAAGTTAGGTAATTCTAATATTTACAAGTAACTGGCATTTTAATTTGCCACTCGTCATTTAATAATTTCATAACATAAAAAAAGTATTTCATAAATTCTCTTTTCTAAATTTTAAATTCAAAAACAAATTTTAATTAATAATTTCTAATATTAACAAAAGGGACTTGGCGTTTTTATTTATAATTCGTCATTTGAGATTTCAACAAATTAATGGTATTAATTTTCGTCACTTTTAATATTTTAATGTGAATTAAATTCGTTAAATTCCTAACGTATCTTTCTTTTTCCCTCCTTCTAAGTCTCGGAAATCGAAAGTTTTGACCTGATAAATATAAACAAGACTTAAAAATTAGTATGCCAAAGAAGTTTCACTTCTGATATGTGTACTTTGTACGCAAGCATTTTCAATTTTTTATTTATTTAAAGCTAACTGACTCGCACAACTGTGTCTTTAAGTACGGCTACATCTATTTGATACTTATGTAACTTTGCTATTTCGGCGACACCGCTTTTTAAATCTCTGATATCTTTTGAACCATTCTTTTTAACAAAATATTGTTAAGGGCGGTTTTGATGTACATGAAATATACATCGTATTTAATATATCTAATTGGATAAGAAATAGTACTGTATTGTAATAAATAGCTTGACAAAAATCATAATTTTTTTGTAATATGGATAAGATATAAATGGTTACCGTGGGTTATCCTTTACAGATAAATGTATATTATTGCGAATTTTTTATCGACCTTTTTGAGATATACCTTTCCGTAGCACATTATTTTGATATATCTCGTAGGGTTCAGCCAGCGTTTGCGATTTAAGCGCACAAAATATGCTTTTGCAACATAACTTTACAACAATTCGTTTTTTTTACTTTGTACTTATAACACGTATGTTTTATACGTATAAAAACCTTCCTGTTGAAACTCTCTTTCCATTGCTAAAAACTGTATTAAAATCTGTTGTTTAGTTTAAGAGATTAAAGCAATTAAGCAGACGAAGTGACTTCATTTTATACTATTTAAAGATTTATATAACTAAACAACTCACAGATGGACTCTGCGGATCAACTAGTACGGTATTATTTGTTACTAAGACAATTTTTAAAGGCATTACCGTAATTTGCTAGCGTAATGCTTTATGGGCAAATTTGGTAAGGTATATTTCTAGGATACCCTATTGTACAGCTAGACATATGTTTAGCTTGGCAATATATGAGAGACTTCAGCAGGAATAAGCTGCCAACAGAAAAAACGATTCGGTACTACATTGTGTAGAAACTAGATTATCTATTTCCAGATTAAATCATTACCATCTCAGACATTAATAAGTTACTATTAAGTAAGATCTTCTCTATGTGATCGAATCAGAAATGAAGAGATCCGCAGTAGAACCAGAGTCACCGACATAGTCCTACGAATCGCGAACCTGAAGTAGCAATGGGCGGGGCACATAGTCCGAAGGTCCTATGGACGTTGGGGGCCGAAGGTGCTGAAGTCGCGACCCCGCACCGGACGGCGCAGTGTAGGCCGACCCCCCATAAGGTGGACCGATAATATAAAGAGGGTCGCCGGTAGCCGCTGGAGCCAGACTGCGCAAGATCGGGCCTTGTGAACGTTACGTGAGACCTATGTCCAGCAGTGGACATCCATCGGTTGAAGCGAGGACGACGACGACGATTAAGTAAGATCACAGTTAGAAATAAAAAAATAAAGATAACTGTCGAGCTTGCTTATAGAAACCTTTTTTTACTTTTGAATAGATTACTCTGTTCAATTTTTTAAGCAAAATAAAATTATACATTTATATAAAACAATTTTAAAATGAAGTGTCATTTACCAGTATCAAAAAATATATTTGGACTTGAATGGATGAATAAAGAGTACTTTTAACGATTGAAAATTCGACCAAGATATACATTTATTGACTGCCTCATTGGTCTAGTGGTTAGCATGTTCGACTACAGACATGATATCCTGGGTTCGAGTCCTGGCTCAGGCCAAATCGAAATCTGTATCGATTTTCTCAATATAGCACGTAGTTGGGAAAAATTTGGCGGTGTGATCCATCCCCGTGCCTCGGAGAGCACGTTAATCCGTCGGACCTGCGGATTTACGTCGGACTATGAGAGTGAAGGAATAGAGAGCACACCTCTGTACTATGTCACCCAATCCGCAGTTGAGCAGCGTGGTGGGTCTATGTTTTAAGCACCCTCATTCATACGAGTGATAAGGCTTGTGTCCATCAGTGGGACGTTAATGGGCTGCTACTTACCTTACCTTTTATATATTTATTAATATAGGGAGAATGAGAACTAACAGTAGGAATTGAATAACGTAAACACTCATTTTTTAAAAGAAATAATTTCGTCGAATCTCTGGCGGTGTGAATTTTATGAAAGACACTTATATGCGACACAAAGCTGGATTTGTTGCGATCAGTAGGCACGAAGGAAATAACGTCATGATTTATACCAACAAAATGTGTTTGAAATGTTCATACGAGATTACTTCGTGCTGAAAAATTCTGTTAAACTTGCATAAATACCATATTTTTTATAAATTTAAAGTTATATGTTTAATATTCTTTTGGTATTGCTGTAAGGTTAGCGTTTCAGTTTCATTAAACCTGGTGACAAGTGTTGATAAATTCTGAGATAGAAGCGTGCTAAACTGGTAATAGGCAAATTATCTGTTAATTATTGTCGGTGACTATACAGCGTCGTACCAGAAGAAAAATCTCCTACTAGGCGGTACGTCTTGTTGGTAAGGTAGTAACTAGTTACGGCCGAACCCTTCCACCAGTCCAGACTCAGAAAAATTGGGAAATGCAATTACTTAAATTCACCCTATTCGCGATCGAACCCAAGACATCTGCCAGTAAAACAAGTACTTGCACCTTTGGGTCAACAAGTCTGTCAAAATGCAGGCCTATATTTTTGTAACAAAAGCTCAAAGATAACTTTCAAGTAACAATGACGATAGTGATAAGTTATAGGAAAGAACTTAGTTATGGCATATGTGAAACATTCCCATAGGGGTATGCAGAGAGCACGTCCTTCCACTTGCCACGATCCTTGCATATCTCCTTCGCTTCTTCCATTCTCATTAAACCTTTCACGCAAGTTTTTTTTATAGCTGACAGTTTAGCGCTTGACTGTGATCTTACCAGATGGAAAGTGATGATATAGTCTTAGCTGCGAAGCGAGCTGGAAGCGAGCTAATGTGGTAAAAGACAATATACCCCTTATGGTTTGTACACAGCATCGTACCGGAACACAAATCTCTTTGATTGGCGATACGTCTTTGCTGGAAGGGTGGTAATTAGGCACGGCCGAAGCCTCCCACCAGTCCAGGTCTAGGCAAATTAGAAATCGAACCCGGGACCTCTGCTAGCAAAGCTAGAACTCACACCACTGCGCCAGCGAGGCCGTCTAAAGTTCACCGGTTTCGAGAACTCTTGACCTGGCTGGCCCTTTTTTTAAAATGTCCTGGATTTGTTCCAGGAACGTTCGCCTTGGTCTGCTCCTTCCAACTTTCCAATTCACACTTGACTCATAATTCCTTTTTGTCCGTTCCCGTTCGTTCATTCTCTCTACGCGCCCTAACCATCTGAATATATGTTTCTCAATTTTAGTAAGTACATCTCCTTTTATACCACAACGTTCTCTTATCACAACATTTCTTACTTTTTCAGTCAGTTTCAATCTACTCTTACTTTTCAACGCTCTCATCTCTACAGCATTTGTTTTATGCTCCTTCTGCCATATCCAACTTTCACTACCTTACATAAGTGTTGGCATGAACACTCCTCCATGCACAGCCACTTTGGCCCTTTGAGTCACCATCTGGCTATTCACAAAGGCCTGCAGAAAACAATTTACCATACGGCAAGAGACACGATGGATTCTAGAACGCTGAATGGAATGAGAGGTGACGTGGCGACGTTACATTACGGCATGCGTCGGTTTCACTCGCTGCTTTTATTGTTTCATATCAAAATCGATAACTTTTATAAACAACATTTTTCATGCAACATAAAAGTTCAATTTCAAGTGAAAAGCACTTAAACTTTAAAGTCAACCTATTTTATGGTGAAAAGATAATGAAACGTCGTGATTTTTAAAGCAATATTTTTCTTCCAGGATCCCTTACGCCGACAAGATCACCCCGGAGCCAATCCTCAACAACAATGCGGGCCGGGATACAAAGGCGGACTCGATCAGGAACAGTTATAATAGCCAATTCAAAGTTGGCATTTACGGTTGGCGAAAGAAATGTCTCTACATTCTTGTCATGGCGCTCATGCTTATGATGATAATCAATCTGGCATTGACGCTGTGGGTTTTAAAAGTATTGGATTTCAATTCGGTAAATTTTACTTCTATTGTATATTTAACTGTTCATGACATTTCAAAGACTAACTCATTTAAAGTTATTGAAGTGAAACCACCTTTGGCACATGAGGGTAATTTTTTTACGGATGAAACGCGATTAGCGTCACGAAAATGTAAAGCGTTTTTTATTCTAATCCGTTTGACGGTTAGGTAGTTTTAATATGTTCAACACTTAATATTTTAATGACAATTAAATTCCTAACATATTTTCCTTTTTAACTCCCTCTGAGTGTCGGAAATCTAAAGTTTTAAATTTGTATAAAAATAAGCAAGACTTAAAAATATTTTTGTTAAAAAAGTTTTACTTCTGACATGTGTACTTTGTACGCACGCACTTTTAGTTTTTATTTGCTCTTTACTTTTTAAAGCTTCCTTTACTTTTTAAAAATTTTCAATCGTTAATAAATCAGTTTTTATGCATCTAATCCAGTTCAAATATTTTTTTTTTTACTACCTCATTGATTTAGTTTAGCTTGTTCGACAAAAGACATGAGGTCTTGGATTCAAGAAATTTAGGCGAATTCAAAAATCGATATTGAGTTTTCTATTAAGATGTTCTCAATATTTATTTGCCTGAAGTTGGTGCCTTGGAGACCACGCTAAGCCGTCGGTCCTGTAACTAATCTCTTTCCGGTCGTGTCGGATTGCAGTCATACCGTACTATGAGAGTGAAGGAATAGAGCGTGCACTTGTAAACTATGCTTGCCAATCCATATTTGGGCAGCGTAATGTGTCTATACTCTAAAAATCCTCTGGCCTATGTGCGAGGAGGCCTATGCCCAGCTGTGGGACACTAATAAGTTGCTTTTTGCCTTACATTACATAATTAATTTTATTCTGCTACTATGGAAAACTCGCATAAAAAGTTTAAACCTATCTTTATAACCACTTTAAGAAATTCGTATTAGATGGCGTAGAAATCGACTATAATTTATTTTTATAGTACTTGAGTTTGTGCCAAAGCACAAATAATGAGAACGCACAAATATTATAATAAAGTACAAAGGAACTCTCCATTTAACTGTTATAAATGCGAAAGAAAATTGTTACTTAATATGCTGAAGTAATTGTGATAAATATGATTGTGATTTTAAGTGGAAAAAAAATATAATTTGACGATTCAAAAGTGCTGTAATATGCCTACTTGAATAAAGATATTTTTGATTTGATTGATTGATTATGGTAATAGAAATAGATTTTGCAAGTTTAGAGTCAATGCTTTATTATATCTACATTTGCACATTAATAAGGAATTCATTTTGACTTTTTAACAAAGCGACTAAAATAAGCTTTGTTTTCCATTTTACGTATAAAATAGGTTTTTTATTATATCATTATTTTATTTATGCAAAGTTTTACGAACAGAACTTAGAAATTACTACCCAGGATTCATAATTAGGATATTAATAATTTCTGTAAGAGGCAGGATGACCTAGTGAAAAGGAATTCGATCTTGGTCAGGCAACATTAAGTTTCTCTTTGTAAAAACGAAACTTACTTTTGTTGTTTCATTGTTAAGAACAGCTAGAATATAGAGTACAAAACCACCACATTGGTAAATTATTGTTTATTGACAGAATACACATATTCCTAAATCACTTTCGAAATTTACAGATTATCTTCGAATAGAAACTGTATAAGTAGGCTTTTAAGCGATAATTTAAGTCATAACTGCTTATAATTATTTTTTAAAACCATTTTCGTTGTATATGAAAGTAGATGTTAAATTTTTCTATTCAAATATGTAAACTCCATAAATTTTTCCCGTTCAAAACCAGGGTGGCAGTTATATGAGTTACGGCAGTCATGTTTTAAGAATGTCTAGACTTTATAATACAAGTATATAAAAGAAATACGTTTAAAAATGTTTCGTGATAAGTTAATGTTGTAAACCCAGTGTTTATGATACGAAAGTCATAATAAAGGAATGGAAAAAATTAAATCGCTTCCAGAGCTAGTTACTATGAATTTCTAAAACTATTAAATAGTAAGAAAATTTAAAACCTTTTTCGTGAGTTTTCAGTAGTTGTGGTTATACAGTTTTTAGAAAATATAATAAAATTAATATTTTTATTATAATTGAAATAAAGTTTTCCCTACTGTTGGTGTAAAAAAATACTAAATTGGATGAATAATAAGCTATTTGTATTAAAGATTCAAAATTTGAATAAGGTATATAGGAAGGGTGGAAAATAGAAATTCTTTGATTTGTCCTTTTTATTGCTGACAAGTTGGCTCTTGGTCGTGATCTCAAGTCATGGTGAATGATGATACAGTCTAAGATGGAAGCTCGCTAACCTGATAAAAGGTTCTCTCAGGATACCTCTGAAGTATATAATGCAAATTTCTTGCTGGTAAGATAAAAAGAGCCCCAGCAACTCTCAGAAATTTGAACACAGTCCTCTGCTAGTGACGTCTTCTGGCATGGAGGATACGAAATGTTAAAATATATCTCATTGGAAAGAAAATGTAAAATCGTGTCTCAATTTATTTTCTTTTTTCCTGTACAAAATATTTTTTTATACAGGAAGGCATGGGTCAGCTGCGAATAGTACCTGGTGGTTTACAACTACTCGGACAAGCTCTAGTCCTGGATTCTCTCTTTGCATCTAGTATAAAGTCTCGGCGAGGACAGCCTATTTCTATTGAATCTTCCAGAAACTTTACTGTGTCTACCCGCGATTCGCTTGGAATGATGCAAAGCCGCTTATTTCTAGGTAAGAATGTCATCTTTTACACTAATTAATAATTGTTTTTTTTATATGCTTACAGGTTAGCCCTTGACTGTGATCGCGCCTGCTGGTAAGTTATGATACATTCTAAGATATAAGATCTAAGTTGGTAAGAGACAATTTACCTGTGTTGAGATTAATGACACATATTCTTGTATTCATGGGTATAAAACTTTTATTTTACATACAATACTATTAAAAATTAAACTCAATACTTTAATACTTTCTTAACGCTCCACTAGTACGATTAATATCAATACTACAACTGTCGCACTCTGCGAACAAGCTCCGCCAGCCTGCCAACGCAACGGTCATCATTCGCGCCGCTTAACTTAGTCAATATAAAAACTAATATCATTACTCAAAAATATTTTAACTTGTTACACATTCTATTAACACACTTAACGAAACACTTTACCACATTACATTTATTATTTAGTTAAGATCTGGTTAAATCAACTTTACTGTACTTGTATCGACGAATATAATAAATAAATTATATTTAAATCGTCTCGCCCATAGTATAATAACTGTAACCTCTCCAGTCCAAAATTCAGACCAATTAGAAATCCCATTTACTAAATTTGGCCAACCGGGGATCGAACCCGGGACTTCTGCTAGCAAAGCGAGTACTCGCACCAATGCGTCAGAGTCATATCTCTAATGGCATATATATCGGCGTCACCGACGAACAAAATTGTAATATCTGTAATGACAAATTCACAGGTGCAAATGAAAACTAACCTAATATTTTTTATAAATTTACTTTTGTCGTCATCGTCGTCGTTTCAACCGATAGACGTGCACTGCTGGACATAGGTTTCACGTAATGATGTCCACAAGGCCCGATCTTGCGCCGCCTGGCGGCTACCGGCGATGCTCTCTACGTCGTCGGTCCACCTTGTTCCCTACACTGCGCCACCCGGTGAGGGGTCGCCACTCCAGCACCTTCGGGACCCATCGTTTCGTCGGACTATGTGCCCCGCCCATTGCCGATTTCATAGGGTTATATCGGTGACTTTGGTTCTGCTACGGATCCTGTCATTTCCGATTTGATCACGTAGAGAAACTCCGAGCATAGCCCTCTCCATCGCACGCTGAGTGACTCTGATCTTTCGTATGAGACCCATAGTCAGCGTCCACGTTTCGGAGCCCTAGGTCAATTTTATTTTATCAGTAAGAAAATTGTGGATATATGTCCATTGCTGAAATAAGCTATGGAAAAAATTAACTCAAACTAACTAGACGATATTGTTCGACTGTAGTTACAAATTGGTGTTGCTTAGTAATCATTCATTGTGATATTATTCCATGCAAAATATGAACATACTTTCTATTCGTAAAATGACATTGTAATCGTATTCGATGAGATTACTGATTTTAATATTACGGTAAACATAAATTACATGCTTATTCGATGATAATTTTTTTTAGGTAATAGCCGCTTACACTAAAATGTTAATTTTTGAGATTTGGTAATAGGATTTTGCGCTTTTGATTGTGTAAATTTTCATTTATGTTATCCGTCGAAAAAAAACATATAGATCATTATTGAATGGATAAATGTAAAAGTATTCATCGACCGATCTTAAAAAACACACGCAGCACGTATTCTCTCACACATACACGCACACAGTCACACACACACACACACTGTTTGAATACAAATAAAGAATAAAATAAAATTACACAAATTTCTTCTCGATCATATAAAGTTCTTTGCAATTTCAATTTTTTTTCTACTAAAATAAGATTGTGCAGAAATTCTAAAGCATTTTTTGTTACTAAGAAAGCTTTTTTATCAGTGTAAAGGTCTACGCCCACCAGTAGGATATATTAATTATGTCTTTCGTATTATTAAATTTATTTGCACTAACGTTATTTGCGTTATAACGTGTATAAGACAAAGTCTGGGATTTCATTTCATGAGATGTAAAAGAGGTACATTTCCCTTTCAAAAGGCACCTTATCTTCTTGCGTTTACCTCCAATTTTTCTTGATAAGGTGATTGCAAAATTATAACAAGGCCATTAATAATAGTGGAAGTATTCATGAACAAAATTTACGAGTTCATTTTGCGACAGGAAAATTTTTGAAAAGCATACATGTATAAATACTATCGCGCGAGCGCAGTTAATCTACTTTATATAAATGGATATTGGACATTTCCAACATAAATTGGTAATGGTAATTTAATACCCCACAAAAATACGTATTAAATGAAGATAGACGTTCATTATTTTTTCACAAAATTTAATACAGTTGCAACAATAAAATATAAAATAACATCAGAACGGCATATATTCAGACAAATCTGCAGATACCGGCTAGTAAATATTTATTTCAAGCTATTCCAACTAAAGGTTAATAATTTGATTCATATTGTAAATTAAATCGAACTTTATATCATTGATTTTCATTAATAAAGATATCTGTTACTGTTATAGCTATTTTAAAGGCTTTGCTACTTTAATATGTACTATAATTCATTGATTGAATATACAACAATTTCTACTGTTTGCTTCATATGATGTAAATCCTTATTCAGGACACGACCGTCTAGAAGTCAACGTAGCTCGTCTAGAAGTACGTGACATGCGGGGCACTCTATTGCTGGGTGCTGGACAAGATGCAGTAACTATCGGGGCAGATAACCTAGTCATTGCAAGTCCGGCCGGAGCTTCATTCAATACTGCGATCCAAACACCACTTGTTAAAGCACCGCCTTCGAAACAATTAATGTAAGTTCATTGACTTAAAATAAAACCCACAATCTATAACGAAACAAGTTGTTGAACAATGAAACACTTGAAAGGCAGGTATTAACAGACAACTACGTTAAGGCAAAAAGTGACGCTATATGTCCTCTTATCTTAGTTATAGAGTCAACAATAAACCTAGCCGGCCCGAGTATTATATATTACCATCAATTTTATAACTATTACAAGAGTTACTTTCTTTATAGTATTTGTAATTATAAAAGCATTCGTCGTCGTCGTCGCTTCAACCGATGGACGTCCACTGCTGGACATAGGTCTCACGTAATGACGTACACAAGGCCCGATCTTGCGCCGCCTGGCTCCAGCGGCTACCGGCGACCCTCTTTATGTCGTCGGTCCACCTTGTGGGGGGTCTCCCTACACTGCGCCGCCCGGTGCGGGGTCGCCACTCCAGCACCTTCGGGCCCCAACGTCCATCGGTCCGTCGGACTATGTGCCCCGCCCATTGCCACTTCAGGTTCGCGATTCGTAGGGCTATGTCGGTGACTTTGGTTCTGCTACGGATCTCCTCATTTCTGATTTGATCGCGTAGAGAAACTCCGAGCATAGCCCTCTCCATCGCACGCTGAGTGACTCTGAGCTTTCGAATGAGGCCCATAGTCAGCGACCACGTTTCGGAGCCGTAGGTCATCACTGGCAACACGCACTGTTCGAAGAGCTTCGTCTTCAGGCACTGAGGGATATCGGACGAAAATATCTGGCGTAGTTTCCCGAACGCTGCCCAACCGAGCTGGATTCGGCGGTTGACCTCTTTCTCGAAATTGGACCTACCTAGCTGGACTATGTGTCCCAGGTATGTATATTCGTCTACAATTTCGAGTGCGGAGTTCTCAACGATGACTGGGTGGAGCGGAACATGGATATTGGACATAACTTTCGTCTTATCCATGTTCATTTTTAGGCCCACCTGTCGAGAAGCTCTGCTGAGGTCATCGAGCATTGCATTGAGATCTTCCAGAGTCTCTGCCATAATGACCACGTCGTCGGCAAACCGTAGATGAGTGATGTACTCGCCGTTGATGTTGATGCCCAGTCCGTTCCACTCCATAAGCTTAAACAGGTCCTCCAACGCCGCAGTAAAGAGCTTCGGGGAGATAACATCTCCCTGTCGCACTCCACGCTGCAGTTGGATAGACTCTGTGCTTTGGTCCTGTATACGGACTGACATAGTGGCGTTTTCGTACAAACACTTCAACACGTGTATGTACCGGTGGTCAATTCGGCATCTCTGCAAAGATCTCAACACGGCCCATGTTTCCACCGAATCGAAGGCTTTCTCATAGTCCACGAACGCCAAGCAAAGTGGCCGATTATACTCCTCGGTCTTCTGTATAATCTGCCGCAGCGTAAAGATGTGGTCTATGGTACTAAAGCCTTTTCGGAATCCGGCTTGTTCGGGGGGCTGGAAGTCGTCAAACTTGCGAGCGAGACGATTCGTAATGACCCTCGAGAACAGCTTATAGACATGACTTAGCAGCGCAATAGGTCTATAGTTCTTCAATAAGGTGTTGTCACCTTTCTTGAAGAACAGAACTACCACGCTCCTATGCCATGCCTTGGGCACCGTGCCTTCCAGAATGACGGAATTGAACATTCGCTGAAGGACTTTAAGAATGGGTTTTCCACCCGCCTTCAGGAGTTCCGCTGTGATTCCGTCATCACCCGGTGCCTTGCCGTTCTTCATCTGTTTGAGAGCCATACTAATCTCGTACAAGCTGACGTCCGGGATATCTTCGGTATAATGCCGGGTCAGTTTGGCACGGGGATCTTTAGCCAAACTATCAATAGGCTTGCAAGTCGATGTGTACAACTGTCCATAGAAACTCTCAACCTCCCTCCGAATCTCAGGTCCAGATGCAATGAGTTCGCCGTTATGGGTCTTCAGCCGCGTCAACTGGCTCTGACCGATAGACAAATCTTTTGCGAACACTTTAGTGCCTTTGTTGCGTTCGATGGTATCTCGTATACGCTCGGCATTAAAGTGTCGCACATCACGCTTTTGCGATTTAGAGATCTGTCTATTGATCTGCCGATATGCGGACGCGTCTGCTGTAGACTGCAAGCTCATTGCATGTCTCTGTTCCATGAGATTAAGAGTATGGTCTGAGAATCTCTTGGTTTGCTTTTTACGGGGTTTATAAAATTTCATCCCAACCGTATGGACAGTTTCCACTAGCCTATCGTTTAGCTCGTCCACAGATTCGCAATCCTCGAGGCAGGCGAAGCGGTTTTGCAGCTCTAGTTGAAAGCTCTCGGGGTTTTGGATATGCGCGCGAGTGGGTCGGAGCGTAGACTTCACCAGTCTGAACCGCTCTCGGTGTACGTTGATATTCAATGTGCCTCTTACCATACGGTGATCGCTCCCAGTTTTCACTTGATTGATCACAGAGACATCATTGAATATGTTCCGTTTCGTAGACATGATGAAGTCAATCTCGTTTCTCGTGGAACCATCAGGACTCAGCCAGGTCCATTTTCGGAGCGGCTGTTTCTTGAAAAAAGAGTTCATCATATAGAGTCCCTCCTTTTCCATGAAATCAGCGAGCATCTGTCCCCTCTGGTTCCGTTGCCCATACCCAAATTGCCCCACTCTCAACTCTGCCCCGCTTCGTTCGCCGAGTTTTGCGTTGAAATCACCCATAACAACGTTGTAGAAGGTCCTAGAGGTATGCATGGCTTTGGAAATGTCCTCATACATAACCTCTACATCATCATCTGGATGCGATGATGTGGGTGCGTAAACCTGGATGACCTTCAACGAATACCGTTTGGTAATTCTGAGTATCAGGTACGCTACCCTGTTGGACACGCTGTTAACTTCTACAACGCTGTTGACGAGAGATTTGTGGACGAGGAACCCGACACCACCTTGGGACTGGTGTTCGCCCTCCCGGTAGTAGAACAAGTTACCGGATTTGAGGATTATCGTGTCCTCCCCCTCTCTACGGACTTCCGACAATCCTATAATATCCCAGTGTAACTTGTTTACTGCTTCTTCCAGTTCGAAGATCTTTTCGTCGGTCCTCAAAGTGCGTGCGTTGTATGTTGCCAGGTCAAGTCGTCGGGGTTGGCAGCGGAATCTCTTCCGGAGATTCTTAGCACCCCCTGCCCCGCCGTTACCATAACCGCTGCCAGAGCTAGGAATAGCGGGGCTGCCGGGGACTGGGGGCCGTTGCTGCCTTGTTGTTGTCATTTGTGGTTTCTGCCGATAATCACCACGCTTGGCAGGCGGGTTGGTGATCGCAGTGCTGACCTTCTCGCACCGATAACGCTGCTGCCCGTTATCGGTCTGTGGTATTTAGGTCAGCTATATAGAATGGTTATACCGCCATTTGTCGGTCGCCAGAGCCTCGTCGGTAGGAGCAGGGTGCACCGCGTGCAGGTGAGGTTGACGTTTGGAGAAACGGACTGGGACGCGTTTCCCCCTTACACCCCATATATTATAATATTTACAACAAAATTGCTTAATACTTAGATAATTTCAGATTAAAAACGCAATGATCTCTGAGATGCGTGCGATCGCAACGGTGCCTCAAAAAGTCCATAGACCTATCATTGCCATAGACTAGCTTATCTAGAGTCACACGTCAAGAACAGATTAGGTTACACTTACCATACGTCAATGTCTAATAACACATCTACAATTAATAAATTCCAATCGCAACGTCATCTCTGATTCCACCCAGGAAATTAACCTGACGTTTCCAATCCAATAAATCGAAGTTATATACACTGATATTTCGACGTATGCAATTATTTTTGGCTATTAGTATTTTTTTATATAATAGTACCTTATTTTCTCATGGTTTAATAGAATAATAAAATAAACATGCTTAGAACTTATCCCAAGTGCTAACGTGTGTGTATTGGTATGAGTGTGTGTGCATTTGTAAGTCTTGTATGTGTATATGTGCGTACGTGCATTAGTAATCTATACTTATTGAAATGAAACTTCTTTAGGCGCATGAGGGTTTTTACGTATAAAACGCATGATTAAAGTCACGAATATGTGCAGCATTTTTATGCTAATTCGATTTGAAGGTGGGGTAGTTTTAATATTGACAAATAACATGTGGCATTTTAATTTCCAGTTCGTCATTTGAGATATCAATAAATTATTTGTGTTAATTTTTGACACATCATTTTCATTTTAAGTATCGGAAATGTAAGGTTTTAGAATTGTATTGTGTAATTTTCGAAACTTTTAATATTTTGATGACAATTAAATTCATTAAATCCTTAGAATATCTTCTTTTTTCCGTCCCTCTAAGTCTCGGAAAGTTTTAGATTTATTGTATAAAGATAAACAAGACTTTAAAATTTAATTTGCCAAAGAAGTTTCATTACTGACATGAGCACTTTTTACGCACGCACGTTTAACATTTTTTTATTTAACAAGGATCCTTTGTTGGGTATAGGCCTGCCCTAGTTCCTCCCATTTTTTCTGTCCTTAGCCCTTACTCTGCATTTCTTTCCAGATGTTCTTGTTAAATCATCATTCCACCGTGCTTTCGGTCTACCATTTTTTATAATATATGTATTATAATGAACAGGTTAGAATCTCCTACACGATCGTTGGAAATGCATGCAGCACAAAGTATAGCATTGGAATCTCGTGCCGGTGATATCAGCGCTAGTTGTCTTTCCACGTTCAGACTACGTTCAATTGCTGGCTCGGTAAGTTATCAACTAAAAATGCAATATTTTAAATTGTTAGTATCATTAATATCCTTGCATTGAAAATACTTCTCAATACAATAAAAACTTCAAAGTGTATCTGTACAAACTACACATGTCAGAACTGAAACTTCTTTGGCAAATTAATTCTTAAATCTTGTTTATCTTTATACAATAAATCTAAAACTTTCCGAGACTTAGAGGGACGGAAAAAAGAAGATATTCTAAGGATTTAATGAATTTGTCATCAAAATATTAAAAGTGTCGAAAATTAATAAAAAAAAATATATATTTTTTATTTATTTATTCACTTTATTGTACATAATAAATAGAGTAAAACTTATACTAAGAAGCGGCTTGACAAAAGGCGGTCTTATCGCTTATAGCGAACAATATTTCTTAATATCTCTTCCAAACAACCTTAAAAACGAAGAAAGACATTAAACGAAAAGGTAGGCGATGTACGTAAAGACATTTTACTATTTATATTAAAGTGTTTCACATTCTCTCACTACAATTTTTGGCATTGCGAACTAACAATGAAAAAATTTTTAAATTAAATTTTTTTTTTTTAATAAAAATAATTTATTGAAATCTAAATGCGACGTGTTTTTTATCAATATCAGAAATTGTTAATTCAATTTTATTTTTGAATTTAAAGTTTAGAAAAGAGAAATTACGAAATGTTTTATTTTATATAAAATGGTGTATTATTAAATGACGAGTGGCAAATTAAAATGCCACATGTTATTTGTAAATGTTAAAACTACTTAACTTTCTAACGAATTAACATAAAAAACGTTGCAAATCTTCTTGACACTAATTACGCGTTTTATCCCTAAAAATTTTACCCTCATGCGCCTGAAGAAGTTTCATTTCAATAAATAATTCGAATACAACACGTTTTTGGTCACACTATAAATTTTCTCATTACTGTTTACATTTTAGTGATAATATTTAGCATTGCCTCATTGGTCTAGTGGTTAGCGTGTTCGACTACAGACATGAGGTCCTGGGTTCGAGTCCCACGTCAATTCAAAATGGATCTTGAGTTTTCTATTAATATTTTCTCAATATTTGCCCGAAGTTAGGAAGTTGGCGGTGTGTTCCATCCCCGTGCCTCGGAGAGCACATGAAGCCGTCGATCATGTCGGATTCCCGTCACGTCGGACCATAAGAGTGAAGGAATAGGGAGTGCGCTTGTGTACTATGCCTGCCAATCCGCAGTGGAGCAGCGTGGTGGGTCTATGCTCTAAAAACCCTCTCTCATATAAGCGAGGAGGCCTGTGCCCAGAAATGGGACATTAATGAGCTGCTACTTACCTTACCTTACCTTATTTAGCATTGAAAATAAGCTATACTGGAAATAAATTGAACTTTAAAATCTTGTGATGTGCACATGCGCTTGTAAGCTTTTTATATCAGGTGGGGTGTAAGCCCGTTTGCTTCGCTATTTTTATGTAAATACATTTATGCGCAACTTATACAATAAATAGTTTCCATACATTGGTGCAAGAACAATCTGCGTTGTACATTTTGAATTGGCCTTCTTAGTTGGCGCTGATTCAGGGATACAAACGCAGACCGTGGCGGCACGTATCAAATCGCTCTTTTATTGCTCTCGTTTCCCTGAATAATGTGGGCTATTCATCAAAAATATTCATAAATATCTCAAAGGATAGGGATTTTTCGTGATGTTTCAGTACCTAAAATCATTATAAAACAAATGTCAGATGTATAATAGACTTTATTCATTTTCACACACAGAGCGTGTATTATTTTTACTAGTTTTTAGTCAGCCTAATGGCATTATCCTGATAGATTATATAAATTTCTGGAAACAAAAGGCGCAGTGACTTGAAATTTGGTAGGAGTATTTCTTTTGTCGAATAGAGGTCAACTAAGAACGGATTTTACGAAATTTTACCAGCAAGAGGGTTTGCGGGGGTGGTAATTAAAACTTCGAATTTTCATTAAAAAACAATTCAAGCTTCACATTTACAAACTATATCTTTTATGGTATGTAAAACTTGGTCAGAATGTTTTTTGACATAAAGGATCCTATCAAAAGTAAATTTTAGGAAATTCCACCTTCAAAGGGCAGTGTTGGTATGTTTCTTATTTATATAACAATTTGCCTAAATTTATGAAAATGCTACCAGAAAAACATTAGAACTTTACCACGCAGATGAAGTCGCGGGTTCAGCTAGTGTTATATAAATGGAGGACAATAAGGAACGACTTACCTATTCATGGGCCAAGCTCCTTTAAAATAAGATTTTCGCTTTCTATAAAGAATCTACGATAACCTATTAAACGAGCTGTAAAACAAATATTTTTGAAGTTAACTAAGCTAACTAAAATCTATTAAAAATAATACAAGCCCTGTATGTAAAAATAAAGAAAGTCTATTTTACACCGACGTCTACTAAGTACAGACACGGTAACTACGCAAGAACACATTGGATAACTGCCAATTTAACAAAAAAAAAAAACTGTTTACTTCTGGTTTAATATTATCTTGTATTTTTTCTTCTTCTTCTTCTTTATGTGCCTCTCCGACTAACGAAGGTTGGCAGTCAGTTCTCTATATTTAACTTTGTCCCTCGCGAGGATAAATAGTTGAGCGGCACTCACGATCCCGGTCCATTCCCTGATGTTGCGCAAGCAGGACTTCCTCTTGCGACCAATACGCCTCTTGCCAGCCACTTTGCCCATCATTATTAATTATAAGAGCCCGTACTTGTCATGTCTCAGAACATGCCCCAGATATGCAACCTTCTTCTTTTTGACGATCTTCCAAAGTTCTCGCTGACAATCCATTCGTCGCAAGACCCCTTCGTTGGCAACTTTACGGGTCCAGCTGATTTTGAGCATGCGTCGGTAGGCCCACATCTCAAATGCTTCTATACGTTTTCGGAGATCCTATTTCATCGTCCAAGACTCGCATCCGTATAGAAGTATAGGCCATACATAACAACAGAGGAGACGTTTACGTATGTCGTCGTATTTCTTATAGAAGACTATCCATTACTTTCCTAAAGTGTATACTAATAAAAAGAAATAATAGTAGTATGGTATTAAAAATGATGTAATAAAATAGATTTATTGAATATCTCCAGAAACAAAAAGAATAATGATATTTTAAGTAGTTCAACGTGTCTACAATTTGGCGTTTTTCCAGCTATAGCAGTTTGTCAGACGTCATATCTGTTTGTTTCATTTTTTGTTTCTGTCAAGCATTGTTGTGAACTCGCCGTGAAAGTGTTTTAGTCTATTTTTTCTACATACTTTTTAAGGAGTAAAAACTAGATCTACTCATTTTTCTGAACTAACTTCAATAATCTTAATTGTATTTTTTTTTAATCCCATCGAGATCCTTACGTAATTAATAAATCGGCCCTAGCAACGTAACATTTAAAGTGACTATAGGCGTTCTTGCCACAATTGGCGAAGAACTACAGTTCTTGTAGTTGTAATCTTTAGCTGTTTATAAAATCTGTAACGCTATTGTTTCATAACCAAACAGTGTTAAAATTCAACATTACTTCTCAATACTTTATTTTAACACCAAATCAATAAAATAGATATGACATAATATAAACCTATCGACCGAGAGTTAATATCATACAAAATGACTATATAATCCTAAAGTTACTTTCAGCTTTATTTTAACCCAAGGATGTCTGGACGAAATCACTATTTAGTGATAAGACCGCCTTTTGTACTTTTATTTCTCTTATATTTAAGTTTATTTCATTGTATATTATAATTGTAGACTTGCAATAAAGTGTATAAATAAATAAAGTAACATCCTACGCTCTGATTAAGCCACTTTTTGCAGTATTTTGAATACGAAAGAATATAATCAATAAGAAAATTCTCTAGAATAGATCAATCTGAAATATTTTAATATTAAAACAGATTTTGTTCAAATGGAATCAAGTGAATGTTGAATTTTTATTTATTCTTACACTCGGATGAAACGTTCGCTTTTTGGTCCTGTTAACGGGAAAAAAGTGAGTTCTTCTCTCCCGATTAGATTCCACTGGCCCACATGCGCCTATGTTATTTTTAATCCCTGTAAATTAACAACCACTTGATTATCGAATGGTCAAAAGTCGAACTTGTCATTCTAGAATAGGAAAAAACCTTTAGTTACCACGGTAGTAAAGTAAGGCATCTGCACCTGCGACTTATGTTAAAATTTTGCAAGCGAAAATGGCCTATTTTTCTACCTTTTTCCGTAACTTTTAAATAGACCATTCACCAATTCGAATCTCATTATCATCTCCTCATATAAAAGCCATAATGGCCTTGTGGATTCTTGTCGGAAATCCTTGACTAAGCTCAGCTTCTCTTTATAGAAATGAAACTCACGTGCTTGATAATTCCTTTCAATCCATCGTTGTGTTTTGTGGTGAAGGCAATATTGTGAGGAAAACCTGCATATCTCGGGAGCAAATTTGCGGAATGTAAAGTAAGAAGCAGCCCTTTAACGTCCTACTGCTGAGCACAGGTCACCTCACTCATACAAGAGAGTGTTTTTAGAGAATAGTATACAAGTGCACTCTCTATTTCTTCACTTTCATAGCCCAATGTGATGGGAATCCGAAATGATCGGAGAGAGATCAGGCGCAAGACCGATGGCTTAACGTGCTCTCCGAGTGGAGTGGAGTACACCGCCAATTTCTCGTCTTCGGGAATCGGGACAGGAACCCGGGACCTCATGTCTGTAGTCGAACATATTAACCACTTGACCAATAAGGCAATTTAGTAAGGGGAATGTGTAGTCTGCTAATCCCTAGTGCAGAGGCGTGATGGGCTGCTGCTTACCTTATATCATATATTGATAAATGTTGGCAACAATTTAAACGGAATTTAATTTCCAGATACGGTTAGACGCGCCGAGTATATACATGCCGAAACTGAAGTCTGCGTTACCGCTGCCGTCATCAGCTCCTCACACCCACGACCCACATCATCAAAATATTTATCAGCTGTGTGCTTGTGCGAACGGTAAACTGTTCTTGGCACCTCCACACGGTATATGTGCCGCAAGAGAAGAGAGCTTAATTTGCCGATGATGCTTTAAAAGTTATTTATTATATGTAAGGAGGTGATAATAACACACAGGACATTTTCAACATCTATATAAAATATCTTTATTTATATAATTCTTATGTGCGTATGTATTTTGTTGAAAGTTATATATATTTTGTTGTGGTTTAGATTGAATTTTCGATTCGATAAATTACGAACTAACACATATCTCCACGGAATCTTGAACGAAACGGGTATCTCTGCCGGGAACAACTAGTACTTAAATAATTTTCTTTCTGTTTAAGGTAAAATTTGAAGTATTTTCTTTGCAACATTATAGACTACAAGCCCATGGATAAAATTAACCTGTAGAATGAGCCTACGTAAATAACCCCTTAGAAGGCTGTTACTATATAAAAAAATAACTCTGAGCGCTATGCCGTCATTTCTGAGCGGTACAAAGGAGTACATGAGCATTTTTATATTTGTTACCATTTATAATGAACGGCTACAAGATGCAACGGTAATATTAAATAACATTATATATAAAAAAAGTTGCCGTACACAAATTTTTAATCTTACATTAGTAAGAACTCGTTAAGTTCTGAAATGTAGACAATTGTTGTAAGATCATAAGTTTATATACGGCAACATTGTTTTTGATAAAATGTTATTAAATACTATCGATGTACCTTACAGCCGTTCGTTATAAATGGTAATTAATAAAAATATTAAGTTAAAAAGAAATTATTTACTCACTTGTACCACTCAGAAATGACGGCATAGCGCTCAAAGTTAATTTATGATATAGTAACAGTCTTCTTAGCGTAATTCACAATGGTTCATTTTACAGATTAATTTTTCCATTGGCTTGTAGTCTATTAGCTCATAAATGTTTATTTATTTGAGTGCGCATATTTAATTAATTACTTTATATAGAATTAATTACTTTATATATTATTGTTTTAAACTAGCAGAGCGGACAGACTTCGTTCTGTTAAAAAGATTTGAAACGTAGCAGATTTTAGTTTTACTAATGATTTTAGAGTTTTTCGAAATGAAATTACAGCACTACTAACGATCTATAGTTCTTACATTTTGTGACTATTCAGTTGATTTTGAACTTAGTGCAGCGGCAATGAAGTGAAAATAGACTCTTTGACGTTAGGAAAACCCCTACATTGCTTAGACAACAGTGAGCTTAAGCGAGTTTAAGTTAGGAAACTTTTGTATAGGAAACAGAAAAGGGCTGTTTTAGGGGGTTTTACAATTATTCGAACTTTTCTCGCCGTAACAACCATCATTGGACTTCAACAAACACTTAAAAAAAAGAATTGGCAAAATTGACCCAGGTGTTGTTGAGTTATGCGCTTACCAACACACTTTACGATTTATTTTAGAAGATGGTTTGGGTAAGCATTAATTCGTTGGCCTTTTAAAAGAAATAAATTTGCGCTATGAGTATAGAAATCTATTATTGTTGTATATTCATTATTTAAACTAGGCTTGTATATTTTAAAAAGCTTAATTTTTAAATTAAATAGTTTTTTAAATTTTTTCCGGGGAGATTTAATTTTAAATTAATTATGCATTATCAGAATTATTATCTTTCAAAATTTTCTGTGTATTAAGATCACCTTCTTACACTTATATAATGGTAGAAAAAATGTATATATTCGTAAACGATAAATAAATCAACATGAAATCAAATAGGATTTATTGGTTTATAAATCGTATCCGTTAAACGCTATTACCGTAAATTATTTGTTTTCTATTTCTTTATAGGATTTACAGTTGCGTCGTTTTAATAATTAAGCATTTGTTGCCTTTAAATAAAAACGTAGTATTTTTTTACCAACCATCCCATTTACTTATGCCAGAGGCTTATGCAATGTACTGTATATTCATATCCAAAAATTGCTGTCAGAATTACTTTGTAATGAGTAAATTTAATAGTGAAAATGGTATTTTATTATATATATAGGAAACCGCTCCCGATGAAGAAGACATACCTTTGATTATAGGATGGAAGAAAGTCGACCCTGATTTAAAAAAATTATACTTTCAAAACTTTTTATTACCTATTTATTTTCGCTCTTAGTACAGGTAAATTAAACGAAAGTTTCATAAATACGTACAAAAAACTCTAACAATTAAACACAACCAGCTGACGCTTGGGTCAAGGACCGCAAGCCTGTGTTAGTGTACAAGAAAGTGCCTTGACCCGTACGTACAAGGGCGCGGCGCGGCGAAAAAATTATTTATTTGTACTAACATGACGGAGCGTAAATAATGCGAATAAAACGTTTTAAAAATATGATTTGTTTTTAATCAACATCGAGTTTTTGTCCATTCCATATATATATATATATATATATATATATATATATATATATATATAATAAAATATACATCACTGTCGTTACTAAATTTATTAATTTTGTTTTTATTTCCTCAAGGATTGTGATTTCATGGAGTTTATCATTATATATGTAATTCTTGTGTGTATGTCATTGAACTTCTCGCAAGCGACTAGACCGATAGATTGTGTTGAAATTTTTTCTATGTTTTTAGAATGATTTGATTGATAATTCGATACGATAAATAACGAATTTACCCATATTTCCACGGGATCATGAACTACGCAAGACACCGTTGAGTACTGTTTGTATCTTTATAATTATCTGCATATACAAAACCAATCAATCGATTGAAATATTGAACACAGCAGCATATCTATCGATAATGATGGTACATTTGTCCATGTCTGCGCTATAAGGTTGTTAAATTATTAATAAGGCCTTAATTGAATACTTTTGTAAAGTTTCCTCTTAAGTAAAACATCAAGAGTTTATTTTTAAATACTTTATAAAGCTACTGTCTTATTCACGTTACTTTAGCGACGCAGCTTAGCTGGCTTTACTAAGAATATGTAGCTTACAGTGTCATTTCGCACCATTCTTGGAAGAGAGTCGTAAATCGTATTACGTCGTTGTTTAATTAAAAAAGGTGACATCGACAAATTCAACTCGGTTAATGGTAGTTTAACTAGATGGTTTTTGAAGTGAAGCCTTTTAGGCGCATGCGGGTAAAATTTTTACGGATAAAACGCGTGATTAACGTCACGAAGATGTGCAGCGTTTTTTATGCTAATATAAAAAGATTTACATTACAATTCGATTACATTTGAGATATTAATAAATTATTTGTAATAATTTTTGACACTTTTATTATTACAATGACAATTAAATTCCTTACATATCTCCGTTTTTCTCTCTAAGTCTGGGAAATGTAAAGTTTTAGATTTGTATTAATATAAACAAGAATTTGTTTGCCAAAGCAGTTTCACATCTGTACATCTGTACTTTGTACGTACGCACTTTTAACTTTTTTAACGGTGACATCGTCACATCTTATTTCTGCTGCTGAAGTTGAAACTTATTATTTAAGTATAAAGTCTCTACAGAAATTATTCATCTATAATTGAAGGTTTTTCTAAAAAACTGTTTTCTCTCGCTGTTTTAAAATTAAAATTTTTCACATACGTCTTTCTTCTGGGAATGAAATGCAATTAAATTTTATAATAACTTAATCAACCGTGTATTATATAAATGTATCTCTTAAAACTAATCTTTGGCGTAATGAAATCGAATTACAACGACTTTGAACGTATCAGATTTACATATAATAAACTAGTGCCTTTTGAAGTCGCTGTTAGGTGTAACTATTTGTTATTGTAACTTTCTGCGGTATACCATGGTGTTATTTTAGTCGAAATTGTATGCGGTGTTGTGATAGATTAGCGTAGATTCTTTAAGTTCTGTTTTAATCTATTTTTATCCAAAAACCATTTATTTATACAGTGACGATCGAAATATATGAAATGATTTCAGAATCAAAACTAAATAATCAATATAATGTATTCAAAGAGATTTAACAAGCTCTTTTGAATAGTTTCCAGGTTGTGTCGGTTGGTAATAAATCTACCATCGATTCAAAGAACTAATCAACAACATCTTAATTACCTTTAGCTATAATTTAACTTTTAATTACACAGACGACCTCGCTAGTACAGTGGTAAGAGTACTCGCTTTGATCACTTGTAAGACGATATAAGTAAATTGTATTTTCTGATTTGTTGGAGTCTGGATTGGTAGGAGGCTTCGGTTCTGGTTAGTGACCACCTGATTTGTGCTCCAATGCTGTATAGAAGCCATTAGAGGGAAATTCCTTCTTACCAGATTAGCGTACCTTATAAGACTGTATCATTACTTACCATCAAAAACACTAAAATCATCCAATAAATCCCATCCAAAAGAATATATCTAGTTTCATTTTTAACTGCCTCATTGGTCTAGCGATCAGCTTTTCCGGCTTTAGATATGAAGTCCTGGGTTTGAGTCCCGAGTCGTGCGGATTCTAATATATTGAGATATCTAGTAATTGAGTCTATTAAGATGTTGTCAGTATGTGCCCGAAGTTGGGAAGTTGGTGGTGTGCTCCACCCTCATGTACTCCAGTTTTACGTGTGATCTCTCTTCAGTCATGTCGGATGGCTGTCACATGCCAATATGAATGAAGGAATAAATAGTGCACTTGTGTGCTATGGTTGCCAACCCACAGTGCAGCAGCATGTTAGATATATGCTCTAAAAACCTCTCTCCTATGAATACCTGGCTTGTACCTAGGAGTTTACCTTTTATATCCAGTTTTGATATAAGAACTGTTGAAAATTATGATGAAATAAAATAATAGACATTCTACCAAATAAAACACTTTTTGATTTAGCAGCGTACCCGCGTAAAACATACATACATAGCATCACGCCTCATTCCCATTGGGGTAGACAGAGACAATATCCTTCCACTTGCCACGATCCTTGCACAACTCCTTCGCTTCTTTCATTCTCATTAAACCTTTCATACAAGTTCGTCGGTTTAGAACACTCTTGACTTAGCCCTTATTTAAAATGTCCCGGATTTGATCCAGGAACGTTCGCTTTGGTCTTTCCCTTCCAACTTTCGCATTCACTCTTGACTCATAAATCCTTTTCGTCAGTCTCCTTTCATTCATTCTCTATACATGCCCAAACCATCTAAGCATACTTTTCTCAATTTTAGTCACTACATCTTATTTTATACCACAACGTTCTCTTATCACACTTGTTTATATTTAATTGAATTGATAACCTCCTCATTTTTTTGAAGTTGGTTAATAAAATATCTTTTTTCGTTTGTTTCATAACAACATAGTTTAGTATTTGACCCCTAAACTAGGAGTACCCGTGTCTTTTTATACACACTTGGTGAAGGAGAAGGCCTCACAATACACACTTAAACCCAAGTGGCAGGTGTTCCTGGTTTCCCGGATGAGACAGATTGAGGATTCACGGAAAATTACCTTGTATCCCGCCTCTTCCATCAGTAGGATTACATACTGCAACTGAAATAATTCAATAATTATATCAAATTGTGTAAAATACTATACAACTATAAATGGAAGTCAATTATATTTCAGCTTTATTACCCTTAGAATTATTATAAACCTATATGATTTTATATATTGAGATCGTCATTGCATTTTAAATATAAAAAAATAGTGTCATAGTATACGTATTCGTTATGAAATTAACATAAGTATTTAATCAAAATGTTAAAATAATTTAATAATTACAGCTGTGCGTGTATTAGGGATCACCGAAATTATTAAAATGTGTCTGTATTATAGAAAACGTTTATATTGTATAGAAATTATAAGATTAGAGATAGAATCAATTAAGTGTTATATAGATATACTCTTACTTCCATTATTTTACTTTAAAAACCGTAATTAATTCAATAATTTCTTTTTAATATTATCGTTTTGAAAATTTTATTATTTATATAAAAAAAATTAATTATACGAACATATTAATGAAATGGAACCCTTTGTAGGAAATATTAAAACGCTATACTCCTGTTGCATAACTAAATGTATAATGTATTAAAATTGTTGATACTGTTGTAAATAGGCTATATCATATATAAAAATAGTGATTAGAAATGAATATAAAGATTATTGTGACAATTATTTTGTATTATTTATTACGGTCCTGTTGATTTTTTTTAACTTTAAGACGAAACTTACTACGAACGAAAAAAATAGCAAGTGCGTGCTAGAGTACACATGTCAGAAGTGAAACTTCTTTGGCAAACTATTTTTTTATATCTTGTTTATATTTATTCAAATCTAAAAATTTACGAGACTTAAAGAAGATTTGTTTGGTATTTAATGAATTTAATTATCATTATAATATTAAAAGTGTCGACAATAATTTGTTGAAATCTCAAATGGCGAATTGTAAATAAAAATGCCTCGTGTTTTTTGTCAGATTATAAATATTTCATAAAATTCTTACAATTTACATAATATTTTTATTTCATTTTTAATGAAAAATACTCTATTAACCTATATGATGAGTAGCAAATGAAAATGCCACGTGTTATTCGTAAATATGAAAACTACCTAACCTTCAAATGCATTCGCATAAAAAACGCAGCACATCTTCGTGATATTAATCAAGCGTCAACAATTTACAGTTCAACCCACCGCTAACCCTTTTAATTTACTCCAAATGAATAAAATCCTTTTCACGATCCACTACTAAGAATTTTACTTCCTTAAGGTAAGTAGCAGCCCATTAACGTCCCACTGCTGGACACAGGCCTCCTCATTCCGAGGAGAGCGCATAGACCCAGCACGCTGCTCCACTGCGGATTTGGCAGGCATAGTACACAAGTGCACTCTCTATTCCTTCACTCTCATAGTCCGATGTGACGGTAATCCGACATAACCGGAGATCAGGCGCAGGACCGACGGCTTAACGTGCTCTCCGAGGCACGGGGGTGGATCACACCGCCAACTTCCCAACTTCGGGCAAATATTAAGAAAATCTTAATAGAAAACTCAATATTGATTTTTTTAATTGGCCCGACCCGGGACTCAAACCCAGGACCTCACGTCTGTCCTAGACCAATGAGGCAGTCTAGACCAATGAAGCAGTCCTAGACCAATGAGGCAGTCCTAGACCAAAGAGGCATTCCTAGACCAATGAAGCAGTCCTAGACCAATGAAGCAGTCTACTTCAAAATTACCAGCTAATATTATTGAGAAATATATATATATATATATATATATATATATATATATATATATATATATATATATATAAATATATGTATACATTTTAAACCGGGACTATCCACGGAAAGCGTAATTCTGGGACTTAATCACACAGTGAATACTGAGCTGAGCTAATATTATGAAGAGAAAACATTTTTATGTACGTAAGTATGTTTGTAAGGTTCTTACACAAAAACTAGGTACTGGACCGATAACAAAAAAATTCAAAATAAGAAACCTGCATTTTCACTGAGCGACATAGGCTATATTGCTTTCTAAAAATAATAGGCATCACTAAGAAAAATGCATTAATGTAACCCAAGGTGTGAAACAAAAAATCTGTTATCGCGTGCGCTGCGAAAGCTATTGAAGATAGAACAAAACATGTTCTATAGTTACTTCGGCAAATAACTGCAACAGGTCGTTGGTCGTGAGGAAACGCCCTTCTGCCATTAGTGTGGTGTTCCTGTAGATACAGTGCACCATTATCTCAATGCTGTCAGGGGTGGACGCCACAGCAACATATATTAATGTTAGTGGTTAAAATACCTTTAATTGGAGAGCATAGTTGGTGTAATGTTTGGCTGTGAAGATGGGTAGAAGGCATTGGGTTCTTTTGCGAGATCGTTATCTCGCTGAAGGAGGCTTACGAAAAGCTAATGGAGGAAGCGACTGATTCCCTCTCTCTCTATAGGTTGGCAGAAGACACACATATGCCCTTCAGTTACAACCCAACTGAACTGTAAAACCTCATAATCGGCATTATCCATGTCACTAGTGTGAAATGCGTAGGGGAAGCTCTATCTCCTTCTGGGTTTAGCTCAAACAGCGTGTCACACACTCCCAATTGAAGGGATTATTCCATCGGGGTGCGTAACATAATATGGTACTTCTAAATACATCTGTACGTGGGTTAAGAAAACTCTCAAGTTTTTACATTTTCGCTCACTTAGACGACGAGAGCCGACTTTACTCGAAAGATCGTTACATAACCGAGCGTGACAGCACGTGTCTTGTTCAATATCTACAGCATAAAGCACACAGCGCGCCTAAAGAAGTTTTCTCTCCAAAAATATTATTACTTAATGTACCAAAGTCTATTTTTAATTATATTTCATAATTAGCAGGAACTTCTTCAATGTTCTAATATAACTGTGTGACAGACAGCGGTGCAGGTAAAATATTCGCGAAGTTGGTAATTGAATCGTACCCACAAACCGCAAGCACTTAATTGTATTATAAACGAACTGAAAATAACTTTGAAACTCCATCATTTCATTTGTGTTTAAAACATGTTTCACAAACGGTGCAAAACTAACGGCTTTTTATATGTGACAGTCTGAGAGACAGGTGGAGAAAAATATACTGGCATAAATGGACCATACATTTTCACACCTAACACATAACTCTATTTATGAATAAAATACATTTATTCGCATTAAAATAACTCTATCATTAGTTATGAAGTAATTAATACATATAAATTCCCCGTAATAGTATTTCACTGCGATAAACTTCGAAACTATTCAACCGTTGTATTTTTCACACATAATGTACATAAAACGGATTTTATATTTATTAAAAAGAAAAAATATTGCAAACATCTTTTGATTTCATTGAAATCTTGCGAGATTCTACACTGCTTTCTCTACTCAACTACGATTAGGAGATCTCATAGGCCTGTCTGAGGTCCGGAGTAGCAGGGCCCGAGCCGATCGTGCTTTGATTGAATGGTGGAGAGAGGATCTGTGGTCCTCAGTACCGGGCGTGGCCACTGTGGAGGGTCGCTCTCTCTCAGACTGGTGCAGGTTTTAACCAGACACGGCTGTTTCTGAAATTCCCTGCGGCGAATTGGCCGTGAAGAGTTACCCGCGTGTCATGAATTTGGTGCCGATTTTGACTCAGCGCACCACACTTTAGCAGAATGTGCAGCCTGGGCACGTCAGCGTCACCTTCTGGTGGTGTTGATTGGCGCGAAGAGTCTTTCGCTGGAGAGCGTTTTAGGCTCGATGCCTTCCAGTGTGAGTGCTGGGCGGGAGTGTCCCTCTTCTGTGAGATGGTAATTACGCTAAAAGTGGCCTTCGAGCGAGAGAGGGAAAACGCAGTCAATTTAAAAGCCATTTATTATTTACGTTATAAAAATTGTTTCTATAAAAAATCGAGCGTCAACAAATCTATTCCAATAGCAATTTTCAATTTACTAGAATAAATAACAGTGAAAGTGTAACAAACACAACGAATTTTGTTTACAGCGTCTATTGAGCTCGTGTTTCATTGTTCGTGATAGATTAATAAGCGAAGCAAAACATACAATATAACGGTTATATTGTGAGACTATGCGTCTCCGTGAACAGTGCTAAAGTTTAATTAAAGATTCATGATAAATCGTCGTAGGATGCTGCATTCTGCGAGGCGTCTCACACGTGAATAACGTTCAGTGAACACTTAAATAACTTAAGCCAGTAACCTTACAATAAATTCATGAGGCCCCGGTCCTTTTGTTTGGGGCGCGCCACCCGCTAATTGGCAGGAAGAACCGTTTAAAACGTCTCAAATGAGCTCGCGTTACCGTCATATTTATATATTACCTGCTTCTAAGGTATCAACGTATATTAGCAACAATGTTGCTCTGTTTTGTTGCGTCAGTTAAGCGGAAGAGTCAGGCTTGAGAGTGGGATACGACAGGCAACACATCTTAGCCTTGGAATTCTTTTTTGGGAAACGATATATTTTTTGTATCAAGTGAACCGAAACGAAACGGCAAACAATTTTTTAAATCTTGGTTATATTTATACAAATCTAAAACTTTATATTTCCAAGACTAGTAATTTAATTGTCATTAAAATATTAAACGTGTTGAAAATTAATTCAAATGATTTATTGAAATCTCAAATGTTGAATTGTAAATAAAAATGCCACGTGTTTTTTGACAATATTAAAAAAAATAATTTATGAAATATTTTTATTTTATATTTTATGAAAAACAGTATATTAAATTATTAAATGACGAGTGGCAAATTGAAATGCCACAAGTTATTAGTAAATATTAAAACTACCTAACCTTCAAACGAATTAACTTGAAAACGCTGCACACCTTTGTGAGGCTAATGACGCGTTTCATGCGTAAAATTTTACGCCTAAGGAAGATTCACTTCAAAAAGCTGTAATTTTAACAATTGTGTAGATTGCTAAACCTAGAGAAGTTACAAATACAGTAAAAATAATTAAACGTTAAGGTTACTCTTATTTCTGATCGCTTCTAACTTTAGGCCAAAATCTATGCTCCCAAGTTTCAGTGATGTATTTCAAAAAACATTTTTTAACAAATTGCTAAATTTTAAAGAATTGCACATTATATACATTTCGCAGAATAGCATAGGTTCCCGCCGACATCATCATTAGTGGGGGTCCATAATTTAACCTCCAAAGTGTGGGCGTTTATAAATTAACTCAGATTATAATGTTCAATCACTAAATGTTCCCGATATTAAATTACACAAACACATTAACAGTAATAGTTAGGAACGGGCGACAGTTTCAAAAGTCGACCGTTCTGGCAGACCGTTACTCGAGAATTGTCGAAAATACCGCCGGTCTGTGACTCATTGACTCTGTCCAGCACCGATAGATAAAGCTGGCGTTCCGGGACCTATTTGATTCCAATTTTCATAAATGTGTCGAAAATAAAAACAAAATTGGACATTGGACAATTCAATAGTAAAGGCTTACTTGATTAAAGAATTTTTTAATTAATTTGAATATATTTTCCTGCGGGAATTAAACCCAGTTGTAATTGTTAAAAAAGCGAGTACTCACATCATTACACCAATGATTCCAACAGTAATAATTATCATAACTGCAAGTATAACCACATGATGTGATTATTAGAAGCAACACTGAATTTAGTTAATGCATTGTAACGCAACGGTTGAAGGAAATTCAGATCTCGGGGTATTAAATATGAAATTGCATATTATGAAATGTTATTAGCTCTTCGCAGTTCCTTCTACACCTAATTTAATATCGCACGCCTTTGTTGTGGTATAGTGGAGAAGTCTTAAAGCCATTTCAAAGGCACCTCCTTCCACTATCCAGCGAGCGAGAGGAAATAAAGTTATGATTTATATAGTGAAATATATAGTGAACCATGGTCTCTAGTGTTAGAAACGCTTTGTCTTTTTCAATGTATTTTTGTTGTAATAGCTTTGTTTATATTGGAAATATTGTAGAAGGGAAATTCTTCTTAGGTTTTTTTTTTGTATTTTGACAAGCTTCCATCCTGGCAAACTGTCAATACAAAAAATAAAGATTTTTTTTAAATTTGGTCACAGGTTACGTAGAGGGAGAAGAGTGGCAACGCCGCTAAAGCACGCGTGGGTCTCAAGTGCTCTTTTTATCTTTTAGGAGAGTCGTTAGGAGATACATTTACGTACGCAGTGTGGGACTCGCTGTTAACCAGAATACCCACTAAATTCCAGCGCAGCCCTGTGCAGATATAGAAGAGAGCCAGAAAATCGCAACAAGCATTCGACTTCCATGACACCCCAGATGCATTCTACAAAAGAGGATCATTCAAGTAAACGGGAGCAGACGGGCAGACGTACGCCTTCTACTCCCTACCTTACTAAGACGGGAATCAGGGCAATTATTTTCCGCGACCTCACATTTCCTCTCAAGATGACTGTCCTACATAAAGCAACAGCCCCCATTGTGCCAGTTATTTTCGGCAGCGTAAGGTCACGTTCAGCTATCGACATCAAAATATGGCACTGTAGCTCCCAAGCTGGGCACAATATAGTGCTACGTATCTACGAGTGCCCCACATTCGAGACAGGCAGGTGAATCCTCACTCCCTACAATCTGGTGTTTCCCGAAGCAGCTGTCTCCGGTAAGCACCTGCAGCAATCTGAAGGATAGAAAGTCAGCCGTCTAAGATGGGCTTGCTGTAGCCAGGCCCGCCACCGGAGAGTTAAGAGCCTTATTCCACCTACGCATCAAGGCCCTTTCAGAAAGGGCCCCTATACTTTGTAACTCTTCGTCATCAGGTTATTCACCTCTAGCTCTTGCAGCTGCCCGGCACGGATAAACGACCGCTAGATCCTCCGTTCTGAGCTCCCAAGGGGAGTGGTCGCACGTGCAACAAGTGTAAAAGTTTTGTTTTCTTATCGACTACGCTGTTGAGTTTTTATAGGAATTGTTAATGCTATAAATATATGCAGGCGCCTGCTATTATTTTATAGCAATGTTTAGAATTTGTCTCAAATTGCGGTCGAATTTTGACTATTAATGGTATCTAATTGTAACAGTGTGTCATCATTAATCAATCTGCTTCAACATATAGATGAATATCGACAATCGTAATAATTTCCTGTTACGTTACGTTTAATCGTATATTTATTTAAGTTTGCGATATAGTCGGTATTAAAATTATTTATTTATCGTAAATTTCCACTTCATTACAAATTACCTTATCTATTTTAAACTTCGATGTGTAGATTATATACTATAGACATAAAAATACATTGTCAAGTTACCTCACGTGTTGAACTCAGAAACTTTCTAAGTAAACTTACAATAATAATCTATATAGGGCCTGAAGTAAATTGAAACGGTTTGCTCAGAATAAAGTAAGAAGGGAATGGTACAAAACAAAAGTTTGTTTCTTTTATGTTTTATATAAAACTCATACAGCCTCAGATTCCACTATATCTAACGCAAAATATAGTTTATGGGGGTGTTGTTTCTCTTTTACGTAAAACTACGTGGACTGAAGTATTGAATAGACAAATTTTGATCACAAAATCAATGTAGTATTTGTTCAAGTTAACCGGCGAGTTTGTCGGTTGGTAATTAATCTATTATCTGTTCTGGATATCGGTTCTACAAAGAAGATATCGGTAAGTAAATAGGTGGTTACTTTTTTGACCACAATTTTACAATAATAACATTTTATACAGATAAATTTGTGTATATATAAATCTGTATTTATAAAACTGGATTCAATTTGAAGCGATTTTGTCAAGGTTGTATAAAACATTTTAAGTGTAAGGATTACCTTTATATGTCGTTTTAACTGATGTAAAGGTAAATCATATATAGAAAAGTACTGTGGCACTTTACTATATATGGCAAAAAATGATTTCTGAACATTTTTCATCTTAAGAAACACAAAGTATGTCACAAGGTTGTTTTTGGCTCTTGTATATTGTCTAGTTCACTCTTCTTACTAATATAATATAAATAGGTGAATATTTTTACGATCATATAACACCTTGTTAAATATATCGATGAACCTTACATATAAAAGTAACATTCATTTCAGACATTTTAGAAATTTTGTTTTTTTTTTGTAATTTTAATAACCCTTCGCTGGTCTCAAACAAGGATAAAAATAACTTTAATAAAGGAAAATAATAATAATACGTAAATCGTGTTAATTACAGTCACGTGCTCCGCTCCGCACTTTCTTTTTTGCGTCGGTTGCCCCGCTGGTCGAATGACGCTAAAGTGGCTCTTGGAACTTAAATGTTCATGAAGGACTAAAAAAGGTTATGATTTTTATGTTTGCTAATAGTTAAACTATACAATGTTATACTATTTTTATTAAATTAAGACCCTCATGTTGAGTCATGTTGCGCTAAACTTTGAGATATATCTTAAAAATCTCATATCTTAAAAATTAAAACATACTTCCACAGTTTTTATTGTTACTCTAGTCACTTATATAATCAAAAAAGCAAATAATCACTAATAAACACGCACTGTTTATATACTATCACAAAAAAACTAACGAACTTCGACGAGACACATGCACCGTTAGTAACAGTCACTTTTTAAGTGTTTTTTTTTCTATTGTCTGGTGTTATCTCTACGCATATTATTTACGACAGTTACTGAGAAGCGAAACAAATAATACACATTGTGACTTAAAAGAAAGAGATGCTTATATTTCTGATTGCTATTGCTACATTTTCTCGTCTGTGTCTAGTCACGAGCTCCATATTTATAGATAGAATATAAATAAGATTGTTATTCATTGTAAAAATGTCAAGTATGATGTCCATGTGTGAAAATACTTGCTATAATAGTATTCATCGTCCGAGCCGCTATCAAATACGGTTGGGTCGCTCTAATCGAGGCTGGCCACGCTCGACCTCCGTCAAATCGTCCAGAGAACATGACCTGACTGTCGTAAGGAACAGATAACTAAAGTATTTCATTTTTCTATTTGTAAAATGCCCAACAGAATCATTAAATAAATGTTTATATTATCCGGGCTGTATTGTGTATAATAAAATATTTATCTATACAGTAAGAAAAGTAGAATTAGTAAAAGCCGTGATGGCCCAGTGGTGAGATAAGTGGATTCTCGTTTTATGTTTCTCTTTATAAAAATTAAAAGTGCGTGCGTACGAAGTACACATGTCAGAAACTTCTTTGACAAACTAATTTTTTATTGTTCTTTATATTTATACAAATCTAAAACTTTAGATTTCCGAGACTTAGAGGGAGGGAAAACGGATGATATGTGAGGTATTTAATGAATTTTATTGTCGTTAAAAATGCCGAAAACTATCGCATTTTAATGAAATCTCAAATGACGAGTTGTAAATAAAATGCCATATGTTTTTTGTCAATATTAGAAATTATTATTACACTTTTTTAATATTAAATTTAGAGAAAGGAGAATTGGAGGAAAAATAGTATATTAAATGACGAGTGGCAAATTAAAATTCCACGTGTGCTTTGTAAATGTTAAAACTACTATGTTAAAACTAACTGTACTTTTGACGGCCTCGCTGGCGCAGTGGTGCGAGTATTCGCTTTGCTAGCGGAGGTCCCGGGTTCGATCCCCGGTAGGACGAATTTAGTAAATTGTATTTTCTAATTTGTCTGAGTCTGGACTGGTGGGAGGCTTCGGCCATGGCTAGTTACCACCCTACCAGCAAAAACGTACCGCCAAACAAAGAGATTTGTGTTCCGGTACGATGCTGTGTAGAAACCGTAAGGGGTATATCGCCTCTTAACAGATTAGCGCGCTTCCATCTTAGACTGTATCATCACTTACCATCAGGTGAGATCACAGTCAAGCGCTAATCTGTCAGCAATAAAAAAAAAACTAGATTAAGCATAAAAAACGCTGCACATATTCGTGACGCTAATCATGCGTTTCAACCATAAGAATATTACCCTCATGCGCCATAACGAAGCGAGTTATAGAAAAATGTAGACGAGACTAGAAAGGAAATGTTATGGTAATTCTCGAATAGAAGTGAGTGGAAAAACGTAGGTAAGACGTTGGTTCTGATTTGATTACAGTTCCGATGAAAAATATATATATTATTACCGGATGAAATGCAAACGGAAAATTTAAATTATTGATACTAGAAATTGGATTTTTAATATACGAATATTTATACACATATGCTTTACTAGCTTAACCCGCGACTTCGTCTGTGTGGAATATTTTTTGAATAGAATTTTCATCAATTTAGGCGCAAATTGTTTTACAAATAAGAAACATACGTATAACACCCCCGTAAACCCTCTTGCAGGTGGAATTTCGTAAAATTCGTTCTTAGCTGACCCTTACGCGACAAAAGGAATATTCTTACCAAATTGAAAGTCTCTACGCCTTATGGTTCCAGAGATATGGTGATGAGTCAATAGATACCTGGATATCTCTTATATATATGTCGGAGTGCAGTAGTCTGTGGAACGCTGGCGCCATCTATCTATCCGGCGCGCATCTCGCGAGTTCCCGGGTGACGGTCCACCGGTGCGGTCGCCTGTTGGAACTGTCGCGTTCCTAGATATTATTATTAAAGAGTTTGTGTAAATCAATATCGGGAACATTAAGTGATTGAACATTATAATCTGAGTTAATTAATAAAATCTTTGATTGCGCCAACATTACTCACCAACGCCTACAGTATGGAAATAGAATTATGGATGCCATTAATGACGATGTCGGCGGAGAGCCATACGCCTAAAACACAGGCTTTATGCTTCCTTCTCTCTTATTCTCCGACATATATGTGTAGATATTACTTTGGAGTTACGCAAGATGAATGTTTGTAAAATTGTGTTTGTGTTTGTAAAACTTCAGGCTCTAAAATGACTATACTTCAATCCCTTACATCCCTTTTTTAGCATTAAAAACAGCCTTATGCTTAGTAGAGCTTATTGTAGTTTGTAGTAGAGCTTACTGTCCTTTCTCAGCCTCTGGAACAAATATATAGAATATTTACCAAATTTCATTTAATTCAGTTCATTAGTTTTGGTGTAAATCGAGGCAGAGAGAATCATTATCGCAATTATAATAATAGGCAGGATTGTTATTTTACACCCTTGAGAGTAAGCCTTAAGGTTGTAAGTTTTAACTTTTATATCTATAAATGACGATTATTTCATTCCGTACAACATTTTTTTCACATCAAATGGTTGCCTAAGCCTTTCACAGGCTTTGGACTATCTGTGTATCAAATTTCATTTAAATCGGTTCCGTAGTTTTGATGTAAAAGCGTGACAGGTACAGTTACTTTCGCATTTATAATATTAGGAAGTACTGTATTTTCCCCCTTAAGGGTAAGCTTTAAGGTTGTAAGTTTCAACGTCTATCTCTAAAAATGGCGATTATTCCATTCCTTACAACGTAGGGAGAATGAATGAAAGGAGACTGACAAAAAGGATTTATGAGTCAAGTGTGAATGTAAATAGTGGAGAGAACAACAGTTATTTGTTAATGTGAGTTGGTGTTTTGATAATGCTTAAGGTTGTAAGTTTCAACTTTTATCTCTAAAAATGTCAATTATTCCATTCCTTACAACCCTTTTTTTTCGCGTTAAAAAGTAGCCTGTGTCCTGTCTCAGGTTGTAGCCTATTTGTGTAGCAAATTTCATTTAAATCGGTTCAGTAGTTTTGGTGTAAAACCGATACAGACGAGTTACTTTCATATTTATAATATTAGGAAGGATTGTCTTTCAAGCTGTGTCTTATGAAGTAGATATATTAAGAGAAGTAATGCCAAATTGTATAAATACAAATAGTGAAGTAATTATTAATATAGTCTAAGTTGTGTATATTTAAATAGTGGAGAGAAGAATCCTTTCATTACAATCCTTTTTTCACATTAAAAAGTCGCCAATGTCCTTTCTCAAGTTCTAGACTATCAGTGTACCAAATTTCATTTAAATCGGTTCAGTAGTTTTGGTGTGAAAGCGCGACAGAGCTACTTTCGCAGTTATAATGTAAGGAAGTAAGGTTTATGTGTACAAGTATAGTGCAGTGTTAAAGTTAACTAGACAAGTCATCTGGCTGGTTGTTAAACGCATAAAGGCTATTCATATTTCGAGTCTCACGTCAACACAGTGTCCAGGCGTGTTTGTATGTTAACGTCAACTTCACTAAGGTTAAAGCGTTATGTTATCAGAGCTTTGGGCTCGGCTTTAGGAACAGCTTTGTTTCTGTTGACAGTGGCCGTGTACGTGTTAATTTTATTGAGGATTCTGACATCTCGGCTGGCTGTCGGCGTGACGCAGGTCAGCTTGAAGACGGTCACTCCCGGTTTGAAAATTGAATCATACAGACGTTTGGATTGCTTTAGTTCTCACAAATTAAATATGTCCATTTATTTCTAGATAATTTTATTCATATTACATTGTTTATTTAGTATCTGGGTTAAAGATGTGTTCTCGGTTTTCATTCACTTCTAGCTTTGCTAGTAGAAGCCTGATAGAACGAGTTTAGGAAGTTTTATTCATATAAAATGAAATCAAAATATCTTTATTCATGTAGGCCTATTACAGCACTTTTGAATCGTCAAGTACTCGTATATATTTTTTTCCACACACTAATTCTAATGTATGTCTGATGATGGTATTAAAGAACGACTTAAAATCTAAAGTTACAAGGGTTCCTTCTGTCCCTGTCCCGAGAAGAGCCCACAACAAACTCAGTCGGATATTTAGCATTTTTTTACCATCATCATTATAATATCATTATTTCAATTAAAATTAGAGCAATTCGTTCACTCACTATAATATGATTTTTCAATCAACTTTCTTTTAACAAAGACTTTGAATTTTCTGAGTGACATCTCTAGAACGTCTTGTGGGAATTTATAATAGAAACGTATAAAGTTACCTTTAAATGAGTTGTTAATTTTATGCAGCCTACTAGAATTATAACAAGTTTATTTTTATTTCTTGGATTATATGAAGTACATTCACTGTTTTTATTAAAAGAGTCAATATTTTTATGTACGTATAACAAGTTTTCTAATATGTATTGTGAACTGTCATTAATATGTGTACTTTCTATTTCGTCTGGTTCTGGACTAGTAGGAGATTTCGGCTTTGGCTAGTTACCACCCTACCAGCAAAAACGTACTGGCAAGGAATATGTTTGTGTTCTAAACGATGTTGCGTAGAAACATTAAGAGGTGAATTGCTTCTTACCAGATTAGCACGCTTCCCTCTTAGACTGTATCATCCCTTACCATCAAATAAGATCAAATTCAAACACTAAACTGTCATCAATAAGAAAAAACGGCGTTTTAATGTGTACTCGTTGTTCATTAACTCCTAGTTTTGCTAGCAAAGGTTCCAGGTTAGACCTCTAGTTTAGGATATTGTATTTCCTAATTTGTTTGATTCTGGACTAGTGCAGCATCAAACAAATAGGTAATAATCAAATAATCAGCAATAGGTTTGTGTTTCGATACGATGCTGTGTAGAAATCATAAGTGGTAATTTGTCTCTTATCAGATCAGCTGCTTCCATCCACCTTCAGGGGTAATGACAGTTAAGAGTTAACTTGTCATCAATAAACTCGATAATTACCACATACAGTAGGTACGTAATGAACGTCTTTATTTTTATATCATAGAGTTTTTACAGAAAAAAATACAAAAGTAAGTGTTAGAACACATATCTTCAATTTTTTGTATAGAAAAGATATAAAAAAGGATTTGTACAAGATATATAAATGTATTGACAGCCTTGCTGGCGCAGTGGTGCGAGTACTCGCTTTGTTAGTAGAGGTCCCGGGTTCGATTCCCGGTAAAACGAATTCAGAAAATTGTAATTTCTAATTTATTTGAGTCAGAATTAGTGGGAAGCTTCGGCCGCGTTTAGTTACCACCCTACCACTAAAGACGTACCGCCAAACATGGAGATTTGTGTTCCAGTACGATGCTGTGTAGAAACCGTAAGAGGTATATCATCACTTACTATCAGGTGAGATCACAGTCAAGCACTAATCTGTCAACAATAAAAAAAGTATATAGTTTAATGATTACGTAAACGAATAGTAGAAATTGAATATAATTCTATCATTAGTGTCATTTCAAATAATATCTATATATTCAAAAATCAATTTCTTTTCGTTAGTCTCGTTAAGACTCACAACTGCTGGATTAACTTGGTAAATTTTGGTTTTGAATTATTTGTGGAAGTCCAGGGAAGGATTAAAAGTTGAGTAAATATGAAAAAAAAAATGTTTGGAATATAGTAAATACTACACTCAAAAACTATTCCTATCTGTCAAATATTTAATGGTCATCCCGACGTTTAGAAATTAATTAAACTTAAAAGTCGTTTAGAAAGCAAATATTTAAAAGTGAAGTATTTTTTCATTTTTTGTCAAACGTTCGCTGTTTTTTCCGACGATAGGAAATCAAATTAAAGTTAAAAGTAACTTTTTTTTAAACTATAGATAGAATTTTACACAATACAAATTGTCGAATTAGTACATTTTTAATAATAGTTTTATTACACTTAACCATGATAACATTATATCGAACCTTGACATTAATACAGAAAAAATAAAAGTAATTAAAATGCGCCATCAGAAGCAAATGGAATATTTTTGACATTTGACATTGACAACCAACAATTTGGCGGGAATCTGCGAGTAATGGATGCATTTTTTATTACGAATTCTTTTCGTTCCGGTTAAGTTTTAACCACATTTTCCCCTTAAACTTAAACATTCTACCATTATTATTATTTGAAGTCGTAAAAACAATTGATAATATACTGTATGCGACCATTTAAATCGTATACGTTTTGAAGTTGATTTATTTAATTACCTAGTAGCATTAACTTTGTTTCTAGTAACAAATATATTTGCTAGCAAGAGGAATGGCTCTCACTGCCAGCTTAAATATATATCTCAGTAAAATATGTAGATTCACCCGACTGCATTTAGAGCGGTCGGAATGCAAGCAAGGTCTAATGTAATGCAATTCAACTGCGAACATTGGGCAATGGGATAGAACTAGATTCCAAGCAAGCATTTAGCCTCCATCATCTACTCCTAGCTTTGGATATTGATAGTTGTTTCCTTTATAACTATATAAATTTGTAGGATCTCTCTGTAGATAAACATTTGTGTGTTATTACGGACCACAATTCTGCTTTATTTAAGTTTGTTTCCGCCCCTACTTGACAGTTCTTACTAATACAGTAAAGTCAATGAGGGAATCATTTCGTTTTCGCCACATTGTAATAGATTTACATATCTCTTATAACTAAAAAGGCAAATTTTGGTGCAAGTTATAATTGGAGGTCTGTTCCCAGAACTAATTTAATCTGTGTTTCAGATCACCAGGCTCAAATATGTTGTGTAACATTAAAACTAGTATAAAAAAGTATGTAGCAGCCCTTTAACGTCCCACTGCTGGGCACAGGCCTCCTCATTCCGATGGGTGAGGATTTTTAGAGCATAGACCCACCACGCTTCTCCACTGCGGATTAGCAGGCATAGTACACAAGTGCACTCTCTATTCCTTTACTCTCAATTGAAAGCAAAAGTTTTCAAATTCAAAGCTATTGATGAAAAACCAACAACGAATTTTGATATAATCGTCAACGTTTTCGTGAAACCTAAAATTGTACTGAATGAAAATATTTTCGAACAATAAATGTTTGAAATAGACTGCTCAAAATTATTCAACTCACGAAATACTTTCCGAGGCGGTCAGTTTATATTTTGCCCGAAGTGCAGTTTCCTGGAAATTATTGACGCGTTTCATGTACGCTAGTTCGTGTGAAGTAGCTTAAAAAGAACTAAAATCCAGTTAACCGATGGCTTTACAACTTGATATACTGTGACCTGGTGGTAAAACGTTAGTAGTATGAATCCTGGGTATATGCCAGTAAGCCGTTGTTTTGTAATATTAAAATGAAAACATTTTTTTGGCGAAAAATTTGGGGTGTGGCTGTGTCATGGAACACGTCTCGTAATAGATAATAGTTTCTATCTAAATAATGATGTATTAAAGTCCTTACTTAGCGTAAAAAATTCTTTGATCTTTAGCTATCCAGTGGTGGAATTAAATTACGAATGGAGGTGATAGATATGTAGCTACAACACCAAACAGTATCCTCAGATTTTTGTTATCATTTGTTTTTTGAATGCGACTTTAAGGACATATTCACATCAAAAAATAAATATTTTCAATTTACTTTCAAGTCTAATAGCTTAATGCGTTTCATTGGAATCATTGGGTTCAGTTCTTTGATTTAACTTCTATTAAAATCATATAAAACTTACGATTTAAATAACAAAATATTTGAAGTTTTCACAATACTTCTTTTGCTCAAGTTCAAATATATTTTTACTGGATGATATTAATATAGTATTTTCAAATAGGTCTTAATAAGAAAGTTGTACAACTTCATCTATTAAAAACCAATGAATAAGGTTAGGGGTGTGTTTCTGTCTATTAACTTTAATACTAATAACATTTTATATATTCGTGATAATATTCATTTATACAGCAAAAGGAGCGAAACTTACAATTTTAATACAAGAAATAAAAACAAACTTGTAATGCCTTATTTCAGGGTGAAAAAGTTTCAGAAATCATTTGTCGGGTTGAGCATACCCATTTTTAATAAGATAACCGAATCACTTCTGGGTGTGACTCCAAATAGAAATATATTAAAAAGGTTCTATTACAAAAAAAATACATAGAATTTTGAAGGTTACTTAAGTGATAAAAGTGTTTGGGCTTGATTCCGGTAGCACATGAAAGCTAAAGACTACAAAAACTGTATTTAAAGGAGTTACTGTTGAGTTTATTGCCACTTTCTTCTCAGCGGAATCAACTTTCTGAACCATTGTCTGATTTGTTACCAACGGACAGATTACTGACGATTCAAAAGTAATTTTTGAGCCTTATTTTGATTTTAAAAAATATGTAGTAGATAGATGGCACAAGAATTGATAATGATGTTTTTTTTGAATATTATTTGTGACGTGATAGATGCAGATGAAAGAATTCGTTATTAAGTTGCTTTACAGGTTGCAATTGTCTAGTTAATGCTAAGTAGGATTTAAGATGCAATACGTGTCCGTTGGTAGAAGGGAAAGTAATGTGCAGAGTGATTTAATGTTTGAGGAAGGTTTCTACGTTTCTTCGTATTAAGGAAGATTTAGAATGCAAACTTTTCTGGTAAAATATTTAAGACATTTTTATAACTGCGAACATCTGTTACGGCTATTCTATAAAGAGTATTCTTGAAACTCACTTATAATTTAATATATTAATAGTTTCTTCAATTAGTAATTCATCAATATTTGATGATTTATATATCAATATTTAAAAGTAAGTAAGTAGCAGTCCAGAGGGGATGATTAAATCTAAACTAATATTTTAAAGAGGAAAAATTTATGTTTTTGTATGTATGTAACGTTTTCACACAAAAACTACTAACGAATTTAAAAAAAAAATATCACCACTAGAAAGCTGCATTTTCACCGAATGACTAAAGCTATTTTACTTTATCAAAAATATAATGTATGATAATGAAAATGCGTTAATGTAACCCTAAGTATGAAAAAATTGGTCATAAAAAATCCGTCATTGCGTGCGCTTGATAGAACAAAAACATGTTTTACAATAATGTAGAATGTGTTAATATCTTCAAAAAAATCTAGGATATCATATGTCTAAATACTGTAGTTACTGTACTTTTTAACATTTTAAAATTTAATAAAAGTGTCGAGAATAATCAGACTATAATATTCATATTTCTGTATTAATCCGTTTCCTATTAAATGATTAAAATTGGACATTCCATTCAACAGATATAACGAATTTAAAAGTTTCAATCTAAAGAATATAATGTATCCAGAGTGAAACTCCAGAGTGTTGAATATTGTGTATATGGAAATTTTGAGACAATAGAGTATTACAAATAAATCTCTACGTTAATATTATATTTGTCGATAAATACGATAAATAAAAGAGTAATACTGCAATATAGATAATATTTAACTAATTCTTAGTCATCGTCTATAAAATATTTATATCGAAATTCTTCTAAGGTATGTCAAAATTGTAATAGATATAAAAAATGCATTTGTTATAAGTGATAACATACTATATATATAAACACAAAGACATTTATTTATCAATATAAACTCTATTAAACCCGCTTAGATACAGAGGTTTGATAGGTAAAAAAACACAAAATATTCGACTGAGATATGTTGTGGGTTCTTCTCAGGACAAAGCGCGAAGGAACATTCGTAATTTTAAGTCGCTCAATAAATTTCTACATTAGTAGTAGTGTATAGATAATCTATATATATAAAAGAGATATCCAGGTGTATATTGACTCATCACGATATCTCTGGATATGGTTCCAGAGATATCGTGATGAGTAGGCCGTAGAGACTTGAAATTCGGTAGGATTATTCCTTTTGACGAGTAGAGGTCAGCTAAGAACGGATTTTACGAAATTGATTGTAATTTAGTACACCGATAATCTACGGCCTGAAAAAGGACTATTAGCTCTTTGCAGTAATACACAGCAAATAACTCATTAACGTTTTGCGTAAAGAAAATCATTGACGTAAAGGAATTTGCTTAAATTAATGAAAATACTACCCATTTAAACCAATGATAAAAACATCCAACGCAGATGAAGTCGCGGGTTCAGCTTGTAAACTATGTTTTCCGATTCAAAAGAAATTATAAAAGCCTTCTTGAAATAAATTTTTTTGAGTTTGAATTGACATTTAATGTTAGTTATTTAAAAAAAGTAAAATTGTTCGCAATTTCTGCGGTTTCTTTAACTGAATTTCGAGTGCAGATTTAAATGTCTAAGTATTATTACAACCCCATCTAACGTCTTTGTACAAAACATTGGCGATAGCTATGAATAAGTAAATTAGTTTATTTCCTACAGACGACAATTTAGCTCACGTTCCTGTCACAAATTGTCGGCGAGGGGTAAATGCAAACTATTAAGGAAATACAACAATTCAAGCAGCCCTTACCCGATATTACAGCGCAATCTTACACCGACGAAATTACAAGCAACACCTTCTTATGCCGTGTCTGGAGGCAGTAACACGTACTGACTTCGAGCAGGCAATAAGCGAACGGACGCCAGTCCTCCGTTAATATTTCATAACATTCACTGCCAGCTTCTAGACAGCCATAAACGGAGAACTAAATGTGTTCTTGCAGCTAAACTTGAGAATAAAAACTGTATTTCACTCCTATATATCGACGCTGGGAACCAAGCGCTTCAAAGATATAAATAAATGTAACTATGTAGGAAGTTTTGCTTAAAACTAATCTTATTTCAACGCAAGTTATCGATAAGTGTTTTTAGTTTAAGTCATAAAACCTACATATACCAGGGCCCATAGACAAGTTACTTTCGAAGATTGCTAACGCTCGAAAAATGTATGGGAATGACGTTTAATTTTTCGATTAGTTTCAAAGTCACAGTCAAAGTCAAAATATGTATATTCAAGTAGGCCTATTACAGCACTTTTGAATCGTCAAATATCGTTTTTTCTATATATTATTTAAATGAATGACTGATGATAACATTAAAGAACGACTTACAATCTAAAGTTACGAGGGTTCCTTTGCGCCCTGGTCTGAAAATAGCCCACAAAAAACTCAGTCGGGTGTACGTATTTTTTTTATCATTATTACATCTTTGTAACTTATTCTGGGAGCTTGTTGTAGCAACGTATACAGATACCCTTGAATGACTAGTCAATTTTATGTAGCCTACTAGAATTTACAGCAATTTTATTTTTATTTCTTAAGTTACGAGTATATGAGGTGCATTCACTTTTTTTCCTAAAAGAGTCAATATTTTAATGGACGTACAACAGGTTTTCTAATATATATACGCCATGAACTGTCATTATTTTTACTGCTCTGAATTTGTTTCTTAGTGACTCTCTTGGACCCATATAGTAGATCGCACGAACAGCCCTTTTCTGCAGCACAAATATTGCATCTATATCATTACCCCAAAGTAAAATGCCATATGGGCATAATGCTGTAAAAATAACTGAAATAGACCAGCCTGGCAGTTTCAACGTCCGTAAGACGGCGAATTTTTTTAATCGCGTAAGCCGCAGAGCTGAGCCTGTTCGATAGACCTCTTATATGGGGCCCCCACTGTAGTTTACTATCTAACGTAATGCCTTCAAAAACGGTACTATCTACGAGATCAAGTTCCTCATTATTAAGTTTAACAATGGTTCTCACTTGCTTTACTTTTGGTAATGTGAATTTAATACATTTTGTTTTTTTCCCGTTCAGTAATAAGTTGTTTGCTTCAAACCATTGTACTACTTTTTAAATTAATCACTTTTGAATTTAATCACTATTTGCTAAAAATGATACATACTTTTTATGCAACCGGCAAAACTGAAAATTAATATTAAAATAACAATTAATTAAATTAGAAAAATGGTGATTATTATCGCGTATTTCCTCCACGTGCTCTTATTAATGTTTCTACCCGTCTAAAATGAAAAATGTAAGTGAATATTGTTTAGTCTTAGATTAATTGTTAATAGTTTATTTTAATTTTATTTAAATTTAAATAAGTCAATTACAAACAATTGTATGCCTAATGGCATGAAACAGTGGCACTAAATTTTACAATACAATGTAAATTTATCTTATTTTAACAAATAAAAAGAATTTAGGATTGAACGCAATTGTTTTGCTTGGTGGCACGACTTTGTTGGTAGTTTTGTCTCTAACTACTGTAATAACTTCTAATCCAGACTCATTACCTAAATATGTTTTTCAGGAAGTTAAGTCCAGGACGTCTGCTAGCGAAGCCACTAGTCGAAACATTGCGCCAGTGAGGTCGTCTATATTTTCTAGTGAAACCACAAAACGTTGTTATGTCCTTGGTTGATGTAAACGTGTTTAATTTTCAAACTGCTCTCCTGTAAAGTAGTTTTATGAATTGTGTCACTATCCTTCTAAAGTAAGGACATGTCCTCTAAGTTTTGATGTGTCTAAAGAACCACAACGACGTAGAGCAACGACCTCGGCAATAAGAAACCGACGAATAAATTTACAATTCTGTATGTGAGTTCACCTGCACCGGACAAATTCTAAAACTCTCCCCCGTAACTTGCTCTACTGAATTTAAATACTACGTAAACAAACACAACACAATGTGTATGTATCAACGCTTGACAATTTTTACTGCATTTTGTTTAATATTTTGTGATAATAATTTCATTGAAACTATTGAAATTGACGACCTTAATGGCGCAGTTTGTGAGAGTACTTGATAAGTGTTCGACTACTTGAAAGTCTCTCAAATTATTATGATACAATAATGTTATTGTAGTTTCAATTATTTCATCGAGAGATAAATTTAAAGAAAAATCATTTCTCACAGTACCGTCGCAATATATATTTCATAATATCTTATATATCCGTGATAATGTACATTTATACAAACAGAAAAGTGAAATACACAATTTTAATACAAGAAATAAAAACATGTAATTCCATATTTTAGAGTGAAGAAGGTTCAGAAATCATTTGTCGGGTAGCATTTACATTTTTAATAAGATACCGCAATCAGTTTTAGATTTGCCTAGAAATAATTTTCTTCTTCTTCTTCTTTTTTCTTTAGTGGCTTTCAGGTGTGCCAATTGGGCACAGATTATCTCGCCAGTGTCAAGTTTATTGGAGAAAGCACGAAGGAAATTGTTCGGTTTATAAGAACATATGAAGTTTAATTTTGATTACCTATAAATAGTTGAAATATATTGTTAAACCACCACCAAATATAACAGACAACACAACATGAATATATGCATACATATGACTAGTAATAAGCAATTATTTTATAACTTAATTCTATTATGTTTAATATATTTACATAAATATTTACAATTACTACTATATACAAGACTTAACAAATATTCTACATTTATAGGACGAGGGATATGTGGAGGGAGAATATCATAAATGGAGTGGGAAAGTTTGGGACAATTAAGAAGGATATGGGATACAGAACCTTCGTCTAGGCCACATTCACACATGGAGTGGTCCCTAATCCGGAGATTCGGCCAAGTGCACAGGAGTACAAGCATGTCCAAGAAATTTAAGAAATATGTCAAAATCATACTTTTACAAGACGCATATTATAATGTTGAAGATTATTTAAGTGATAGAAACGTTTGGACTTGATTCCAGTTGCAGAAGCAATATATTGCACATTGTAGCATACAATACTAATGTAGGGCACTTATATAAAACCTTTTGCGACTGGCCTCTTCGCGTGTGCTAATAAAATAAATTCAAATAATTTCGAATAGAAAATTTCAAATTCAAATTATTCTGAAGAGAAGATTTCGGCAGCCACGCGAAGAGATCAGTCGTTGCTTGTTATCCGCGCCGTCAAGTCATGTTCCGCTCCTATGTACAAATCATCTGCCAACTATCATCCTTCAATACGGCTATGCTGGAGCATCCAACCCGCACATCGCGTCGCACTCCAGCTAGCCAAACTAACTTTAAAAGAGTCACCGTTGAGTTTCTTGCCGGTTTCTTCTCAGCGGATCCAACTTTCCGAACCGGTGGTAGATTTGTTACAAACGAACAGACTACTGACGATTCAAAAGTGCTTTTGAGCCTACTTAAATAAAGAATTTTGATTTCATTTGTTTTGATATTGTTATATTTGGAGATAGGCACGTATATATAGGTTGTAACTGTACACATAGCTACAGATGAATGGGTATTCTGTTATCAGTGACTCACAATTGGATTAGTCTTTCATCGGGGTGAATAAATGTATTTTCCAACGCAAAAAAAAAACAGGTGAGAGCGGTGTGAGAGCTACCAAGCGGACACGCGACACACACCAACCTCGACTAGCACCGAATCCAAATATAACAATAATTGTAATAGCAGTAATTATGTTCCTTGCACACATAGTAAACCTTAAGTAAATATTGCAATGCAGCAACAAACGTAAGCTCAGTACAATTTGATTACAGACAGTTAAATATTCTGCCATAAATCGCGTCCGTACTGTAAGGCGATGAGGAGTTCCATTGATCATCATATTTAACTACGACAATCACTTGACCATGTCTACGTTACGGTAGGTAACTCAACCATCCAGATAGCTTATAAAAGATTCTGACGAGTGTCGTTAATTTGCTCCTAAGAACTAAAGAGTTCCATTACTTTGTCACGGATCCCATGATTAAAATCTAACCCAACTATCGTTAAACAATCCTTGAAGAATAGTCCTTTCTAATTCAAAACTAATCATTGAAATCAGTTGAGAATGATGAAAGAATGATCTTGAGTTATTCGTCCATTTGTACGGTTTTCTCATGGATGGCATCATCAAAACTGGATCTAAACAATGAGACCTTACGGGAAGCATCACCTTTCATACAAAAAAGATCGGTTCACCCAGTCAAAAGTCAATTGATAACCCTCCTTTTTTGAAGTCGGCTAAAAAGCAGTACATAACTGCGTGTACAACTATCCCTTTATTTATTGGGTTTAATATCTGAAAAGGTAGGACTTTTTTGACGAGGTTTTGAATAGCAAACAATTAACTGCAAGAACTTAAAATTTCAGTTATATAAGTAACATCAGATTTAGCCATTGCAAAGCCTGGTTTTTATTGGTAGTGAAAAATTAATCGCTAACGGATTTAGAACTGTAAAATCATAGCAATATCACGATGTCGCGTTGAAAGGCAGGTGTTTGATTTACGAGGCGAATTGATTTGCAAAATGTCAATCCATACACGTGTATGGACACCTCGTACCGATTCACGACAACTCGTTCCAAATCGATGAAATAGTTCAAGTATTTCAATGTTTTCTAACACTGTATTATACATAAGACAACAAAATAACATCTCAACTGTAGGAAGATGCAGAACCCTCTTAATGAACGTTTGCGTCGCAAAAGGAGTACATATGCTGAAATTCAAGTCAATCGGGCTAAGAGTTTTGAAAGTCTCACAGTAAGTGAGCTTTCTTCGCATATATATTCCGTTCCCGGGGTAATATGGGGAAAGCCGTGCTTTGTCAGAGTCGTCGGGATCACCGGTAAAAATGGGTGTCCCACAAGGATCAACCTACATCATCTCAATCAATGGATGTCCACTGCTGGGCATAGGTCTCCTCCAAGGATTTCCATAATACACGGTTTTGTGCGGTTTGTAACTAGTGGCTTCCGGCGACCCTTTTCAGGTCACCTGTCCATCTGGTGGGGGGTACTGGGGGGTGCCACTCCAGTACCTTGGGACCCCAACGTCCATCGGTTCGCCTAGCTATGTGCCCTGCCCATCGCCACTTCAGCTCCGCGACCCTTCTAGCTATGTTGGTAACTTTTTTCTTCTGCGAATCTCTTCGTTTCGGATTTGATCCTGAAGACATACTTCGAGCATACCTCGTTCCATCGCTCACTGTGTGATCTTGAGCTTTCTAATAAGGCGCATAATCATTGGTCATGTTTCCCAACCGTAAGTCATCACTGTTCATATAATTTTGTTTTTAGACACTGAGGAATGTTTGACGAAAAGGATGATACTTTTTTATTCTTAATATATGTAAATGATTTAGCTTGCGATCTGGTATAGTGCTATTTGTTGATGATTTGACTTTGTTATATAAAATTGATAGAAATAAGGAAAATTTTGACGATATAAACAGTACCCTGTCACTTGTCTCACATTGATTTTCAGTTATTAATTTAATATTAAACTTGGTAAAAACTAAGTATGTTGAATTCACTTTGCCAAATGCAAAATAAATCTATTCAAATAAAGACATCTAGAAAAAGTTAAGTCTTTAGTATTCTTAGGAATAACCAAAGAATCTGGGCTTTAATAGGGTGCCGTTGCACACAGAACCAAAATATTACTCATTGTAACATACACAAATATCATTAAAATAGTAACCGTTGAGTTTCCTGCCGGTTTCTTTTCAGCGGATTCAATTTTCCGAACCAGTGGTAGATTTGTTACCAACGGACGGACTACTGATGATTCAAATGCTTATTGAGCCTACTTGAATAAAGAATATTTTGATATTATTTTTTATTCATGTCTTGTATATACTTCGAAACAACCCAACCGATGTGACCAAAACGGAGCGCATTATTAAGGCAATAATGCGAAGATGGTTGCAAACTACCAAACTCACTTACTTATCATAAGATCTTCAAAACTATCCGCAATTAACTTAAGGTTTAGTAAAGTTTCTACGTACTTATGTATTTCTGAAAAAATTAAAAGTGCGTGCGTACAATGTACACATGTCAGAAGTGAAACTTCTTTGGCAAACTAATTTTTAAGTCTGGTTTATTTTTATACAAATCTAAAACTTTAGATTTCCGACACTTCGATAATAGATTTTAAATGTCATTAAAATATTAAGTGTCGAAAATTATTACAAATAATTAATTGAAATTTCAAATGACGAATTGGAAATAAAAGTGCCACATGTTTTTTTTTTGACAATATGAGAATTCATTAATTAAATTAATTTAGTCTTTGAATTTAAAGTTAGAAAAAAGAATTTATGAAATATTTTATATTTTTAATTATTAAATAACGAATTAAAATCGCACATGTTATTTGTAAATATGAAACTACATAACATTCAGACGAATATGCATAAAAAACGCTGCACATCTTCGTGACACTAATCACGGGTGTCATCCGTAAAAAAATAACCCTCATGCGCCTAATGAAGTTTCATAGCAAAAATATTTACATTTTATTACAATAATTTGGTAATTCTCCGGTGAATTGGTTAACGGATAGATTTCCTTATTTAGTGGCTTCATTCGTTCTGTCAAATCTTAGTCACTCCTAACATAATATTATTGGTAGTCTAGTAGTACCTTTCGAGTCAGTTAATATTTTTTTAAAGTAAATGGTATCTGTTCCATTGGAGTACTCTCATCTGTGATAGATTGATTGTTAAACAATATCATCACTTAGTATTAGATAAAATCACACCCACAGTTAATAATTAGTATAGTAAAAAAAAGGAAACAAAAGCATTGTTATATACCCTATTTTTACACAATATTGTATGGGCAAGTTTCCAGAAACTAATCGACGGGTGTCAGTCGTAAACGCTCGCTGTTTGGAGTTAGGAACTTTCCTCTTCACGTGGAATCAACGCAATGAATTATGCATGGGAATTAAGTTTGATGCCCGATAAGAGGCTAAAAGATTTATTTGCCCATATGATGTAGAAAAACGAAGCAATCCAAGTTGTTTGCAGTTTTTGAAATATGGCTGTTGTTTCGTCATAAACACGTTACAGAAAACTTTGATCAAAGTTTTGACGTTTAACACTAGCCATTCTTTTAGGTCAAATAACTATCTCGGAAAGTCGCATTCATCTCGTTTAGTTATTTTAAACACCTGTGAAATATTTGAGTTTTGAACTAAAATAAGATTCATTTTGTATTTAGACTAGCTATAGAATTATTTATATCATAGCGAAAATTGAATAGCTACATCTGTGTGATATATCTTCTTTATGTGCCTCTCCGATTAACGAAGCTTCGCAGTCAGTTGTCCATATTTAACTTTATCCATCGTGAGCGGCACTCGCGATACCGGTCCACTCCCTGATGTTGCGCAACTAGGACTTCCTCTTGCGGCCAATACGCCTCATGGCAGCCATTTTGCCCATCATGATTAATTGTCAGAGTTCGTACCTGTCATGTGTCAGAACTCTGGGGCATGCCCCAGATCTTCTTTTTGACGGTCTTCCAAAGTTTCCGGTGACAATCCATTCGTCGCATGACCTCTTCGTTGGCAACTTTATGGGTCCAGCTGATTTTGAGCATGCGTCGGTAGACCCACATCTCAAATGCTTCTATACGTTTTTTGGTATTCTCTTTTATCGTCCAAGACTCGCATTCGTATAGAAGTATAGGCCATACGTAATGTCATTTTAAGGTTTTGGTTAGAAAGTACTTTTTTCATGCTTGGAAAAGTACTATGATTATTTGAGTTTCACTATCCCATTCTTCAGTCAGCCAAGTGCCAAGATATTTATACCTCTGCACACTCTCCAGTACTTGGCTAGCAATTCTAATTTTCGGATCCATACTAACATTATGAGATACTATCATAACCTTCGTTTTCTTGATGTTTATAGTGAGACCAGCCTCTTCATTACACTTATTACCTCGGTCGAATATCTTTTGTAGATCTGCCTCGGTAGACGCTATTAGACTGTGTCATCAGCATACCGTAAATTGTTGATGATACGACCATTGACCTTTACATCACAGTCTAGATCTTCTAATGTTTCCACCATGTGTGATATATAAATGTATGCAAAGAAAATAGTTTCTAGATATTACTATTAAATATTTTATAAAGCTCTTTAGATCCGGAACTATGTAGATGACATTATGGGGAACCACCAGTATATTAATAAAACTGAAACTTTATATCCAGCAAAAGACCTTGGCTACATAAATTTATAAACTCATTTAAAGGCAAATGTTTCTATAACTAATTCCCTGAAAACGTTTTAGAGGTGACACTTAATGGATTCAAATCAAAAGAAATTTCATTAAAAATCCTACTAATAAATAAAAAAGCGTGGAATAAATAGAGCATACCCAAAGGAGTTTGTTAAGGGCTCTTCTCAGAACAGGGCGCGAAAAAACTCTCTTAACTGTAGATTGTAAAACGTTAGTTAATATCATCATTAGTTGTATATTGAAATGTGTAGATGAATCTAAATTTGACGATTCAAATAAATAAGAATTTGAATATACAGTAAAATAGCTGTTACTCAGCTGTCACTCACTCAAAAATTGTAAATATAGATACATATGTTATCGCGGACTTTTTTATAGATATTAAAACGTTCTATAAGATTGTAGAACGTTTTTTTGTTCCATCTTCAATACAATTCCCAACGCACGTGATAACAAAATTGTTTGTTTCACACCTTGGCTTACATTAATGCATTTTTCTTAGGGATACCTATTTTTTTTTTTGAGGAGTAATATAACCTTTGTTGCTCAGTGAAAATGCAGCTTTCAAATGGTGAAAATTTTTTTGAAATCGGTCCAGTAGTTTTTGTTTGAAAACGTTACAAACATACATACATACAAAAAAACAAATACGATGTCACTGACAGATATTTTAACTTTTTCAATTATTTATTCTTTTTGCCTACTTTCGTTAAAAGAAGATAATTACAAAAGCGATCTTCTTCAGACAACTTTGGCGATAATAGACCATGATAATACTGAGTAAAAGCAATAGAAAAATCTATTACAATTACTATTACTAGACAAGATAGATAGACTTTATTTGTATACTATAATTTATACTAAACCTTTAAGTTAACTTAAGATTTACACTGGTATTCTGAAAAACAGTAACTGTATTGAAATAATACATACTCTTTATCTAAGATCGCTCTTCTATGCTTTCCCGGAAATTTAACTCCATTAAGAATGAAATATGTTCCTTCGTTAAATCCCAACTTGTTTTGTGAAAGCCTACTCCAGCACCATGATTCCAGTTTTCTCATCAGACCTAACGGAAATAGTTTTACCGCCACTGAGTTATGACAAACCTTCATTGGACATTTTCACATCCGTTACAGAATATGGTTTGGAGACATATCTGTAATTTAGTACCATAAGGAAGAGTCCTAATAATTCCCTTCGGACGTCAAATTTCTATTTTAATCTTGAACTCTACTCTTGAACTCTGTTGAGTACACATATAGAATGGCGTCTAAATTATGCAAGCATATTCATAAAAACTCATAGTTATAATTTGAAATTATTGATTATAAATCTACGTTTATTCAAATAACTTCCAGGTATAAATATCAAACTATTCTTTAAGCAAGATTTGAGGTGTTCAACCACACGTTAGGATATAACACAATTGCAAAAATTTTATATAAAGGCAATGTAAGTAGCACTCCATTATTGTCTATCTGCTGGGCATAGGCTTCCACACTCATAGGAGAAGAGAGAAGGATTTTAAAACATAGACCCACCACGCTGATCCACTGTAGGTTGGTAGGCATAGAACACAAGTGCACTCTCTATTCCTTCACTCTCATAGTCCGATTTGAAGCAATCCGTCACGACTGCAGAGAGATAAGGCGCAGGACCGACGGCTTAAGGTTCTCTCCGAGATACGGAGATGGAGCACACCGCCAACTTCCCAACTTCGGGCAAAATTGAGAAAATATTAATACAAAACTTAATATTGATTTATGAAATGGCCCGACCCGGGACTCGGACCAAAGAACTCATGTCTGTACCTGAATGTGCTAACCAGTAGACCAACGAGGCAGTAAAATATTTTATATATGTTTATATAGTGTAGTTATTATTCTCACCCTCTATTTTTACACTTTTGACTAAGTCCCATTCCCTCAGATTGTCTGGAAGAAATCACTGTTAAGTGATAAGACCGCCTTTCGTACGTTATTAATTTTTTAATTGTGATGCAAAATAAAGTATTAAATAGTGACCGTGAAAAGTATTTTTCTGTAGTCAAATAACCCTTGAAATCGTCTTAGGCACTAATTACTTGCGATTTAAACACCGATCACAAAGATATGTTATCTATATAATTCACAACGGCCGGCAACGTACTTTGTGAATTATATTACTGAAGTCTAGTCTAGTCTAGTCTAGAACTCCACAATACAAGCTCGCTTAGTGTGGAGTTCACTGGATTATACAATTGAAAATATTGCACAAACTACACAGTCAAAAAATTTTATTTTTTACTTTTTCTTTATGTATTATCACTTGTGTATCAGCAAACAAACGTCTATATATATTTATAAATGTATACATTTGTTTGTTTGTTTTGTAATATTTTAGGTTAGTGTGTGAAGATAAATAAATAAATAAATAAACACAGTCAGTTCAAAGGTTTAAGCCCAAACATTGTACTAACCATAAAAAATAATAAAAAATAAAGTAGTATTTGTTAGGATTATTTAATAGTGGCAGAGCCCAGTTGGTAATTCGACTGGCTTTTTGTTCAAGGTGGGAAATGCCTATCCGACTCTATGACAGGTCAGAAAAACTCGCTAAAACCCAGCGATACTCTCCACATCCTTTAGTGGAACACCAGAGGATCGATAGATGCAATTTATCTTGGTACTTAAGAAGGAGACAGGAGCAGCGTAAATCTATAATTCCATCTCCCAACCTGATGCGCTCGAGAATAGGAGCGTTAGTGTGCTTCCTTCAACAATTTAATAATTTCGCAGAAGGAGGCCACTGCTTTCCTTTCCCTGGTGAGCATTGTGCTCACTAGTCCCCGAGCTAAAAGTTCCCTCCAACCAAAGGCACCTATAGCTACCGGTGAGTTATGCAGGTCCACACAGCAAAAACCGAATGCTCATATGCTGATTTACTTCGATAAACACAAAATTATTTTCATATCAAAATATTTAAAAACAATCACATACGAATCCACGAAAGCAATAAGTAAGTAAGAGGCTTCTTTATCTGCGAGTAGCACACTCTGTCCTTGCCGAAGCGAATCTCCACCAACTTGTTCTCTGTAAGTATGAAATATTGTGCGGGAAGTCATTTTCCTGGCTGTGCTTTAGATATAGGTTCGTCTTGACTCTTGAGCTTCGAATGCAAATATTTTTTCGCTAGGAAATGACTTAGCGCACCCAGTACCAGATAAAATCCTTCCATGTACCAGAATAAACACTAAAATTCAGCTGATAAATGCAAAAGTATTGGATCACTCATAACTTAGTTTCTACATATATTTTTATATAATCTTACATTCCTAACATGTTAGCGCTTAATTATGATCACATGTGACGGAAAGTCATGATACAATCTAAGATGGAAACCCTCTAGCTTGGTAAGAGGTAATATACTTTTTACTTGGCAACACATTTTTACTATTAAGATGGTAACTAGCCAATAAAAGCTAGCAAAGCCATTACTCGCACTACTTCACCAGCGAGGCCTACAAATTTTGTATCCAAAAGAAGACTCCAATACATTTTTCTAATTAACTTATTATTTCATTGATAAAAATAGCATGGGTTTGAAAACTTTCAAGCGATAGACTGATGTCAGTCGTAAACATTCTTTGGAGTTTGAAAGTTTTCCCTTCACCTGGAATCAACGCAATAAATTATACATGGGGAATAAAGTTTGACGCTAGATTAGCGGCCGAAAGATTTATTTCATTTTGTGGTATATAAGAAATACAAGATGTTGTCATCTTGTGTTTTTATATCTTCGGGTTCCTTTTCTAAATAGAAGTTACTCTACTGCTATCTGACAATGAATGCCCCATTAATGTTTCTTCCATAAAGGTACCGTTATACTATATATATGTCGGAGAATAAGAGAGAAGGATAGGGGCGTGGGGTTCTCCGCCGACATCATCATTAGTGGCATCCATAATCCGATCGCCATGCTGTGGGCTTTGGTGGGTAATGTTGGTGCAATCAAACACTTTATTTATTAACTCAGATTATAATGTTCCCGATTTTAATTTACACAAACTCAATAATAATAAAAGCTTGGAACGCAATAGTTTCAAAAGTTGAACGCACCGGTAGGCCGTCACCTGAGAACTGGAAAGGCGTGCGCGCGATTGTCACTTATTGACTCTGCCCCATAAACAGATGGCCGACAGATAGACAGATGGCGCCAGCGTTCCACAGACTATAGCATTCCGACATACAAATTTAATGAAAAACTGTTAATTTGAAATTGCAAACATAGATTAATATTTTATTGAAGTGAAACTTGTTTAGGCACATGAGAGTAAAATTTTTACGGACAAAACGCGTGATGAGCGTCACGTGGATGTGCATCAATTTTATGCTAATTCTTTTGAAAGTTAGGTAGTTTTAATAGTTACAAATTACTTGTGGCTTTTATTTTGCCACTCGTCGTGTAATAATTTGATATACTATTTAAAAAACAATTCAAAAACAAAATTTAATTCTTTTCTAGGTTAGGTAATTTTTTAGGTTGACGCAAACAGGAGGCATTTTTATTTATAAATCGTCATTTGAGATTTCAAAACATTATTCGTATTAATTTTCGACACTTTCAATATTTTAATGACAATTAAATTCATTAAATTCCTAACATATCTTCCTTTTGCACTCCCTCTAAGTCTCGGAAATCTAAAATTTTAGATTTGTATGATTTTAGATTTATAAACAAGAGTTACTTTTTTTCCAATAAAGTTTCACTTCTGATATATGTACTTTGTACGCACGCACTTTTTTATTTCTATAATTGTATAGTTAATTCTACGTTAAAACAATTTTATTAAATGAAATAAATATCATAAAACGAGTGTGTTAAAGTTTTATAGGGAGAATGTGAACTAATCGTGAAAATTAAAGAATAATAAGTATTTTAATTTAAAGTTAGCGTTTTTGCGATATCGCGAGTACAGTTTAAGTTAATAAAACATGCAGTTACGTGAAAACATTGAAAACAAAGAAATAAATTACACTACAAGGCAACCTGTCACATACAGTAAACAAAGTACCAATACATAAACATGAATCAAACGTAAATCTGATTTAATTACTTTTGTGTTCTACATTGAATATAAAACTTAAAATCGCCGTTTCTGAGTTTATTTTCCTCAAGCCTAAGGAAAAGAAAAGAATCTAAAGGAAAGTATAAAAAATTCGTAAATCTTAAATCACTCTAAGCAACGTCATGTTTGTCCATTGTGTTTAAAGTGTTTTACGAACATTTATAAAACAAAAACCATCCGAATTTTGAAAGCATTGTTTTATTAGCAAACTATTATGTATTTTTTTATTAATTAGTATTATTTTGATTCTGGTAATCGTTAAAACGACTGAACCAATTTCAATGGGACTTTTAAGAACTCATGTTACAAATAAACGAGTTGAATGTCTCAATGACGCTTAAACTCGCATTTACATTTACAAAATTCCATTTTCAAATTTGTCTTAGTCTGTACTAGTGGGTGGCTTCGGCCGTGGCTAATTACTACGCTACCAGTCAAGACGTACTGCCAATTTGAAGATTAACAATCCAGTACCATGCTACCTAGAAACTATAAGAGGAAAATGACCTCTTACCAAGATAATGCACTTACATCTAAAACTATGTCATCATTTAACATCAGGTGACAGTCAAGCGATAACTTGTCAGTAATAAAAAATAATACAGGAACTTTGTATGTATTAAAAAAAACTAACAAAATTATAAGTTAAACATAAAATATAAAAACGATCTTAGCCTTAACATTCAAATATTTTTATTGAAGTAAAACTTCTTTAGGCGCGTAATTTTTTTACGGATGAAACGCGTGATTAGCGTCACGAAGATGTGCAGCGTTTTTATGTTAATTCGGTTGAAGGTTAGTTAACATGTTGCATTTTAATCTACCACTCGTCATTTAGTGTATAAAATATGTACAGTTTATCATAAAATATAAAGTTTAAAAACATAATTTAATTAATCCTTTCTAATATTGACAAAAAACACATTATTTGAGATTTAAATAAATTCTTTGTATTATTAATTTAATGACATATATTGCTTTTACCCTCACTCTAAGTCTCGGAAATGTAATTTTTTAGTAAAATATAAATATAAACAAGACTTAAAATTTTGTTTGCCAAAGAAGTTTCACTTCTGACATGTGTACTTTGTACGCAAGCACTTTCAATTTTTAGTCAATTAAGATCATTAATAATATAATTTGCGACGTACACAGGAAAATATATCAACATTGTCTTATATGTATATTCTATTACTAATATACATAAAATTGGATATAGACGATCTATATAAAAAGTATATTTACTGACGCTAAGAAGCAGTATTGTAGACTTTATAATCTGAGTTACAAACTTGGGAGTAGAAAGAGGCAGAGAGAGAGAGAGATAATACAATTTATTGTCCACCACAAACAATGCATGAAAGATATATACAATAACTTAATCATAGGGTACAAAAATTCAGTCTTATCGCTAGCGATTTTTGCCAGACAACCTTAGGGTTAGGGGAATTTTATAAGGGGGTAATTACGCGGGGGTAACGATGAGCTGAATATTATTTAAATGACGTGAAATCACTGCTAAGTTATTTTATATTTAATTAATATATACAAGGTGTAAGGATACCGCTTTCGAAAACGAAGACAGACGATAGTAGACACCTTTGTTGATGGGACAGAAAAAAATCGACCCAGATTAAAAAAATATCCTATTACTAAAAGTTTTTATTAGTATTATTTAATCATGTTAGTATAGCTATATGAAGCGATAGTTTCATAAAACAATCCTATAAAAAAAGGTAAGTATTTACGTCCCACTGCTGGGCACAGGCCTCCTAGGCAGGCACAGGGTTTCTACGACACGATCAGAGAGAGATCAGGCGCAGGACCGACGGCTTTACGTGCTCTCCAAAGCACGGGGATGTATCCCACCGCCAACTTTCCAACTTCTGACAAATATTGAGAAAATCTTAATAGAAAACTGAATATCGTTTTATATAGTAATAAGTTTTTGAATAGGCCCGGATCGGACCTATTTAAAAACTTATTGCTAATCCGGAATATGTTAACCACTAGGCCAATGACGCAGTAAAAACAAACATTACTTTACCAAAAAAAAACCAGCAATGAACCACAAAATTAAAAACAGCTGACGACTCTGCTCGGGTCGAAGTCCTCTAGCTGACCTTTTAGTAAAGTAATCTATTTATATGAAACTGTCGGTATTTTTTCATTTATTGTTTGTTTTTATTGAGTAAAACCTAGCTTATAAATGGAGGAGGGGCCAAAATCGATGACCCTAGTTAGGTCATAAGGATATTGCACATTGTGTCCCTTCTGTACTGTGTGCTATTTAATCTTCGTGCTCCTGCTTATTTAAGGCTGAAATTTGAGTTCCATAATTGTGACGGAAGATGTCTACGACCCACTCGTGACCTAAAACTTAATGTCGTACCACATATAACCAGATTTGTTGCTGACTCTTTTGCGGTTCGATCTATAACATTATGGAACGAGTTACCTCTACAGGTAAGAGAGGCTAAATCATTGGATTTGTTCAAGAAACAGGTAAAGAATTATTATCTTTCTTTATGTTCCTAATGACGACATTTATTTGATCTATATGTTCTAAGTTCTTATGTATCATGTATATATTATATATAAGTATATTATTATGTACCTATTTATTATATTTAGTCATTTATTTGTAAGTAAGTTAAAGTGTATTTATTAATATGTAGAAATATTTGTATGTATGTATTTATATAGTAGGGGACACCACCTAGCCTATTTACCTCACATTGTCTCTTTAACCCTAAGGTTGCCTGGTAGAAATCGCTAATAAACGATAAGGTCGCCTAATCGTAATATTGTCTTGGTTTTGTTTCTTTGTTACTTGTTCCAAGTTTGTGGTGTACAATAAAGAGTATTCTATCTATCTATCTAAAACACTGCTTTATAAGGAAGGATCTACTCAAGTACTAAAAAGTGTTATATCAATAAATTTTCTATATTATAATGATATTAACTGAACATGTTTTATAAGTAATATTTTTATCTATGTAACGCACGCTCTTACAGGACTCGTCCGGAAATTTAACTTCGTTAAGAATGAAATATGTCCAGCCGTTATTCTACGGCTTGTTGCGCGAATGCTTATATTTCCAGTTCTCCACCTCTAGTTTTCTCATCAGAGCCAACGGAAATAATTTTAACCGAGACTGAGTTATGACAAAACTCCAACGGACATCGCCGCATCCGTAATGAGAATGGAGTCGAGATATGTACGTAATTTATTATTGCATAGTCCTCGGACCGTAGTCTGTAACAAGAAATCAAAGCTTTTTGTATACAAGTCATAGAGTATTGCGAATTACGATAGTTTGTGTAATCCGTAGTGTATTTACAACGTATCAGATACAAAAAGCTTTGTTACAATTTCTACATGTTCTTTTATACGGTCTCATCTACACGCTTACCCATTCCATGGACTAGCTGTTACTATTCCTCTTAAAACAACCGCACCATAGAGCAGACGAAGGTCTCTGTTCACACAATTGTTCTGCTCGCTAGAGTCACATCGTATTGCATAATATTAAACCATGTTCTTTGGTATTATTTAGTGTTGCCTCTATATTACTCTATAGATCCCAACCTTTCAGAGCTATCAAAGATGTCACGCAACTATTTATAGTCTTAGTTAGATAGTTAGTAACAGCCCATTAACGTCCCACTGTTGGGCACAGGCCTCCTCACTCCGAAGAGCGAGGGTTTTAAGAGCATAGACCCACCACGCTGCTCCAGTGCGGATTGGCAAGCATAGTACACAAGTGCACTCTCTATTCCTTCACTCTCATAGTCCGATGTGATGGGAGAATCCGACACGACCGGAGAGAGATCATGCGCAGGACCGACGGCTTAACGTGCTCTATATTACTCAATAACTTGCAACATTTTAGAGCTATCAGTGTTGCCACTTAACTATCTATAGATTTAACAAAAAGGAGTCACTTTGCTAAATCTCAAATTAACCGCGAATAGTTTGGAAGATTTCGTGATAAGTGATTGAGTATATTAAGAGTATTTTATGATATGTTTAGAATTTTTATACTTTATATTCCAATTCAAAAATGATTTATTCAAGTGGGCTGTTACAGCACTTTAGAATCGTGAAATATCGTCGTCGTCGTCGCTTCAACCGATGGACGTCTACTGCTGGACATAGGTTTCACGTAGGCTGCCCGCTGCGGGGTCGCCACTCCAGCACTTTCGGGCCCCAACGTCCATAGGTCCGTCGGACTATGTGCCCAGCCCATTGCCACTTCAGGTTCGCGAGGCTATGTCGGTGACTTTGGTTCTGCTACGGATCTCCTCATTTCTGATTTGGTCGCGTAGAGAAACTCCTTGCAAAGCCCTCTCCATCGCACGCTGAGTGACTCTGAGCTTTCGTATGAGACCCATAGTCAGCGACCACGTTTCGGAGCCGTAGGTCATCCCTCGTGAAATATAGTTTTTTCAATATAATTATTTTCAATGTGCGACTTACAATCTAAACTTGCTAGGGTTCCTTTGCGCCCTGTGCTGAGAAGAGCTCACAACAAATTCAGTCGGGCATCATTTTTTTTCTCATCATGACTACAATATTCTATTTAGATTAGAGCAATTCATTCACTCTCACTTTTTTATTCTCTATATAGTCCCTTAAATTATAGAAAGATTACTAAATTAGCTTTGCTCTAGTAAAAGATTTAAGCTTATTTATATATTATATATTGACATTTTTAATAAAAAGAGTACATCATATAACATTAGAACCGAAAACAAACTTGTTATAAATTCTAGTAGGTTGCGTAAAATTGACAACTCATTTAATGGTAACTGTATACGTTTCTATAAAAAAAACTCTCACAAGATGTTTTAGAGATGTCAATTAATAAATTAAAAGTCTTTGTTTTAAAAAAGTTGATAGAAAAATCATATTATAAATGGTAAGGTTACTTACACAATAGAAACGAATTGCTCTAATTTGAATTGAAATATATTAAACTAATATGAAATTGTAACTATTGTGAGTTCGTTGTGGGCTCCTCTCAGATCAGGGCGGAAAGGAACCCTCGTAACTTTAGATTCTAAGTGCACATTGAAAATAATTATATTGAAAAAATTGTTCATTAGAATTAGTGTGTGCAAAAAATATATATTTGACGTTTCAAAAGTGCTTTAATAGGCCTACTTGAATAAAAATACTTTGATTTGAATAAGTGACATCTTTGTAATTTCTTTTAGGATTTTATTATAGAAACATAGACAGCTACCCTTGACTGAATTGTTAATTTTGTGAAGCCTACTAGAAGTTATAACGGTTTTACTTTTATTTCTTAAGTTTAAAGAGATTTAATATTCACTTTTCCTCGTATTACTCAATATTTATATAAATATACTGACTTTCTAGTCAGAGGAAATAAACTGTCAGGCTGTAAGACGAATATATAAGGTGGAAGGAAATATTTAATTAAATTTAAAGGAGTGGCGTCTCGTTTTATAACATGGCTACTAATCACAGGTAGGCCGTCGACACGTACACCCATCTGAATACCAAGTCCTCCTTTGTGGATGCCTTCACATTTATTTGAATTTCCGTGCACAAACGAAACTTATTTAAACTTTCTATATAATCAAGAGTTTAAATTTGTTAAAATATACAATTCGAAGTGTAACCTAATTTTTTGAACACTCCATTACATATTATTAAACAAGCAACTGTCTCATTGATCTAGTGGTTAGCATGTTCGACTACAGACATGAGGTCCTCGGTTCGAGTCCCGGGTCGGGCTAATTCTAAATCGATATTAAGTTTTCTATTAAGAATTTCTCAATATTTGCCCGAAGTTGGGAAGTTGGCGGTGTGTTCCACCCCCGTGCCTCGGAGAGCACGTTAAGCCGTCGGTCCTGCGCCTGATCTCTCTCCGGTCGTGTCGGATTCCCGTCACATCGGACTATGAGAGTGAAGGAATAGAGAGTGCACTTGTGTACTATGCCTGCCAATCCGCAGTGGAGCAGCGTGGTGGGTCTATGCTCTAAAAACCCTCGCTCCTCGGAGTGAGGAGGCCTGTGCCCAGCAGTGGGACGTTAATGGGCTGCTACTCACTAAACAAGTAACATAAAAAAGTGTGTGTACTTATGTACGCGTGCACATAAGTACAGACACTCTTTTAGAAGTTATACTTCTTCGGCGTAACAAGATAAAAATGTTCTAAAACAAGTAACATAATAAGATAATTAACGTTATAATAATTATAAAACATTAAAAAAACTGAAATGTTGACCATAGGGTGACGGTTTTTTTGGGACGGTGTGCATGCGTACAAAGTACACCCGTTAGAAGTGAAACTTCTTTGGCAAAGTAATATTTAAATCTTGTTAATATTTTATTTATTTATTTATTGAAATCTCAAATGATGAATTGTAAACAAAAAATGCCGTGTTATTTTTCAATATTAGAAATTATTATTTAAATTTTGTTTTTGAATTTAAAATATTTAAAATAGTATAAACTAACTAAATGACGAGTGGTAAATTAAAATGCCTCTTATTCTGTTTAAATATTAAAACCTTTAAACGAATTAGAAAAAAAACGCTGCACATCTTCACTAATCACGCGTTTCATCCGTAAAAATTTTCCTCATCCGCCTAAAGAAGTTTCACTTCAAGAATTAAGCCTATTCCTATGCTATTAACCATGAACTTCATAAACTACATTACATTTTTTTGGCCCTGTACAATTTTAATAATGAAGTAACATATAAAAAGTACAACTGTAAAAGAATAATGGGCATTCGAACTTTATTAACTATTAATATCTATTAACAATTGTAAATGTAAATAGGATATATTGTGTTTAGGGAAAATGTGAGCTAGTAATTGAATAAAAAGTTATAAGATAAGTAATATTTTTTATCTTGTTACAAATAGTGTCAAATATATAAAACCTCAATTATATTCGATAAGAAGGCATTGTCAATTTTCTATGATCAAAGATTTTTTAATCTATAAAATGCAGATATAATTAGACAATTTCAGAAATATGTAAAATAATACAGATGTTCATAAAAAACCAGTGACATTTTATTAAATAAAACTGATAATATTTGACACAACGAAGTAAAAGTTATCAGAGTATATTATTTCTAATCAAATTTTATACATACGTTGGCATATTTTGTGATTCTTTTATGCTGTTTTTATTATGCACTTATAAAACTTTACTTAATTGCCATAAAGATTTATATTAACAATTTTAAAATGGAACATCAAAATATTATAAATACTCTGAACAATGGCGAAAGAGTGACAAGCACGTACGCTGAAATTTATTTCAACGATGTTTACTGTGAATCAAAAAACCAAGATCACGTAAAACATGCTCTTCCAACTGAAGAAGAAGAAAATAAGGATGAATGGGTATCCCCAAGTGATTTACTTATAGGGATACTAGAATTGAAACCGCCCTTTACCTCCAAAATTACAAGAGGCAAAACACATGAAGGTATTCTAGCAATAGGTAATGCCGTTTTGGAAAGGGAAAGAGCAAAATTTTTAAATTCCCTGACCACATTGTTACAAGACAATGATGCTTCATGGAATTACATATTAATCAATGAAAAAGAAGAAGTTATAAGGAAGGTTAAAGCTATATTTCTTAATATATATGAACACAAAAGTGATATTATGAAGAAAGAAATATCGATTTTTTACGAAAATTCTTTACGAGACTTGGAAGAGCATTTACGATCAGAATTGCAAACTGTCCTTAAAACGACCCGTGCAAATATCATTTCAAAACTAAACGACGAAACACGTCAAAATTTACGAAAAGAAAGAAAAATCTTGGTTGATGCTTTAGCTAAAAAATATTGCATTGAAGTTCAAAAGATCAGAAAATATTATAAACTTTTGCTCGATAATGAATTAAATCGAAACAACACACTCATTAATAAAGCGTTACATGAAAGAAATGACGCGGTCCGAGCTTTTTACAAGCAAAGTGAATCAGCAAGACTCACCAGTACAATGTATATTATGAGTTTAGAAAGAAAAAAATGTCAAATAAAAAAAATGATATTAGAAAATTTGCAAACAACAGAAATAACGGAAAAACTTAAAACAATTAAAGATAGGGAGAATGTGATTGAAGCCTTAAAAGAAAAGGAAGTCAGAATAACTGATATAAATAAACAGTGGGAAGAAAAAATAAGAAAAATTTTGCAACTTTTTCTTAAATTTATAAGTTTTTCACTTAAACTTCTACCAGAACAAACAACATTTTTACTAGATTTAGAAAAAATGGTTGTTTTACAGTTAAATGAGATGCAGAAAAATCCAAAGATGAAGTCTACGGTTTTAATTGAAGAAAAAGATCCATTAAACGTATTTGAGTTTCCAAAATCAGAAGAGGAAGTTTCCACGTGTGAAAAAGAGCCTTTTGTTATTGTTGGAGATTTGTCTGAACCTGTTCCACCTCGCTATGGAAGTCGTGAGACGTTGCCTTCTGATGTAGAACTTCCTTTCTTCAGATTGGGAAGACAGTATGTTTATGCGAAATGTCACGGATACGAAAATATAAAGAAATTTCTTGCTTCTCAGGTATGTAGATGTAATTTACCATCCTCACAAATATCACCATCGTCACCAGTCTTGGAACGAAAAGTAAGTGAACATACTACTCAAGCAGAACCAAAATTAGAGGAAATCGAATCGTCTACAGAAGCATTTGTAGTAGATGAAGGTTTAAGACTTGAAGAATGCCCAGTACGAAAATGTTACGATTGGTTGAAAAGGAACGCATTTCCTTATTTAGCATCCTATATAGAATATAATGAAGAAAACTACAAAAGAGTTACAGCTATACTCGATCGTACACCAAGAAAAAAACCTGCACCTAAGCTAATAAGTCCAAAATTTATTGCAAACAAAGAGCCTCCTTATTCAGCAACAAAAGATTTACGTCGAACTGTGGAAACGCAATACTCCAGCCAAGAGGATTTGACTGTGCCTGAAGTAATATGCCCTTGTATTGGTAATACTTTAGTGCCATTTAACGATTCGCACTATATTCTTAAATCATCTTCAAGCCAAGCTTTGAATGAGGCATTGCTTAAACGTAAGCTATCATTGCAGCGTTTGATTGATAAAAATCCTAAATTGCTACAGATATTTTCAGATGAATGTTATGATTATAAATTATAATACTGAATTACAGTATATATACTATACAGTTTGTTAAAAAAAAATGTATTCTATTCCTATGAACCAGATGATAATGTCGCCAACAGTATATTTTCAGATCTTTAAGTTAAGCTTTTCGAAAATTTATTCAGTGACAATAAAAATCACAGGTTACAAGACTATTTTATTTTATTTTTTAAATTGTCAAATACTCTAAGCCTGAATGGAGTGAAAACAATTTCTTAAAGTAAGCTAATCGGAATATCATATTATTTCAACCTTGATAAAACCTTGAGAGTGAATTTATTGCGAGAACTTAAGTGAAATAAATTTTAAGTAATATTGTAACAAAAATAACAAAGTTAATATTGGATTTTTCTCAGAACTATATCAAGGAACACTTATAAGTTAAGATTTTTAATAATATATTAATCGTAAAGAGAAATAGTGTAACAAAATGATTTGATGACTTACAAATATACTTCAATAGATAATTTTTAAGTTTAGTTCTGTCTAGAATTATGGCTTAAATCTAATATGTTTTATCCTAGTTTTCCGTATACCAAATGAAACACTATAGTTTAATTTACAGGGGCTCCTAAGAATAATGTCGGGTATATATCGGGAGTTAAGGTAAACTTACACAAGCCGGTAACAACCTGGCTTATCAAGTCTTCACACTGCCCTGTTAATGCTGTCTCTCATGGGTTCTTCTCAACTACAGTTGAGGGTTGCGGGTCTCGAGGCACTGTCTCCTTACCCGGTCATCTACCTCAGGCATCAATTTGATGCCTGGTAATCTATTTTGCCTGCAGTGATATGGCTGGATTCCGCCGGCTATGCTAGCGGGTTCATCCAGGTCAATTCCGTAAGTTGTCCAATCCGGGTATCGCCACTGCCATTGCGTCGTCTTCGCCGTCATCAACGCCAACGTCAGAAGACGGTGATAGCAGAAGCTCTCGAGGCAGGGGACACCCGGTATTTGCTACTCTTCGGCGCTGGCTGGGCAAAGCCGTGGAGGTGTGTGTTGAGAGTAGTCCACGTGGCGGAACATATTCCTCGCCAAGTACCGGACGAACATCTCCACAGGTGTTAATGCGAGGACTTATGATATTCCTGTCGTAGCTTACGATTATAGCGCGATTACATGGCTTACATGAAAGATCCTGTATTAATTCACATCAAGTGATGTTAAATTTTCTAAAGTCTAGATAAATTGAATATTTTAAAATCCAATTCTGATATACTGAAAATAGCATATTAATATTTCATTTAAAAGTATACAACTTCAACTTTAACAAACTTTTAAATAACTTTATATATAGTACTACTAATTTTTCTTTCAAAATACTTCATTACTGATTGAGTGTATGAGGTTTCTTCTCAGTAAAGTACATGAAGTACAGTTTGTCACTTAAGTTTTTTAAGCTGTTCTTTAATACCATTATGCGCATTAAAACTGTTCGATAAATGCTTGATAAAAAAGTGTATAATTATTTTTGAAGTTATACTTCTTTTGGCGCATTAGAGAAAAACGATGAGGGTAAATTTTTACGATGCGCTCGCACACCATCATAAAAAACCGACACCCTGAAGTTAGCTATAATCATCATTTTAGTTTTTTTTTATATTTTATAATTATTATATAAAACCTTCATTATTTTATTATATTACTTGTCAGATATATTGTGATATTGAAAATATCAACGTAACATTCTTATCAAAATTATAACTTTCAGACTCAACTATGGAAAACAGACTATAAACTATTTATATCCAATGAAAGTTAGTTTATGATTATTATTTCTACAAACGTAAGGCGAAAGATAAATTTGTTGAAAAGATTTTTATCTTGTTACGCCAAAGAAATGTAACTACTAACGCGTGTACATAAGTAAACACACCTTTTTAGTAAATTCTTCTTATTGTGACCGCGTAAAGACCCAACAAACACTTTTATATACGTAACGCATACCGTTCTACCTTATTATTAGAAGTTTCACTTCAAATGTTTGAATTTAATATCGTCGTCGTCGCTTCAACCGTTGGACGTACACTGCTGGACATAGGTCTCACGTAATGATGTCCACAAGGTGCTCCAACAGCTACCGGCAACCCTCTTGATGCCATCATTCCACCTTGTCTCTACACTGCGCCGCCCGGTGCGGGGTCGCCACTCAAAAGTCCATTGGTCCGTCGGACTATGTCCCCCGCCCATTGCCACTTCAGGTTCGCGATTCGTAGGGCTATATCGGTAACTATGGTTCTGATTTGATCACGTAGAGAAATTCCGAGCATAGCCCTCTCCATGGCACGCTGAGCGACTCTGAGCTTTCGCATGAGGCCCATAGTCAGTGACCACGTTTCGGAGTCGTAGGTCATCTCATCACTGGCAACACACAGTGTTCGAAGAGCTTCGTTTTCAGGTACTGAGGGTTATCGGACGAAAAGATCTGCCGTAATTTAGTATGTATAGAAAGAAATAAGTAAGTAACAGCCCATCAATGTCCCACTGCTGAGCACAGGCCTCCTCACTCATATGAGAGAGGGTTTTTAGAGCATAGACCCACCACGCTGCTCCACTGCGGATTGGCAGGCCGAAAGAAGTGTATTCTACTAATTTAATATGTATAGAAAGAATTATTATTTACTATTTTATCGCCAAGTATGCGTCCCAAATGAAACACTACAGTTTAAATTACACGGGCTCCTAAGAATAATGTGGGGTCGGGTATATATCGGGAGTTAAGGTAAATTTACACAAGCCGGTAACAACCTGACTTATTAAGTCTTCACACGTCTCGCTCCCGTGTTAATGCGAGGACTTATGACATTCCTGTCGTAGCTTACGATTACAGCGTTATTACATTGCTTAAATGAAAGAGCTTTTAACAATCTACAAGTGATGTCGAATTTGTTACGGTATGCGTAAATTGAATATATTTAAATGTAGTTTTGGTATAATAAAAATAGTATATACAAAATCACATGAAATGTGTGTGTTGGCAAGTCATTCAAGGGTAACTGTATACGTTTCTATAACAAACTCCCAGAAGAAATTACAAAGATATCTATCAGTAAATTGAAATCTTTCATTAAAAGAAAGCAAATAGAGTAATCATTTTAAAATTTGTAGGAATATTTAGAAGACAAAAAACCGTGGGAGTGAAGGAATTGCTCTATATGTATCTTGACATAGAATAAATTAAAAATATATTGTAATGATGATGACATGACTAAAACGTACACCCAACTGAGTTTATTGTGGGCTCTTCTCAGATCAGGTCGCGAAGGAACCCTTGTAATTTCAGATAGAAAAACAAAACTATATTTGATGATTCATAAGTGCTGTAATAAGCCTACTTTAATAAAGATATTTTGACTTTGTCTACAGTTTCAACTCTAATAAATATTGAAATGAACTTTTATATACTAATTGAGTGGAATTAAAAAAGGCAAGCCGTACTTAACTAATGAAATATTCTGACTGTGCTATCGTTATATATGTCGGAGAATAAGAAAGAAGGTGAGCATAAAGCGTAGGGGCGTAGGATTCTCTGCCGACATCGTCACTAATGGCATCCATAATTTCCATATTGTCAGCGTTTGTTGGGTAATGTTGGTGCAATGAAATACTTTACTAATTAGCTCAGATTATGATACTCAATCACTTCAAACCCGATATCAATTTACACAAACTCATTAATAATAATAGCTAGGAACGCAACAGTTTCAAAAGTCAACCGCACCGGCGGGACGTCACCCGAGAACTCCCGAGTGATGCTCCGGTCTGCCACTTATTGACTCTACCCCACGCCTATAGACAGATGGTGCCAACGTTCCACAGACTATTGTACTCCAACATATACGAGTAAATACGAATTAGCATTAATTTAAAAAAAATAAAGAAAACCGAAAGGCGAAAGGCTCGAGGGAGAACGCTGTAAAGACAGATTCCGATTTCCCGATTATGAAAGTTCTTTTTTTAATAAAAGTGTTTGCGTGATGGCTATTAATTTTTTTTTATTACATTACCAAAAGATTTAAGGGAATATGCCTCACAATTTAAAAATTGTATAAAATTAAGAAATTCTGTTAAATCTTTTATTATCAATAAAACCTTCTACTCCGTTAACGATTATTTAAAGGGAATCTAGCAATAAGTAATAATAAGTAACTATATTTAATAACAATTTTTCGTCCAATATCCCTCAGTGTCTGAAGACTAAAGTCTTCGAACAGTGCATGTTGCCAGTGCTTACCTACGAATTGGAAACGTGTTTTCGCTGACTAAGGGACTCATTCGGAAGATCAGAGTCACTCAGCGTGCGATGGAGAGGGCTTTGCTAGGAGTTTCTCTACGCGATCAAATCAGAAATGAGGAGAAATTGCGAACCTGAAGTGGCAATGGGCGGGGCACATAGTCCGACGAACCGATTGACGTTGGGGCCGAAAGGTGCTGGAATAACGACCCCGCACCGGACGGCGCAGTGTAGGAAAACCCCCCACAAGGTGGACCGACGATATAAGGAGGGTCGCTGGTAGCCGCTGGAGCCAGGCGGCGCAAGATCGGGCCTTGTGGGCATCATTTCGTGAGACCTATGTCTAGCAGTGGACGTCCATCGGTTGAAGTGACGATATTTAATAAAAGGTAATATAATGTAATCTATAAGTTCACGTTAATAACATAATTTAATGGAAGTAATTTAATTTAAAAACCTGAAATTTCGCAAACTTAAATAAGTCGAATATGAGGATGTATATGATGATCTATGTATACCATATTCAGCGAATAAATGTTTTGATTTGAATTATTGTAAATAAAAATTTCATCTCCTGAGTTTTCGGTGTGTTTTTCTCAATAAGGGGCGTGAAGTAACCTTTGCCACCTTACATTTTTCAGTCATCATATATTTAATTAATTGATTTAAAAATATTTTAACAAAGCTTGAAATGTAACATTGATTATTACAATTTTTATAAAAGTTTATAAAAAATAAAAGATTGTTATTGTGTTTGCACTCATAAAAACTACTGAACCGAATTTAAAAACTTATCCCCAGGAATGAATTTCTCTAACTTAAATAACAGTCATTGAAATTATATTTCACAGATGGTTTTTAAAATATAAAGTAACCCGACTGGGTTTGTTGTGGGTACTTCTTAGACGAGACCGCAAAGCAACTCTCCTGAAATAAGTTTTTAAAGTACAGATAGGAAGTTATGTAAGATGGCTAAATTTGAAGGTGCTGTACAAGCCTACATGAACAAATAATATTTTTACATTATTTAATATAATGGTTTGAATTATTACTTTGATATGCTAATTTATGAATAATATTTTATATATTTATTTAGGTAGAGTCAATATAGCAATAACATAACGTAATCCAAACACAATTCGGATCGGTTTGGAGGGGTTTAACGATATTTTACAAATTGATACAGCTGGAAATATATTAACTAAGATACCACCATTCTTGCGTAATGTAGACGTTCACTAAGGACCGGCTTTTCCTAGGTTATCATGAAAAGTTAAAAAAAAAGCGAAAAACGATCACTTACTACGAGCTTATATATGAATAGACCTTAAATTCGATACATATATTTGTTTCATTAAGAAGCTCACTATAAAGGTTTTTCCCCATATTTCAGCATGATCGAGAATAATGCGGGTAACATCACGGCGAATAGCTAGTAATTATATGTCACTGCCTCATTGGTCTAGTGGTTAGCATGTTCGACTACAGACATGAGGTCCTGGGTTCAAGTCCGAAAATCAATATAGAGTTTTCTATTACGATTTTCTCAATATTTGCCCGAAGTGGGGAAGTTGGCGGTGTGATCCACCCCCGTGCCTCGGAGAGCACGTTAAGCCGTCGGTGCTGCGCCTGATCTCTCTCCGGTCGTGTCGGATTCCTGTCACATCGGACTATGAGAGTGAAGGAATAGAGAGTGCACTTGTGTACTATGCCTGCCAATCCGCAGTGGAGCAGCGTGGTGGGTCTACGCTCTAAAAACCGTCGCTCCTCGGTGTAAGCAGTGGGACGTTAAAGGGCTGCTACTTACTTATATGTCACTAAACTCCTACTAAATGGCCGCACCAATTTTATTACATTATTTTTGTTTTAAGGCGGATTCGGAAATGTTTTAGACTGACAATTCTATCCCATAAATAATAAATTTTCCCATATTTCCACGGAATCAGCTGTTATAATTATAATAACAGTTTAAAACTGTAACTGTTAGTAGTAGTTTATATATGATTAACAGGCACACTATTAGATTTTGTAAATAGTAAAGTGGACATTGGAAACATAACTTATAACTTTGTGTTTCTTCTATGCTGATACAGGATTTAGAAAGAAACACATTTATTACGTTAAACGTATGTTCTTCAAAGTCTCGTGCTTTAAAATGTCACTATTTTAAAGCACCAATTACACAACGAGCTAATTCAAAGCTTCGTCTTTCGCTTCTATTAAAACAAGTAGGAATAACATCATAATTCCCCGTGATGTTACCCGCGTTGCTCCCGATCTCGAGTGTTAGACTATAGATAGTCGGGTGGCAACACTGATAGCTCTGAAATGTTGTGAGTTATTGAGGAATATTGTAGCAACAATTAAAATTCTAAAAACATCGTGCGTGTTGTGTGAACAGAGTCTCTCATGCTGCCTCATGGTCCTGTTCTTTTAAGAAAAATAGTGCTAAATTGTGTAAATTCAAATAGGGAAGTAATTGCATAGTGCAAGATGTGTTTATTTAAATATTTATTTATTTTTACCATGTATGTAGTAATAAGTTGTGTTGGAAACCTAATAAACAAATGAAATAGTGGAGAGAATTAAAGTTGTTATTTAATATGAGTTGGTCTTTATAATACGAGGAAATATAGATAAATCGTTTATTAGTGAGAGGCAATGTCGCGTAAGAAATATGTTGTAAATTGTAATAAGATCTTCAGACGGATTCCGTGTGATGATTGGGAAACCCGTTGTTAGTGAGCGTCTACGTTGCGACAGGGATAGCCGACCCATATTATAAGCCCTTTGGATGTATAGTATATGTTAAAAACTGAGTCAAAGTTTTATTGATGTGGCTATTGTACAATAAAAAGGTATGCTTTAGACCGCACGACTGAAGAAAACTGTGAATCTCTTTTTCTATCTTTATTTTCGGCTTCGCTGGCTGAGTATTCGCTCTGTTAACAGAGGTGCCAGCTACGCTCCCTGGTAGGGCGAGCTTATGATAATGCATTTTCTAATTTGTCTGAGTTTGGACTGATTTAAGTTCTGATGCAATGCTGCCTAGAAACCATAAGAGGTAAATTGCCTTTTAACAAATTAGCGCGCTTCCATCTTAGACTCCGTTTAGCTCGCCAGATCCGACTGGTAGTAACGCTCTTGTCACGCCTTCACCAGCTTACTGACTACCTGAAACATGTATGAAGGAGTTTTACTTGAAAAGAATTACTAATGAAATATATAAGCTCTGAAATACGCCTTTATGTAATTGTTTCCTTTAATTAGAGCATTACTCACCTTGTGTTAGTGTAAATATATATTTGTTTTACCATGGACTTAGTAATAAGTTCTGTTGGAAACCTAATCTATATATACACTCCAGCATATTTAGAAAAACATACAAAATTGATATCAGTATCATATAAGGTAGTGTAGAGACTTGAAATTTGGTAGGAATATTCCATTTGCCGAGTAGAGTTCAGCTAAGAACGGATTTTTACTAAATACCACCCACAAGGGGGGTTGCGGAGATGTTAACTATTGACTCATCACATAAGGCGTATAGACTTGAAATTTGGTAGGAATATTCCTTTTGTCGAGTAGAGGTCAGCTAAGAACGGACTTAACGAAATTGATTGAAATTTGGTACAGCGATAATCTCTTTGCAGCAATACACAGCAAATAACTCATTGAATTATTTACACGTATGTTTTTAATTTGTAAAGCTAAATTAATGAAAATGCTACCCATTCAAACGAATGAAGAAACCATTCAACGCAGACGAAGTCGCGGGTTCAGCTTGTAAATAAATAAAGTAGTTTACTTATGTAAGGTATGCTAATATTTTTTTTCGTTTAGCTAGCAGTACACGCTGTGCTTAAAGCGAACTTGAACAATGTTATGCCACGTTATGCTAACTTGACGTTCCGCCGTTCTATAATATTGTGTTAAGCGCTAGTTCCCTCGAAATGTGACACAATTGCGGACTGCATAAACTTGCCAACGTTATTTGCGAGAAATTTATTCAACTTTATTGCAAGCGTTGTGTAAATGATTTTATTATTATCGAATAAAGACTACCGACTGCTAGAAATGCTTTTATAATTACAATAAGTAAAAAGTGCGTGCGTACAAAGTACACATTTCAGAAGTGAAACTTATTTGGCAGACAAATTTTTACGTCTTATTTAGATTTTTACAAAGCTAAAACTTAGAGTAAGGGAAAAAGAGGATACATTAGGATTTTAATAAATTTAATTTTCATTAAAATATTAAGAGTCGAAATAATTTATTGAAATCTCAAATGACGAATTGGAATCAAAAATGGCACGTGTTTATTAATATTAAATATTGTTTTTGAATTTGCAATTTAGCAAAGAGAATTTATGAGATATTTTATGAAAAATAGTATATTGAATTATTAAATGTTATTTGTAAATACCAACCTTCGATGGAAAGCTCATGTTAAAAAGAAACGTGAAGAGCTAGAAATACGATATAGAAAGATGTATTGGCTATTTGGAAAGCATTCAGCACTGACAGTACCCAATAAGTTACTACTATATAAAACGGTCCTAACTCCAGTAGGGACATATGTACTAAACCTAGCAATCTCAAAATAATACAAAAATACCAAAACAAAGTACTTAGAGAAATTTTTAATGCACCTTGGTACATGAGAAATAGCGATCTTCACAAGGACCTAAACATGGAGCTCGTTAATAATTACATCGGAGAGAATTGCCAAAGTTCATCACCAAAGACTTCGCCATCACGTGAATCCCGAAGCTGCTAAACTTCAGGATATCACTCGGACAAAGAGAAGACTTAAAAGAACAAAACCTTTTGATTTAGTGATAGTGCAGTGACACAATACAATGTACTGTTTTTAAGCAAGAATTCAAGAACAGTGCGAGTGAATAGACATTATAGCTATTACAATTACAATTTACATATTAGGTAGATTAAGTCAAAGATTTATACTCATTAGTCGGTAAGGCTAGATCGTAATCTTATATTGTAAAACAACCATTGCTTAGTAATAATAAAAAATAAAAAAATTGTAAATATTAAAAATACCTAACCTTCAAACGAATTAGCATAAAAAACGCTGCACATCTTCGTGACGCTAATCACGCGTTTCGTCCGTAAAAATTTACCGTCATGCGCTTAAAGAAACTTCACTTCAAAAATTGCTTTAAATTACGATGCTGTACAGAAACCATAAGAAATTAACTCTTACCATGATAGCGTGCTTCATGCTTCATCGTGAAAAATTCTCTAAACAGATTTATTTATGTTACAGTCTAATTTGGAAGGGGTCTGATCTGGTAATATTGTTTTACTTCTTATGGTTTCTACATAACATTATACCGGAATGAAATTTTTATTTTTGCCGGTACGTTTTTGCTGGAAGGATAACTACCGGAAACCAATGAGACCAAGGCTAATTTGGGAATATAATGTTTCTCTAAGTCTCGAAAATTTAAAGTTTTCGATTTGTATAAATACAAACAAGACTTAATAATTAGTTTACCAAAGAAGTCATTTAACTCGGATACTTTGTACGCACGCACTTTTTTGCTTGGTGGCACATCTTTGCTGGTAGAGTGCTAACTTGTCATGGCCAAAGTAGCCCAGCAGGAGAAAATGCAGGGCAACTGCCTCGTTTGTCTAGTGGTCAGTCTGTTCGTATACAGACATGAGGTACTGGCTTCGAGTCCCAAGTCGGGCGTATTCAACATTAACAGTTTTCTGCAAAGAAATCCTCTGTTTTTGCCCTAAGTTGTGAAATTGGTGTTGTAAGAAGCCGTCGGTTCTGCGCCTGATCTCTCTCCTCATCTTGCGCTACACTTTGATATAGTGAAAAAAGTCCGCCTTGTATTTATAGGCTCATATCTTGAAAATTAAAACTTACCTCAAGAATTGTTATTGATATTCATATCACTTATATAATGAAACACACAACTAATATCTAATAAACCCGCACAGTTTATTAAATAGCATAAAAAAACTTAACGACCCTCGACTGTAGTAAGTAAGTTTGTAACGGTCACACTGTAACTGATATATTTTTGGTTTTTTTATTATCTGTCTAATCTACGTATATATTGTTACAACAGTTACCAAGAAGCGAAATAAATAATACACACTGGCTTAAAAAGAAAGAGATGTTAATATATATAATTGCCCGAGTTAAGATAGAACTATCGTATCATGTCAACTAGTAGTTGGCAATTTAAGGGATACTATGCTTACTAACTTGCATTGGAGCAGCGTGGTTATTTATGCTTTAAAAACCTAAGAGCGAGCATGCCTGCGCCCAGCAGTGGGACTTTAATACACCAGTGGGGAATCGATCCCAGATCCTCTATTGGCAAAACAAATATGAGCCACCGAGGCCGTCAAATATAATCTTCTTTGAACAAAATGTTGAAAAACCTATTCTGAATATAAGAAAATGGTTTAGTAATGTAACAGTTTATTTAAGCTCTTTATTACAATAATTTATTTGTCAATATAATAGATCTAGAACACCCGGCGCCATTATTAGCGTTAAATAATTTCCATGTTATGTAGGCGATTTTAATTCGGCAAATGAATTTTAGCACTAATTGAGTGCAAATTATATTAACTAATGATTCATAAACAGACACTGTGGGATACAACATTGACATTTTCAACCTCAACGGGTTTGTATGAATTTCTAAATTTATTAATAAACAAAACTGGTGTTAGAAGCTTCGTTACACACGATCACGTGTAAAACCCTTAACAAATTGTAAATTCATTTATTTACGGAAATTGAAGGAAGCACAAGAAAACTAGTTTTATAAGGTCCTGAATACGATTCCCGAAAGGAAAAATTTCCAAATTTTAGTAAAGCGATTTCGCACGATGTTGTATTAAACAAAAAGGTGATTTACCAAATTATATCGCTTACATCTTTTTTTTAATAGATTTACTAACGATAACTAACACTAATATATACACGTATTTTATAGACTACTTTGTATAATTGTAGCTATCACATAAATGTAAACACAACATGAACTAACAAACGACGACGACGAAGTTACTTACATTGTTTAGTGTTTTACACAATCTGGCTATGGATGAGTTTACACCGAGAACTATTTTTCGAAAGGGAGCATAAAAAAATCTTAGACTGTATAAACACTTACCACTTACAACTTTAATATGTCAGCAAAATAAAAAACGGACATAGTCTACTTGGAACTGCAATCATCAATCCACATTTTTACTGTGGTTCTTTACCAGCTAGCGCAATATTACAGCCGTTCACGTGAGAGTAACAATAGATATGGAGGTAAGTAAGCAGCCGCCCATTAACGTCCCACTGCTGGGCACAGGCCTCGTCAATCATAGGAGAGATAGTTATTACAGCATAGACTCATCACGTTGATCCACTACGCGTTGGCAGGCACAGTACACAAGTGCACTCTCTATTCCTTCACTTTATAGTCCGATGTGACGAGAATTCGACACGACTGGAGAGAGATGAGGTGCAGGATGGACGGCTTACCGTGCTCTCTGATGCATAAGGGTGGATCACACCGCCAACTTCCACAATATTGAGAAAATCTTAATAGAAAACTCAATATCCATTTTTGAATTGGCCCGACCTGGGACTCGAACGCAGCACCTTATGTCTGTGGCCGAACATGCTAACCACTAGACCAATGTGGCAGTTCGTCTTCGTCTCAACCGATGGACGTACACTGGTGGATATTAGCCTCATGTATGTCCACAAGTCCAAATCTTGTGCCGCCTGGCTCCTGCGGCTAACGGCGACTCTCTTGATGTCATCAATCCAGCTTGTGGGGGTCTGCCTATATTACGCCGTCCATTGCGGGGTCGCCATTCCAGCACCTTCGGGCCCAACGTCCATCGCTCCTTCGTGGCAGTTAAATATGGAAATAAATTGTGTAATCTAAAGGAATATAATAATATAGTATTAGTTGGATGAAATGTGGCCCGCAACAATATCCGCATAATATTTGTCGCATGTCGATATTAAAATGTTGCTAATCTCCAAAGTACATTTCAAGATATAATTGCCATTGATATAATTTCTATATTAATAAAAACAACTCCTTAAGTTTAAAAATTTTACGGAATAATTTCAATGCAGTTGTCAAGAGACGAACTACACACTATAGAAGTTTTCAAAGCGTAGCCGACATTGCTATTATTGATCAAACACCCTAGCCGAATAGGGTTACCAATGCTGCGAAGTTTACGTGATAATATTTAACTGTGTAATATAATTTGTGTGTATTTATTGATACGTATTATAAAATGACATACTCAGTGAACACTTTTACGCCAAAGTGACGTCAAAAAGACAACTGCACCAAGACAGAATTCACATAAGATATGAGTCACAAAGTCCTTATTAACACACCTCTTAACGTAATATTAATGAACGTAAATATAACGTACGTATGCGTTTGACTGTCCGGTCGTATGTTTTATTTACCCCTGTATTTTGTGGGCGCTTTTTAACGGATATAAACGTCCCCCGGACGTTTTTGCGTCGAGTGCCCCGCGGGTTGAATGACGCTAAAGTGGCTCTAGTAACTTAAAATCTAATTTTTGAGATAGTGAGAAAGTCCGTCTTGTATTTATAGGCGTATATCTTAAAAATTAAAACTTACCTCAAGGGTTTTCATTGTTATTTACATCCCTTACATAATTAAAAACACAAATATTAACACTCAAAACTTATGAAATACCGTAAAAAAAAAACTTAACGAACTTCGACACGACACACGCAACGTTAGTAACGGTCACTTTGTAACAGATTTTTTTCTATTGTCTTTTTACTCTACGCATATTTTTTACGACAGTTAAAAATAGCTGATACACATTTTGTATTAAAAGAAATATATGCTTATATTTCTGATTGCCCGAGTTGAGACAATAGTATCGTATCAATTTAAAGCAATGAGCCTTTTGTAGACAGCATCCGGGGTGCCATCGGAGTCGAATGCTTTTGCGATATTCTGGCTCCCTATTTCAGATGCAGAGGGCTCCGCTGGGTTTTAGTGGGTATTCTAGAAACAGCGAGTCCCACACTCCGTCGGCCAATAAATGTATTTCCCAGCGAAAAAAAAATAGTATCGTATCACATCATAGATGTTTCATTTCAAAAATCTCAGAGTAAATGGGGAAGAAGGTAATGATATTAATAGGTTAACTAATAAAACTCAGGTTATAAGGTAAGATATATTATGATATAATGATTGGTAATAAAATATATTATATTAAATAATTTGGTAACCCTACTTTCCACTAACCTATGTTTTGGGATCCGTCAGCCACATATTTGCCTGCTCGCCTTTATTGTCTTTGGTATTTGGAGCTACCTATTCTAAATTAGAAAGATTAAAAATTACCTGCTTTTTATTAGTGATAAATATCATCCACTTAATCGTAGATCCCTTGAGAATATGGGTATTCCCATAACATACAACAGACTGTCATTTTGACTGACTCATTAAGTTGTTTAATGTCTCTTAAAGAAAACCCCTTCCAAAGTAAAACAAGGTTTCCCATTGTTTTCAGGATTAGAGAGGCTCTTTTTTCATGTTATCAAGGGGATCTGTCTGTGTTACTTGTTTGGGTTCCTAGCCATTCCGGTATTCCTGGAAATGAGACAGCTGATTCATGTGCGAAAGCAGCAGTCCAAGATGGAACGCACGAACATTTCCAAAATTATGCACAAGATTTAACCTCACTCTCCAAAACATTCCTGGAAAAATCCTGGGATTCATTCTGGTCTTCATCAAAATTGGCCAAAGGTAAATATTATGCCTCCATCCAACCGAACATACCAAGGCGACCCTGGTTTTTTCTTCATAGATATGCCAGCCGCTGGATAACCAGTACCATCTCTCGGCTGCGCCTTGGTCATGCTTGCACACCTGTACACTTGGCTAAACTCCGGATTAGGGACCACTCCATGTGTGAATGTGGCCTAGACGAAGGTTCTGTTTCCCACATCCTTCTCAATTGTCCCAAACTTTCCCACTCCATTTATGATATTTTCCCTCCACATATCCCCCGTCCTATAAATGTAGAATATTTGTTAAGTCTTGTATATAGTAGAAATTGTAAATATTTATGTAAATATATTAAACATAATAGAATTAAGTTGTAAAATAATTTTTTATTGTTAGTCATATGTATATATATAAATTTTACTTTACTTATATATATATTCCGTTTTATTTGGTGGTGGTTTAACATTATATTTCAGCTATTTATAGGCAATCAAAATTAAACTTTATATTCTCTTAAAAACCGAACAATTTCCTTCGTGTCTTCTCCAATAACTTGACACTGGCGAGATAATCTGTGCCTGGTTGGCATACCTGAAAGCCACTAAACAAAAGAAGAAGAAGAAGAAGAGAATATGGGAAAACCCGTATAAATATATCATTCACTCAATCATACGATCAATTTACAAGAGAATGGTATAAAGAAATATTTGTTTTTGTTAATAGAATCTAAACATGTTATAATTACGAGAAAATTAAAATGTGAGACTGATTTCTGAACTATTTAATTTGAGAGATACTTACATTATTATTTATTAATAAAATCTTTTATTGATTATGTTTTAGGTTATACGATCAGTGGTATATGTCTATCGCACATTATTTACTGAGTAGAGAAAGGGGGAAACGTCTTTCCGAAATACGGTTAGCGTTGTTAGCGCTGGATTAGAGTTAGAGAGGAGGTGTCTGCCTACTGTTGCCATATGCGTAAGAGAAAGGAAAGCCAGCCAAACAGGCGCCGTAACGCGCTACGTAACGAAACAGTTTACCCATAGAAAAAGAAACCCGAGTCAGTTTCACGCGTAGAAATCTTCGTTACATTTTTTTTTTATTGCTGACAGCTTAGCGCTTGACTGTGATCTCACCTGATGATAAGTGATGACACAGTTTAAGATGGAAGCGCGCTAATCTGGTAAAAGGCGATTTACCTCATATGGTTTAAAAAACAGGATCGTACCGGAACACAAATGTTTGGCGATACGTTTTTGCTGGTAAGGTGGTAACTGGCGGCCGAAGCCTCCCACCAGTCCAGACTCAGATACCTTAGAAAATACAATTATTTCAATTCACTCTACCGGGGATGGAGCCTGGAGCCTCTGCTAGCAAATACATTGAGATATTATGTAAAAAATCAATGTTTTTGAAGTTAAAAAGTCCTTTAAAAGCCTTGTTTAAAGAGTAAGTAGCAGCGCATTAACGTCCCACAGCTGGGAACAAGCCTCCTCACTCATATGAGAGAGGGTTTTTAGAGCATAAATCCACCACCACGCCGCTCCGCTGCGAATTGGCAGGCATAGTACATAAGTGCACTTTTTATTCCTTCACACTCATAGGCCGACGTGACGGCAATCCGACACGGCCGGAGAGAGATCAGGCGCAGGACCGACGGATTAACGTACTCTCGGAGGCACGGGGGTGGATCACACCGCCAAATTTTTCCCAACATCGGGCAAACATTGAGAAAATCTTAATAGAAAACACAATATCAATTTTGAACTAATCCGATCCGGGCTCGAACACAGGACCTCAACTCTGTAGCCGAATATGCTAACCACTAGACCAATGAGGCAGCTTTTTAAATAGTATTATATTTGATTTGATTGTAAAATTCATCTAAAATACGATATAAAGTGTAACCTGCTCGTTTTTCATCCTCCAATAGTCTGTGTAAAGTCAGCTTAGCCTATAACATCTGGTATGCGGCAAACAGTGCTAGCCAAAACTTTTACAGCGTCAAATCTATGCTCTGTATCATAAATTTGTTTCTCGTTTGCATTTCTGGTCACTACGTATTACAGACACCTATAAAAAATGTTACAATGTATTACTGTGACTGTTTACTTTAAGAAATAGGTCGTTTCTAGTATAAACTACGAGTTCGTGGAATTCGCTCCTATTGAATATATTTCTGTGTAATGAATAATAGGATGTAATTATTCATATGGTAGTTTATAGGAATACACAAACCAATACTCTCTGCCATATTCTACTATTCCTGTACCTACTGTCGTCTTGTTGAAATAGATATCTAGCAATAAGACCGCCTTTTATACTCTACCCATGTCTTTGTAACATTTTGAAGTTATACTTCTTTTGGCACGTTAGGGGGAAATAATGAGAGTACATTTTTAGGATACGCGCGCACACCGTTACAAAAAACCGACACCCTGAAGTTAGCTATAGTCAACATTATAGTTTTTTAAATATTTTATAATTATATAAAATTCAATTACTTACTTTAAATACTTTCAGATTCAACTATAGAAAACAGATTATAAACTATTTATATCCAATGAAAGTTAGTTTACGTTTATTAATTTCGAAACTACGACATGGTTTGTGGTTAAATATTTCGAAGATACTAACTGTTGCTAATATATTATTTAACATTCTTTTACGCAATCAAGTGTGTATTTTATATTACACATTAAATAATCGCGCTAAAAGTTATGCTATCCAATGATAATGACTGATAATTTAAAAGTTCCGAGACAAAGTTTATGCATATCATTGTTTTAAAAGATTTTTGAAAACATTTTTATCTTGTTACGCCAAAGAAGCATAACTTCAAATGCGTGTATATAAATACACACCCACTTTTTTTTCTTTTTGTGTACAAAAGTAATAAATAATGCAAGCATATTTTCTTAATAATAATCCCAATAACAAAATTGTATAAGTAATAAATTACAAAAGCTAAGACCTCTTCCATTAAAATATACAAGACTACCTAACCCCTGAGTGGCTCAGTCAGATATTAATTATATTTCCCGTTTCCATAAGATTCCTTGTAATCCGAGAAGGCCTTAATTCGCAGGTGAAGAGGACCTTGACTCTCCGGTGGCGGGCAATGTTACGGTGGCGCGATCAGGCCCGTTTTAGACGGCTGGCTTTCGGGAAGGCACGGTTTGCTATCCTTCAGATTGGTGCAGGTGCTTACCGGGCACGGATGCTTCGGGAAATATTTGCACCAGATGGCGGGGCACGAGGATTCACCTGCCTATCTCGAATGTGGAGCTCACGTCGATACGGCGCACCATAGGGTGGCGGAGTGTCCAGCTTGGGGGCCACAGCGGCATCTCTTGATGTCCACAACTGAAAATGACCTTCCGCTGCCAAAAATAATTAACACAACGATCGGCAGCGAAGCGGAATGGAAGGTGGTTGCTTCTTTCTGTGAGACTGCCATCTTACAGAAAGAGGCGCTGGGAAGAGAACGCGACGCCATCGGTAATTCCCCTCGTCCCAATCATAGGAGAGTAGGGAGCAGGAGGCGTGCGTTTGCCTGCCTGCTATCCCTTACTTGGATGAGCCTTTTATAAAGTGCAGCTGGGGTGCCATCGGAGTTGAATTCTTTTGAGATATTCTTTTCTATTTCCCAGCGAAAAAAAAAAGATTCCTTGTAATAATTATATTATATATTCTTGATAATTGTAAATCTATATATCATAATCTGATAAGGAAAATTCGATGAAAATCCATTGAAAAGTTTACAAAATTACCCGAAGTTAACTGGCAGAAAAAAATGTCTTTTGTCACATGTTATATTGTTTGCGTATACATTATAACATTGTATGACTGTCTAGTCGTGATTTTGGCCACTGACAAATAGATTTTATTAGTCAGAAACTCTTTTCATTCATTACTGCAATTTTGACTCGTTATAGTTAATCATATTTATTGTTCTCTACCCAAAGTTGAATGAATTATTTTAAAGATTCACTAGCACCCTTACCTCTGAAGTACATTCCACTCGCATCCTCAACTTAATTTCATTCAGGCGACAAAATCTGATATTATTTATAATGTAATAATTTTCATGAAAATATTAACTATAAATACATATCTATCATCATCCGAAATTCCATTATATCATCAGATAGCTCAATGGAATTTGTTACGCTAAATAAGGACTGTAAGACACCGCGCGTGGCGGTGGGGGGGGGGCATTTCTAACGAACATAGTCCTAAAAATATACTAATATAAAGTACATTTAAGTAGCGAAGTGTTAAATAAATGAAAACATTATTTAATTTCGATGTTATTTAAAAATAAATACAATTCACCTTTCGATTGCGTTATATTGAAATCGAACACGAACGAAATTGATTATATAGTAGCTGTGCCCGGTGGTGTCACCCGCGTAGTTTCTGATACCGTAGAAATATGGGGAAATACAGGTCGAATTGTAAATCTAAACCATTTTTGAATCTATAAATAGATAGATATACTCTTTATTTAACTGCCTCAATGGTCTAGTGGTTAGAATGTTTGACTACAGACAAGAGGTCCTGGGTTCGAGTCCGGGACTCGAACGGGCTAATTCAAAAATCAATAATGAGTTTTCTATTTCCTCAATATTTGCCCGAAGTTGGGAAGTTGGCGGTGTGATCCACCCCCGTGCCTCGGAGAGCACATTAAGCCATTGGTCCTGCGCCTGATCTCTCTCCGGTCGTGACAGATTCCAATCACGTCGGACTATGAGAGTGAAGGAATAGAGAGTGCACTTGTGTACTATGCCTGCGAATCCGCAGTGGAGCAGCGTGATGGGTCTATGCTCTAAAAGCCCTCGCTCCTCGGAGTGTGGAGGTCTGTGCCCAGCTGTGGGACGTTAAAGGGTTGCTACTTACTTACTCTTTATTTTACACCACAAACATGAAACAAGTAATATAGAAACAAACTTAAAATAATAGTACAATTAGACGACCTTATCGCTTATTATCGATTTCTACCAGACAACCTTAGGGTTAGAGAGATAAAGAGAGATAAATAGGGAAGATGGTGTCCCCAACTATATAAATACATATATACAAATATTCCTACATACTAATACATACACTCTAACTTTCTTATAAATACTTAACTAAATATTATAAATATTTAGCATCTCTTTAGTGTAGAGGTAACTCATTCCATAATGTTATGGCTCAAACTGCAAAAGAATCCGCAGAAAAGCTGGTTTTATATCGTATGACCTTATGCTTTAGGTAACGAGAATCTATCTGGAAGGCACAAAAAATCTTTTTCAATGGCATACACACGCTCAAGAGAATTATATAAAAAGGTGAGTAGCAGCCCATTAATGTCCAACTGCTGCGTCAGGCCTCCTCATTGCTCCACTGCAGCCAGGTAAGTGCACTATCTATTCCTTCACTCTCATATTCCAATGTGATGGCAATCCAACAGGGCCAGGGGAAACTCAATATCAGTTTATGAATTAGTCTGACCCAAGACTCGAACCCAGGACAACATATCTATAGCTGAACATGACGACCACTAAACCAATGAGGTAGTAAAGAAATATATATATGTCAGAGCATAAGAGAGAGAAGGAGAGAAGCATAAAGCATAGGGGCGTAGGGTACTCTGCCGACATCGTCATTAATGGCATCCATAATTTCCATACTGTGGGAGTTAGTGGGTAATGTTGGTGCAATCAAACACTTTATTAATTAACTCAGATTATAATGTTCAATCACTTAAAATTCCCGATATCAATTTACACAAACTCATTAATAATAATAGTTAGGAACGCGACAGTTTCGAAAAGTATACCGCACCAGCGGGTCGTCACCCTAGAACTTGAGAGATGCGCGCCAGATTGTCACTTACTGACTCTGCCCCACGCCGATAGACAAATGGCGCCAGCGTTCCACAGACTATTGCAATCCGACATATATAAAAACTCCTTTTCAGAATTTAAAATATTTCTCAATAATAAATCCAATATTGTTAAATGGAAACGTACATCCCATTTCGTCTGCAACACATAAAATTAAATTCAGCACCGTGTAAAACGTTGTATTGTGTATATTTTCATGAAATAAAAAACGGAATATGTCCTGCATGTATTGTAACGTACGTTTCCAGGTACACCAGTGTAGTTATTTACAATACTATCGGTTGTGTAGCAACGCCGAATAGATTTACTCGCAAGCGGTGTTCGCGCTACCTATCGCCGACAATGTTTTTTCACGGGCATTAAATCTACATGGCTCAATAAACAAAGTGATCCGAATTTATCATTTAAATTGCAATTTTTCACGTTAGCAATATGCATAAATATAAATATACAGGTAAGGCTAAAGAGCCACGTAAGATTTTGAAAGTAAAACCCACAAAATACGAAGGCAGCGGAATGATTCATTACAATAAAAAATATTGGGGAAGTGTTTTTAATAAATTATCTGCACCAAGTGAGAGACCGGTAAGACAATACATAAAATATTTATGAATAATTTGTTAATAATAAATTATGTGTAAACTTATCATTTTTTAAATAAAAATTCATTATAGTGCCCCCTAAAGCTTTGGAAAGTCTATGGATCGACAGTTTATATATATATATATATATATATATATATATATATATACCAATTCTATAGTAACAGCGCCTCTCTCTTCTCTCTCTTCTTTGAATGTCTCCCTAACCGCAAGGGTTGCCTGGAAGAGATCGCTACTTAGCGATAAGTAGTTGCACACTAAATTTAGTTAATTTTAAGTTATTATATTTTTCTTTTGTACTATTTTTGTAATGTTAGATAAAGTATACCTCTATTTATCTATCTATCTATATATTCTGAATAAAAATCATATTTTTTAAACGTTTTACTTAATTTAATACAACCAAATGGAACTACAATTTCATAACTACAGTGCTTTACTAAAAAAAAAAACAACAACTATGAAACACGTCAAAAATCAGCTGACGCTCGGGTCAACGTACGCACAGGCGCATCGCGGCGATTTCGCTTTCGTTCAATTTAGTCGTTTCTTTATATACACACCGACGCCGGCCGCGTGCGTTTGTTGACCCGAGCGTCAGCTGATTTTTGACGTCATTCATAGCTGTTTTTTTTTAGTAAAGTAATATATAATAGTATACGTATGAAACTATCGTTTACTCTAGGTGTACTAATATGATGGAGCATAAATAATGCAAATAATAGATTTTAAAAATGTGATTTTATTTAATCAGCATCGGTTTTTTTGTCCCATCAGTAATTTAACCTATCGTCTGTCTACGTTTTTGGGAGCGGTCTTCTAACGCCTTGTATAATTAAATTGTTCAATATTGTGTTTAAATTTACTTATTAAATAAAAAATATAATAAATTTACTGATGTAAGTGCTGGTTCTAAGTTGCATCCTACGTTATTATATAATTGTATTGTTGTTTTCCCAAATAACAATAAAAAAGTAAATGAATATAAGAACACTTTAGTATACTTCCATTATGCGCACAACAAGCAACTGGTTATAATGTACACAGGTATTATTATTAAATGCCTATAAATATATACTCAACACACAAACATTTTAAGAACTATATTTTTTTTTAATCAAGTATGTAAAAGTACTTATAGTATCCTGTATTTATAAAATGATTATCCTTAAAACAGATTTTAAGCCAATCTTGAGTACCGTCATCAGATGTATATTAGAATCAGAGTGTGGAAAAAAAATATAATTTGACGATTCAAAAGTGCTGTAATATGCCTACTTGAATAAAGATATTTTTGATTTGATTTGATTTGATTTGTATATAAAATGTTTTATTAACCAATCACACAGTCACAGCATCAAACGAAATGAATTTAAAACAAAGTGCACATACAAAGTACACATGTCGGAAGTAAAAATTCTTTGGCAAACTATTTTTTAAGTCTTGTTTATATTAATGGTTTAAGACATTTATTTTCCATAAAGAATACAATATTCACTTACATGGAAACTTAAAGCTAATACATATTAAAATTATTGCAATTTAGAAGCTACATTTATGTAAACAATTATTACTACATAAAAACGAAATTATAAATCTTTAGGAGTGAACACTCACAGGTATTACAAAAACAAGGTCATTAGTGTAAAGTATTGATGCTACGTAACTAGATGTGACTAATATTTTTTAGTGAGAGCTATTTAAAGGGTAAAATTTTTATAAATTTTTTTTTAAACATAAAATACTATTTGCTTCCTTTACAGCATTGGGACGTATTTGAGCACCAGCGTAATATTTTTCGGGCTATAACTGGTTCCCTATAATCGCAAAGTTATATTGTTTGAACTTGTTAAACGTTTTACAAACGGATATATTTTTCTAATCGTGAATTTTATATTTATGTGTAGTTCCTTTTTTATTATTTTTAGAATTTTAAGAATGCATATATAGTATTTGAACCTATTACTTATGTTCATTGCTTTTGTTTTCTGGTATATGTTGACACAAACCTAATACTTTAGGTTTCCGAGACTTAGAGGGAGGGAAAAAGGAAGATATGTAAGGACTTTAATTATCAATAAAAGATTAAAAGTGTCGAAAATGAATACAAATTAGTTATTGAAATCTCAAATGATAAATTATTAATAAAAATGACACGTGTTATTTGTCAATATTAGAAATTATTATTTAAATATTGCTTTTGAAATTAAAATTTTAAAAGGAGCATTGATGAAATATTTTTGGACGAGTGGTAAATTAAAATGCCACATGTTATATATAAATATGAACACTACATTACCTTCAAACGGATTAGCATAAAAGTCTGCACGTATTCGTGACGATATAAATAGCATATTTTTTTTTAATTCAGATGGAGGGAAAGGAAATCAATCTTTTATCGGAAGTTTTGCCAAATGACCTCTGTGAAAAAGTTTGTGAAATATTGCACATCGACGCGAAATCAAAAGAATTGAAGGAAACTGACAATGTTGATGGTAAGTCAACTTGGTAACGAATTAAATAATCTATTCAAATATTTAAATTGTTTTTTTTATTGCTGACAGGTTAGCGCTTGACTGCGTATTCACTTGATGGTAAATGATGATACAGGCCAAGATGGTAGCGCGCTAAACTGGTAAGAGGCGATATACTTCTTAGGGTTCCGAAACTCAAATCTCTTTGTTTGGTTTCACGTCTTTGCTTGTATGGGTAAGTAGCCACGGTCCCACCAGTCCAGACAAATTAGGAAATATCATTTTCCAAAATTCGTTCTACCGGGAATCGATCCCGGGACCTCTGCTAGGAAAGCGAGTACTCACACCATTGCGCCAGCGAGGCCGTTAATAATTAAATGCAACCATATTATTCAACAGTAAAAGTAACCAGCGTGAAAAAAGTTACTATGAATTTTTCGAAGTGAAACTTCTTTACGCGCATGAGGGTAACATTTCTACGGTTGACACGTCACGAAGAAGTGCAGCGTTTGTTATGAATTAGTTTGGAAAGTAGATACTTATAATATTTACAAATAACATGTGGCATTTTTATTTGCAATTCTTCATTTGACATTTCATTAATTTATTTATTATATTATTGGCACTTTTAATAATTTAATGACAATAAAATTCATTTAATTTCCATTTTCCCTCCCTCCAAGTCTCGGAAATCTAAAGTTTTAGATTTGTATAAATATAAACAAGACTTAAAAATTATTTTACCAAAGAAGTTTCACTTCTGACATTTGCACGCACGCACTGTTAATTTATAACCGCACTCTCAAAGACAAATATAAAATTGTTGATATTTCCAGAAAAAAAGGTGCGTAGATTGATAAAAGAGCCATTGCTATCTTTTAGAAAAACTCTTCATATAAATCGAGAGTTGGATTCTGACACCGATGTTGAATTTATCTCAAGGTAAGTGACATTATTTAGATAAGCACCTTTATCTTTATATCTCAACTGCATATCTAAATGTTGTAAATTGTTTTATGATTTATACGTAAATCAAGAACTACTTTCTCGTTACCTAAACTAGCGTCGTTGTAATTTAAGTGTAGATACGTAATTGGAAAATATTTCAATATTTGTCACAAAGAACTGTCTACAATGAAGTAATGTGAGCATTTCTTAGTGATTGTTACTGTTTTAATATGCACCACTAACAGTCTCGTCAGCTGGAGATACAATAGATTGTACAAGTTCTTGTTAATGACGTGACAAGTCTACACTTTTTTAAAGAGATACTGGACATAAAAAACTGCACATTGTAACTGGTGTGCATTAGTTTTACTGTAATCTATACATCTAAACTAATACTATAAAGAGGAAACATTGTCATTTTTGTAAGTATGTGTGTAATGTTATCACAGATAAACTACTGGACCGATTTCAAAATTTTTTTCACTATTGGAGAGCTGCTTTTTTGTTAAATGACATAGGTTATGTTCCTTTCTCAAAAAAAAATAGGGTACCCTAATAAAAATGCATTAATGTAACCCAAAGTTTGAAAAAATTGTCTAAAAAATCTCTCATCGTGTGCGCTTCGAAAACTATTGATGAAATCCAACTACTGTAGTTATGCCACTAAAACTCCTTTTTTACGTTTTAAAAGTGCCGACAATAATCAAACCAAATTATTCAGACCTCTGTATTAATCCTTATCTTATTATTAGTAAATTAAATACCTGTAAATTACTATTTCAATGATTAAAATCGGCCATTCCGTTCAAAAGATATAACGACTTTAATAATGTCAATAACACCATTTGCCCATGGTTCCATTCTTCTTCTGTCATCTTAGACTGGATTTAACATTTTTCTTAATTAACCGACGGCTAATCAAATATTCTTAAATGATACTTTCAGTGATGAAGAAGACACGAAGCCTAACATACATAAAGAGTTTTTAAAAAAGCCTGAAAGGGAACAAATAACATGGAATACCAAGTACCTGGGACCTGAAAAAGAAGATGAGAAGAGTTTAGTCAAAAGAGCCAATGACCTTACCGATAGAGTACGTTTCTTTCATTGTCACCTATTAAATGCCCACGACTTCTCTTGATAAAATCAATATGTATTGGTATTTTCTTTTATGTCCAAATAAATAAAGTTATTCGTTGATATTTCATTTTTATGTATTTATTATATAATGTGGAAAAGTTGATAATTTGTTTTAACAGTTCAATTTCTTCTATGTAGATTGCTCAAAATTTCTGCGACTACATGAAGCAATTGGGAGGTGATCAACAATCTCAATTGTTCACTCTGAAAGCTATAAAAGACTTGTTTCAGGTACCATAATTTAATCCATTTTTAATCACTAAATATTGTTCAATCTTATAAATACCAGAATCAAATAGTTGGACTGGACAGAGTCAATGAATCATATTCCGGTGGCGTTCTCGACAGTTCTCGAGTGACGGTCCGCTAGAGCGGTCGACTATTGTAACTATTGTAACTGTCCTATTGTTAAAGTGTTCTGTTAATGTATTTGTGTTATTCCATATCGGGAACATTAAGCGATTGGACATTATAATCTGAGTTAATTAATAAAGTGTTTGATTGTACCAACATTGCCCACCGACGCCCACAGTTTGGAGGTTGAATTATGGATCCCGATGATGATGAACTATGCTTCCTCCGACATACATAAAACATAAAAAAAGAAAATTATCAAATTTTGTATTGACTGCTCAATTTAATATTAATCAACTCGTTAATTTTTTTTGTACACAAATCTCTTCAAAATGTCGCCTTAATCAATGAAATATATTTAATAGGCAATGTGTCCGATTAGCTTTCAATTCCTGATATAAAGTATTCAATCCTTATGTCAGATAATAAAAGCTGAACTGGAACATATTATTATTCTAATATAATTTCATGAAAAATTATGATTTTACAAAATATTTTATAGATAGATAGATATCAAAATTTGACATTGGTAAAGTTTACTATAGGAATATAGATATAAAGGGTATGTAGAGCTCTTTAATGTTGTTTTTGATATTTAATCATGCTCTTCTAATATCTTTACTATTTTATTCAATTTTTAATAACTCAAAATACATTCAAATACATCAGATATATGAAGAAGTTGTGAAATTATTGGATATTATTTGAAATATTCTAGAATAATTTGGTTCAATCAAGTAATGTAAAATCTTATATAATTATAGGTTGAGTTTGATACTCACGTTGCTCGAAGTCTTCAAGTTGTACCGAAAGAAATGCCCACAGTACAAGAACGCATAGCCAATGTCACAAATAATCCAGAGGTAAGACACAACAATAACACGATGCATGTGATTAAAATCAGATTTAGCATCACACTGTTGTTTTAGACGCATATAAAGAGGTTTTACAATTGCAACTAATAAATGTGTGACTATTTCTTATAAATACCACTTAAATTAAAATCTCTCCTTTATTTTACAATCTCCCTAACTGCAGGGTTGTCTGGAAGAGATCGTGATACGACCACCCAAATCCTTACTGACTCTATTTCAAGTTATTGTATCTTTTCCGTAGTTTCCAAAAAAAGTATACATCTATCTTTATAAAAGGTGAATCTTGTTGAAAATAGAGTCATTTATTAATTCTGTATATACCCGACAACTGACGATACAATCTAATAAATAGAAATTTGAACAATAAAAGAACCGCCTTCAAAACAAACTTACAAATACATTAATATGCTCTAAAAAGTAAGAAATGATTGCATATTTCTGCGGCTGACACTGACTCCAAATATAAGAATACGAAGAACACTATAAAAGAATTCGCAATTATTTCTTATTTTTTAGAGCATATTAATAAATTTGTAAGTTTGTTTTGAAGGTTCTTTTTTTTTAAATTTCTATTTATTTTTTGATTTTAGTGAATCTGAAGTAAACTAACAAATTTTTCTCAATATGTGTACACCTAAAAACGTGTTTCTCATATGAGATAACACCGTTTAAATGAGATAACTTTACAAAGTTAAATTTACATTAATATCGCCACACCCGGGATCGAACCCACAACCTTATCCGTACAGATCGGTTATTTTGCATCCCCCTTATCACCATTCTTTTATATGGTGATCGAGCACAACACTAACACGCAAAAGTTCCTCCAACCCCAGACTCTGCTACCACCGCTTCACGCATAATTCACCTTTCAAATATTGCAATGCAGCAAGAAACGTAAGGTCATTGTCATTTGATTACCGATAGTTATATATTCTACCATAAATCGCCCCCTTAATGTAAGCCGTTAAGGAGTTCCATTGATCTTCATATTTAACTACGACTAGCACTTGACCATACCGAAGTTACGGTAGGCAACGCAAATATCTAGCTAGCTTATAGAAGATTCTGTCGAGTATCGTTGATTTGCTTCTAAGTATTGAAGAATTCCGTCACTTTGTAATGGATTCCATCATCAGAACCTAACCAAACTATCACAAAACAACTCTTGAAGTATATTCTTTCTAATAAAAAAAGAATTATCGCAATTGGTTGGCGTGATCTTGAGTTAGTCATCCATAATAAGCTCTTTATAGATAATTTAGAAAATGACATTTTCTAAATGATGTAAAAGACTAGTATTGTTACCAAAGCGATTCCGGGCAATAAAGGCTTTAAAACCTTTCAGAAATCCGAATATGCAGCTCTTGGACGGGAAATAATCAAAGATATGAAAGCGGAAGGTAAAAATGAACATCTACGTGCTTTCAACAGAAGTTTGCCAAAGAGAGAACAATGGCGTGCCCCTCGTAATGACACCAAGAACTTATGGCGATCAGCAAGACACGTTCCACGTGACCTTGTGACTTTAAAAACAGTTTGGGATGGCATCACTAACCTGAGGTATATATTCTCCAAACTACAAAATCTAACAAGTCTAATTTATGTACAAAAACGATGCCCAAGATAAGAAACGAGTTCTTTAACAGGCGTTGGAAAGTCTTTGGTCCAGTCTTTTGAACGCAAAAGAAACTTGCTATAAGAATGGTGATGTGGTTCTTAATGATTAATTATTAAAAACAAATCAAATCAAAAACATATAAACGTGTCCTTGTAGTAACCCGCATCTGTGTATAAAAAAGTCTAAAGTGGTTTATCTCGTTTATCAATAGAAAGGTGAAGGTCCTTCATTGCTTAGTCTTTGTACAATCCTTGGATAGTATTAACACGTCCTTTTAGAATTCATTACGTAGATACATATTTTACGTTAGCTTTCAACAGATGGCGCCTTACAATTTATTCCAAATTAAATTTGTGTTATTACAATTTAATGCGACGACCGTTTCATAAAAACGGCCATCTTGTATTTTAGAAATCTTGACGTTTCTGTGATTTCGATTATAAATACCTTCATTATAAACTAGTGTACAAAAGTGCAGTGCGCACGCGCTCTGGTGAGAATGTGTGTGTGTGTGTGTTTGTGTCTCTGTGTGCGTGTGTCGTGTGTCGTGTGTGAATGCATGTGTGTGTCTGTCTCTGTGTGCGCGTGCGTGGCGTGTGGGGGGTGTGGGAAGGTGCGCTAGTAGGAATGAGTAGATATGTTTGCACAGGTTCTCTAATGAGAATTAGTGGATTTGTGTTTGGGCGCGTGTGCGTGTGTTTATGTGGATACGTACATGCGATAGTGAGAATATGTGGGGGTGTGTAGTGTATTTTTTGATAGTATACTATTAAATCGCCGTAGCTAATAGAGTTTGCGTTTCTATTAAATTTAATGAAAATATAAAATGTGTTATTAACCATTTTAACTCCTTCCGCTTGATCGCATCCAACTTTGTCATTTTTTTTTAAAGCAACATACTTATTCAAACATGAAGCTTAAACATAGATATAAGTATTACAAAGTTCATACAGTAATAAATAATATATCTTAGAAACATTTGTATAAAATCGTAATTCTGATTTACAAAATTAGAATTTTCAACTTGATTCTATATAGTAACCGTTGAATGATAAAAATAGATTGTTTTTGTCTCCAATTTCGTCCTATGTTGTTTTTGCTTATATTTGAATATAACAATCCAACAGTTACGCCGTCACCACGATCCACCTGAGTCAAAATATAACAAACCGAGACAAAAATAACATACTACTAGCATGGTATTTTTGCAATAAATATTCGTTTACTTAAACTGAACTGTAAAAAGACAAATGTTTTGATTCTATTATTACGCTACTATATGGTCCGTTGCCTCATTGAATGCCTCGTTGGTCTAGTGGTTAGCATGTTCGACTACAGACATGAGGTCCTGGGTTTGAGTCCCGGATATAGCCAATTCAAAAATGAATATTGAGTTTTCTATTAAGATATTCACAATATTTGCCCGGAGTTGGGAAGTTGGTGGTGTGTTCCACCCCCGTGCCTCGGAGAGCACGTTAGACCGTCGGTTCTGATCTCTCTCCGTTCGTGTTGGATTTTCGTCACATCGGACTATGAGAGTGAAGGAATATAGAGTGCACTTCTGTACTATGCCTGCCAATTCGCAGTGGAGCACCGTGGTGTGTCTATGCTCTAAAAACCTTTTCTCATATAAGTATGGTGGCCTGTGCCCAGCAGTGGGACTTTAATGGGCTGCTACTTACTTATATGAGCCGTACAATTCGTCTTCGTGTATTTCAAAGGCCTATCTTCTATTTGTAATTTAATTCACAACAAAACTCATATATGTTTTAATTATAAATTAAATTGGAACCTATCCTATTCCCCACTTCGCTTTTCTATCCAAAAACGTTCGAACGATTGCTATGCGATGTTTTATTGCTACAACTAACACAAAAGGCAACTTTATAACAAAAAAAGTATTTTATATAAATACAATTGTGACGCGGATGGGCGGTCATTGATCCGTTCGTTGACCCGTGCATTGATTCATTAGCTGTTTTCGATTTTGTGTTTCATTGCTGGTTTTTTTTTTGTAAAGTAATGTATTTTTTATAAAACTGTCGCTCCATTAAGCTATACTAATACGATAGAGCGTATATAATAATGTTTTAAATAAATATGATTTTTTAATTCAGGATTGATTTTTTTCCGCCCCATCATGATAACTAAGATAGTATTTTGTCAACAGAAGCGTCAAAGAATACTGCAGATGGATGATAGAGCATCCAGAATACCGTCGTGCTCCTTACTTGAAGAATCTGGGCATGTTTGACTCAGCTATGTTGGATGCGAGATTAACCTTTGAGTTAAAGCAACAAATGACACCCCCGCTTTTATCTCCTACAGACATCCCTGCACCAATCGACCATATTCGGAGACGTCTATCTGAGTTGGCGGAAACCACCTCTATACATTGATTCATTAAAATCATTTCTTAATTTTTGAAGTGAAACTTCTTTAGGCGCATGAGGATAAAACTTTTACGGATAAAACGCCTGATTAGCGTTACGAAGATGTGCATTTTTTTTGAAGGCTAGGTAGTTTTCATTTTTACATTTAACAAGTGGCATTTTAATTTTCCACTCGTCATTTAATAATGTAATAAACTATTTTTCATAAAATATAAAATTCAAAAATAAAATTTAATTAATAATATCTAATATTGCCAAAAAAACACGTGGCATTTTTATTTAAAATTATTATTTGTTATTTCAATAAATTATTTGTATTAATTTGCGACACTTTTAATAATTTAATGACAATGAAATTCATTGGTCTAGTGGTTAGCATGTTCGACTACAGACATGAGGTCCTGGGTTCGAGTCCCGGGTCGCGCCAATTCAAACATCAATATTGAGTTCTCTATTAAGATTTTTTCAATATTTACCCGAAGTTGGAAAGTTGGCAGTGTGATCCAACCACGTGCCTCGGAGAGCACGTTAAGCCGTCGGTCCTGCGTCTGATCTCTCTCCGGTCGTGTCGGATTCCCATCACATCGGACTATGAGAGTGAAAGAATAGAGAGTGCACTTGTGTACTAAGCCTGCCAATCCGCAGTGGAGCAGCGTGGTGGGTCTATGCTCTAAAAACCCTCGCTCCCCGGAGTGAGGAGGCCTGTACCCAGCAGTGGGACGTTAAAGGGCTGCTACTTACTTACTTACTTTTTTAAATTCATTAAATTTCTAACATATTCTCCTTTCTCCCTTCCTTTAAGTGTCGGAAGTCTAAAGTTTTAGATTTCTATAAATATAAACAAGACTTAAAAAATTAGTTTGCCTAAGAAGTTTACTTCCGACATGTGTACAGTCTTCGCACGCACTTTTTTATCTTAAAAAATATAGTCCCTTATCACACTATTTATACAATAAAACTAAATGAACTATAAGAAGGATCTAAACAAATAAGTTTCATTCTCTTTATTCTATATACTAAAAATGATACATAATTCTTATGTATAATAAACAGCAATATTTTTTATTCAAGTAGGTTCAAAAAGCACTTTTAATTCGTCGTTAGTCTGTTAGTAAGATATCAACCACCCGGTTGGGAAAGTTGATTCCACTGAGAAGAAACCTATAAGAAACTCAGCGGTTACACCTTTAAATATAGTTTTTGTTGGTTACAATATGTTAAGGTTTCATGTGTAACTGGAATTAAGTCCAAACATCTTTGTGGCTTAAATAATATTCAACATTATAATATGCTTTTTGTAATAGGACGTTTTTAACATATTTCTTAAAACTATGTGGAGCCAAACCCAAAAGTGTTTCGGGTACCTTATTAAAAATGCATATGCATATTATAAATAGTGAAATCGTGTATTGCCTTTAAATATTTTGAAGAGAGTGCCATCACTAAAATAAACAAAAATTTTCTAAGGACTTTATGGACATGTTTCCTCCAATAAAATATTTACACATTCTCTTGTGTTCTATGTGCTTTTTGATTTTGGTCAATAAATTATGGCAGTTTATATTAGTGGTATTTTATATGGTAGTCGCCGTTACAGTGGTTACAATCCTTAATAAACCGAACTGTATAAAATTCTTGTGAATTTATTAACGAATTTAAAAATACCTACTAATACGGAAAAAAAACTATATATATACGAACTTTCTTATTAAAATATATTTATTTTTTAAATAATGGAAAGTTGGCACTTGACTGTGATCTCACTTGATGATAAGTGATGATATAGGCTAACAATATGATGGAACAGCGCTAACTTCTACACGTGAAAGCAAGCAAATTTCTTGTTTGGCGGTACAGTTTTGATTGTATGATGGTAACTAGCCACGGCCTCCCACCAGTCTAGATACAGATAACTAAAAAAAATCCTGAAATTGCCCTGTGAAAATCAAACCCAGCCCTCTGCAAGCGAAGAAAGTATTCGCACCATTGTACCAGCGAAGCAATAACTACAGACTATTATTTCAACATAAAATTATCAATATCAGAACAAATACTTAACAAATAATCCTCAACCAACGTCAATCATACTAAATTTGCATAAAATTATAATAACTAATAAGACTACTCGTTAACTCGTTTCCTTGCCTTATAAATGATCGTTATATCTGTCCTCTTTAAATATTTTCTCAGACACAAATCCTTCTACAGAATAGGACGATATACAAATAAATGAATCTTAATAATAAAAATTGTAAAATCCTATACCAACACTGCAAATTGAAAGCCATTAAGGCATAAATAACGTATTACGTTGTATAATAAACAGATAATATATTGACACGCGCTATAATTGTGAAGTGGTTACGTTTATAGTCGCTTATTTACTTGTATTAGACTGTAATTTGACGCTGAACGTTGTCGGTACTTTGACGTCTGTAAAGTGAATGTAATTTTTAACCTACAATTGTAACAATCTGATAATGTTTTCTTCTTGTTCGAGTATATCAAACGATTTAAATTTATTATCAAAGCGTAACTGCAAACATGTATAACGTCTTCACGAAATAAGGAACATCAAACCAATTTGTTATTATCACGTGGTGCATATAGTTTAATACAGTTTTGAAAGTGAAATAAACAATGGAATTTGAGACAGTGTTGAACAGTGAACTGGGGGAGTTTGGAAAGTATCAATTAATAAATATTATATTGCTCGCGCTACCAGCCGCAGCGTCCGGATTTATGGCAGGCGATTACGTGTTTACAGCAGGAAAATTGCCTTATCGGTGCACTGTACCGTTATGTGATGGACAAAACCCAGAATTCTCACCAGAATGGATATTAAACGCAATTCCAAGTACAACAACCGGCTTTGAAGACTGTTCTCGTTACGTTAGCTTATCGAATACTACAATTGCAAACGGCACTTGCCCGGCTGACCTATTTGACAGAAATACGATCATTCCCTGCGAAGGTTACGTATATGGCAGAACTAACACCGTTGTTTATGACTTCGGTCTTGAGTGTCAGGAATGGCTGAGAGCATTGGCTGGAACACTAAACAGTCTTGGTGCCATGATAGCACTGCCTCTAGCCGGTTTCGTGTCAGACTATTTTGGTCGTCGTATATCTATAGTCTTTTTTGCGTTCAATGTTGCTTTTATTGGTATGCTGAAAGCATTTTCTGTTAGTTACACTATGTATGTGATATTACAATTCATGCACACTGCTATAGGCGGTGGTTTATATAGTGCAGCTTATATATTAGCAACGGAACTAGTTGGACCAAAGTTTCGTGTTCCAACGAGCGCTACTATGTCCTCTTCATTCGCATTGGGCCAGGCTTTGTTAGGTGCAATTGCAGCAGCCGTATACGAATGGCGTAAGCTGACATTGACAGTATTTATCCCGGTATTCTCTTTGCTATCTTATTATTGGATCGTAACAGAAAGCCACCGGTGGCTACTGAGCAAAAATATGAATGACAAAGCTAAATCCACTCTAGAAAAAGCAGCTCTATTAAATGGGAAAAGTATTTCTGACGATAAAATGGATTTCTTACTAAACGCAATACCGAGACAAAGTTATGAGAAAACTAGTAATAGAATTCTAATCGTAAGAGTTCTAAAGTCGCCGATTATGTTACGTAGGTGTTGCACTACACCTGTGTATTGGATAGCAACGACATTCATTTATTACGGCTTATCTATAAACTCGGTTAGTTTGTCAGGAAATATATATTTAAATTATATATTGGCAACTCTTATCGAAATCCCTGGTTATTGGATTGCATATATGGCGTTAAATAAAGTAGGAAGGAAAGCGACACTGTTTTTTGGTTACATGTTGTGTTCGGTGTGTTGTTTTGCGTTTTCTTTTACACCGAAAAATATGTATGCTCTATCATTAATTTTATATTTGACAGGTAAATTTAGTACTGGAATTATATTTACGTCTTTATATCTGTTTACTTCGGAGTTGTATCCGACGCGACATAGACACTCGTTTCTTGGTTTTTCTTCTATGTTGGGTCGTATTGGATCAGTAGTGTCTCCTCTGACACCACCACTTATGCAATATTGGACAGGAATTCCTTCTATGCTTTTTGCAATAATGGCTGCAATAGCAGGACTTTTAGTACTTACTCAACCAGAGACACGAGGTCTTAAAGTTCCAGATACATTTGAAGACGCAGAAAAAATAGGTGTAACGAAATAATGAACTTAGATTTAAGATATATAAGTAAGAATAAAGGAGTAAATTTAACAAAACATATCTTTTTATTTAAATATAATACCATAAATATATAATACTCGTATTTCACATAATTTTAATACAAATTAAGTTAATGCAAAAAACTCTGCTTATAGCGATGATAATGACATACAACAAGTTACGCAAATTTTAACCAATTTGCTCAGTTTGTTGAATTATATTCTTTTATTTAATAATATAAATTCGTTTTGATTTAAATCTGTAATAATTCCCTTAATTGATTTCAAACACAACACAAACATTTTGTATTTTAAAAAAAATACAGAGTTATGTAACAATATTAAATTTGATGGCTCCGCTGGCGCAGTGCTGTGAAAACTCGCTTTGCTACAGAAGTCCTAAGTTTGATCCTCGGTAGGGCGTATTTTAGTTCCTGGTAGATATTTTGAGTAAAATATTTGGTTTTTATAAGACTGTTACTTAATATAGTTTTTCTAGCTGTATCTGTCATATTTTGAAAAAATAAATGTTATTATACTTTAGAAAATTACATTTTTTAATTTATCTAATCCTGAACTGGTTGGTGGGCTTCGGTTGTGGCTAGTTACCACCTCTTTCTTTACGCTGGGAAATGCCTTTATGCACCCCGATAAGACTACAATCTTAGCTTTTTTTTTTTATTGCTGACAGATTAGCGCTTGACTGTGATCTCACCTGATGGTAAGTGATGATACAGTCTAAGATGGAAGCGCGCTAATCTGTTAAGAGGCGATATACCCCTTACACGGTTTCTACACAGCATCGTACCGGAACACAAATTTCTTTGTTTGGCAGTACGTGTTTGCTGGTAGGGTGGTTAACTAGCCTCGGCCGAAGCCTTCCACCAGTCCAGACTCAGACAAATTAGAAAATACCATTTTCTAAATTCGTCCTACCGGGGATCGAACCCGGGACCTCCGCTAGCAAAGCGAATACTCGCACCACTGCGCCAGCGAGGCCATCAAAGTTATCGGGAGTGTGGGACATGGTAATCCAGAACACCAATAAAACTCAGCAATACCCTCCGCATACCTTTGTGGAGCACCAAGAGATCAGTACACTACTGACAGTAAAGACGTACCACCAAACAAGATATTGTAATCCGGTACAATGCCGTGTAGAAACCATAAAAGATAAATTACCTCTGATCAGGTTAGCTTGTTTTCATCTTAGACTATATCAACAAACCATCAGGTGTGATCACAGTCAAGGGCTTATCAGACACCAATGAAAAACATTTTTCAAATCGCGTCATCTATTGTCGATGTGTAGAACTATCTCGCAATATTTACTAAATAGTGGGCGCTTTCACAAGACATTGAAGACAACCTCATTTAGTTAACAGAATATACATTAGATGGCGATGAAACTCTATATTATTACTTTGCGAATATATGCTGAAAAAATTGCAAAATTTAGTTAAACCTGGTCGTATGCGAACACATCTACAGCTCAATATTACTTGCGCATATAATTTCCTGTTCTAGTAAACACTTTGGGATAACATAAAAAAAAACGTAAATAACATATTATAAATTTGTACAAATACGAAAATGACGAGGAAGCCTTATACCCTTAGATTTATTTACTATTTCTTTTTTCTGTATTTGTTTTTCTTTTGTTACTAAACTGTAAACTGGGACAAGTTCCTTCTAATAAAGATAAATAAAAATTAAATAAAAAAATAACAAAAAAAGAACCGCCTTCAAAATAAACATACAAATATATTAATACCAGCTCACCCAGCAAAGGTTATTTTGCCATATAATAACAATTATCGCTATAAAAAATAGGGGTTGGTGATAGAAAGGTGAAAATTTAGTTAAAAAAATAAGAAAAAACAATTTAGGGGTGGATCACATTTAGGGAGATGAAAAATAAATGTTGTTTCCGATTCTCCACCCTAGCCGGTAGGATTTACGAAAATCGGTACAGCCGTTTTGGAGGAGTTCAACTTCTAACGCCGTCACACGAGAATTTTATAAATTAAATGTTCTAAAAGTCAAAAATAATTGCGTAATCTTTTTTAGACTTCTTCGTATTCTTACGCGGAAGTCTGAAAAAGTCGGGGAAAAATACGCATTTATTGTTTTACTCTTTAGAGCATATCATAATATATTTGTAAAAGTTTGATTTGAAGGCGGGTTCTTTTTTTGTTAAAATTTTTATTTATTTTTTGATTTTTAGTGAATCTAAAGTACACTTACAAATTTGAATATGTGTACATCTAAAAAACGTGTTTAAATGAAACAACTTTACAAAGTTAAAGTTTCGAGACCGCAACCTAATACTCGTACGTTACAGGATAGTTATTTTGCCACCCCACTATTACCAGTCTTTTATATGGTAATCACAACCACAACAACATACAAAAAGCACAACACTAATACGCAAAAGTCCGCTCCCACTGGCTAACATCGCTTTATACATAATACACCTTATAAATATTGCATTGCAGCAACAGACGTAGGCTCTTTGCTATTTGATTACAGACAGTAATATATTCTGCCAAAAATCGCACCCTTACTGTTAACCGTTGAGGAGTTCCATCGATCATCAAATTTAACTAGGACAATCACTTGACCATACCCAAGTTACGGTAGGTGACTCAAATATCCGGAGATCTTATAAAAGATTCTACCCAGTATCGTTATTTTGCTCCTAAGAATTGAAGAGTTCCGTTACTTTGCCATGGATCCCATGATCAAAACCTGACCAAACTATCATCAAACAACCCTTGAACCCTGTACCCTTTCCAATAAAAAAAGAATCATCGAAATAGGTTGGAGTGATCTTGAGTTATTCGTCCATTTGCCGAGCACATAGTAAGTAAAGCAACAGCCCATTAACGTTCCACTGCTGGGCACAGGCCTGCTCAGTTATATGAGAGATGGTTTTTAGAACATAGACCCATCACGCCGCTCCACTGCGGATTGGCAGGCATAGTACACAAGTGCACTTTCTAATCCTTCACTCTCATAGTCCGATGTGACGGTAATCCGACACAACCGGAGAGACATCGGGCGCAGGACCGACGGCTTAATGTGCTCTCCGAGACACGGGGGTGGATCACACCGCCAACTTCCCAACTTCGGGCAAATATTAAGAAAATCTTATTAGAACACAATATATCCATTTTTGGATTGGCTCGACCTGGGACTCGAACCCAGGACCTCACGTCTGTAGTCGAACATGCTAACCACTAGACCAATGAGGCAGTCGAGCACATGCTTAATGCCAATTTACGACTTATCCGGTTTTCTCATTGATGCCATCATCAGAACTGGATTAAAAAAAAATGGCACCCTACGACAAGCATCACCTTTCCATAAAAAAAAATCATCAAGATCGGTTCACCCAGTCGAAAGTTATGAGGTAAAAAATATAAAAAAAATATAGATGAATTGATAACCTCCTCCTTTTTTTGAAGTCTGTTAAAAATACAATGGTAAATTTTCACACATCTATAACCAACCCCTGTTTTTAATAGCGATAATAGTTATTATAATGTTTGTTGGGTCAACTAGTATGTGTATAGAATTATTAAATACACATATTTTTTTTTGTGTATTACATATAAAAAAAGAAAACTAAACAAACCTGTTTTCGATTTCAAATCTTTCTGCCAAAGAAGTTACTGCCATTTTTAAATGTTATATGAGAATAATTTGACAGAAAATAATAAAAATATTATATAATAAAATATACCCACATGATTTTATGTCATTATTATAAAGAGTATCATTTTTTCAATATTTAACCATCATGCCATGTGGTAAGCGTCCTCTAGTTAAGGATTGGGATAAACCGAGAAATATTCGGGTTATAAAGCCTTCCCGCTATGAGCAAAACGAGGCTTCAGTTAAGGTTCATTGGAAAAACGTTATCAAAGCACTGGAATTGTCCTATCAAGATGAAACGGTAAGTTGATTGAGTATTTATATAGGCTTATCTCTATATATATCTCTCTCTCACAAATTACAATTTTTCTATCAATAATAATCTACTTTATAAAGATGTGCTGTAATTTCAACTGGTAGTAGATTATTTTTTCGTTTTACTATCACACTCAATCGCAAAATATCTTTATTCAATATTACACCATTTTAAAATCGTCAAATATAATTTTTTTCCCACACACTAATTCTAATGTACTTCTGATGATGGTATCGTTACAATATCATATTTAGTTTATTATATTTCAATTCAAATTAAAGCAATTCGTTTATTCACACGCGTTTCTATCGTCTTGTAATATAATTTTCAATCAATATAATTCTCTTAACAAAGACTTTGATTTTATTAAATGACGTCTCTAGGACGTCTTGTGGAAGTTTATTATAGAAACCATTAAATGAGATGTCAAGTTTATGCAGCATAATAGAATTTATTTACTTTAGCTTACTTAAGCAGAGATTCTGGAAGATCTCAATGCAATGCTCGATGACCTCAGCAAAGCTTCTCGACAGGTGGGCCTAAAAATGAACATGGATAAGACGTAAGTTATGTCCAACATCCATGTTCCGCTCCACCCAGTCATCTTTGATAACTCGACACTCGAAATTGTTGACGAACACTCATACCTGGGACACATAGTCCAGCTAGGTAGGTCTCATTTCGAGAAAGAGGTCAACCGCCGAATCCAACTCGGTTGGGCAGCGTTCGGAAAATTCCGGAAGACGTTTTCATCCAATATCCCTCAGTGCCTGAGGACTAAAGTCTTCGAACAGTAATTGTTACCAGTGCTTACCTACGGCTTGGAAACTTGTTCGCTGACTATGCGCCTCATTTGGAAGTTCAGAGTCACTCGGCGTGCGATGGAGAGGGCTCACAGTTTCTCTACGCGATCAAATCTGAAATGAGAAGATCCGTAGCAGAACCAAAGTCACCGACATAGTTCTAGGAATCGCGAACCTGAAGTGGCAATGGGCGGGGCACATAGTCAGACGAACCGATGGACGTTGGGGCCGGAAGGTGCTGGAGTGGCGACCCCACACCGGACGACGCAGTGTAGGAAGGCCCCCACAAGGTGGACCGATGATATAAGGAGGGTCGCTAGTTGCCGCTGGAGCCAGGCGGCGAAAGGTCGGGCCTTGTGGGCATAATTGCGTGAGACCTATGTCGAGCAGTGGACGGCCATCGGTTGAAGCGACAACGACGACGACTAGAATTTTTAACAAGTTTTATTTTTATTTCTTAAGTTATACGAGGTACATTCACTCTTTATATAAAAAGAGTCAATATTTTTATGTACATGTGTAATTTTCTACACTTACTTTTTAATTGTAATTTTAATAAGTATGTATCTTGAGAAACTGTTTTGGAATAAAATATTTTTATATTTGTGAATTTTATGTGTTATTTATCCTGTTTGTTTCTATAATAAAGCTAAATATATAAATTAAATAAATATAGGACTGCGCATTTTATAGCGTTATTGAGAGTTGTTGAAAGATAAATCAAAGTCAAGTAGTTTCTATATTTTAGAAGCTTTTTCGTTGAACCTACTATGTAAAAATATATGGATTGTATGCGAAATAGTGTTACAGATCTCATGATTATTGAGAAATTGATCGATTTTTATGTAAAACTGTTTTTATACAGCTGCAACTATTTTGATGATATTTATTTGAATTCAAGGTTCTTTTTAAATCTACCTTAACTTAAATTGACAATTGAGTCCGGATTTCCTGTTACAAGGATATTACGCTGTATTGTCACTTACCATCAGGTGAGACTACAGCCAGGCGCTAACTTGACAGCCAAAAAACATGTATGAATTTGTAAATATGTTTGTGAGTCAATGTAATATATATTAGACTTCTTTAGCAACTTCTTCATTCATTAAGTCATAAAACGGTCCTAATACATAAAATTCTCGTGTATACGAAATTTTTATAACAAAAAAATGGGACATTACGCGAAGCACCAATTTTCCTATAAAAAGAATCGTCTAAATCAGTTCACCCAGTCAAAACAAACTCAAATAATAGTTAAAAGTGCGTGCGTAAAAAGCACACATGTCAGAAGTAAAACTTCTTTGGCAAACTAATTTTTAAGTCTTATTTATATTCATTCAAATCTAAAACTTTAGATTTCCGATTCGAGAAATTTTAGGAATTTAACTGCCATTAAAATATTTAAAGTGTCGAAAATTAATACAATTGAAATCTCAAACGACGAATCGTAAATAAAAATGGCACGTGTTTTTGTTAATTTAAAATTTAGAAAAGAGAATTAATGAAAAATAGTATATAAAACTATCGAATGACGAGTGGGAAATCAAAATGCCACATGTTATTTTTAAATGTGAAAACTACCTAACCTTCAAAGGAATTAACATCAACGCTGCACATCGTCGTGACGCTAATCACGCGTTTCATCCGTAAAAATTTAATCCTAATGCGCCTAAAGAAATTTTGCTTCAAAAAAGAAAACAAATACAAACAAATTGATAACCTCCTCCTTTTTTGAAGTCGATTAAAAATACAAATGAGATCATTCATAAACATTGAATGACACAATGTATGCAAAGTGGAAAATTCTTGGATGTGTGCATTCCGCGTGATAAATACGTGTAAAACTTTACTGCTCTTTTTGATAATGGAGCATTAAGTATAAATAATCAACAATAAACATCTGATTCTACTAAACGTGATGATTGTTATCAATATCAACGATTCCGGTGTGTTTTATATATTTTTATCTGAAATGGACTGAAACAGACTGATTGTTGGAAGTAATTTGTTATCGATGATCTTGTAATTTTATATTATGAAGTAGTTTTGCGTGTTTTAGCGCCACTTTATGTGTATTATCAGCACATTTGATACTTTTTACTTTATTTCACATAGAAAAGGGAATATTTTTATTGTATAAATTAAATACGGGATGTGTTCTACTGTTAGAATATAGAAAATATAGGCAATTCTTAAGCCATCTCGCAGGAACTCATTAAATACAAAGGATTCTTTAAACCTTTTACGTAAGCTTTCAATGGATGATAATATTTACATATTTAGTCATTATTTTAAAGTCGTATTATCTTACCTATCATCTCATAAGGAGTAAAATATTAGCTATAAATCAATAAAGCAATAACTTCTCAAACATTATTTTTGGTTATAACAGGTTTGTGTGTTATTTTTAAGTCGAAATCTTTGCAAAATATTGTATGCATCTATTAAATAATTTATTTTATCTATCTCTTGAGGTTTAGCCCAGCGTTTGCGATTTAAGTGCACAACGATATATTTGTTACGAAATCACTATAGAAATCTTTAAATTTTTCGGTTATTCTGTATTATAATCTGTATGTATTATAAATGGAAACCTTCCTCTTGAATCACTCTACCTATTGTTGAAACTGTATTAAAGTCCATTGAACAGTATCAACGATCTAAGTTAACAGACAGCGAAAGGGATTTCATTCTATATTATGTAAAGATTACTTTAAAGACTAATACTTCTGTATATTTTAATCAATCTAGCCTAACCTTATTGAAAAAAAGGAGTGCCTTTTCATTATTGTAACGTCATTTTTTTGCAGTTCTGGGCTTCGTATAGTGATACAGTTCATGAGCTCGTAGGTGAAACAATATACAACAGGATTGTCAAGATATTTAATTTACCCGATGAGAAACAGTATGAACCATGTTCAGAGAGATCTTCAATGGAACCTTCTGAGTTGTTCTACCAAACTACATGTGCTCCCGATGTACGTATAAAGAGATAATTTAAAACACTAAAACATCATATAAAAGTTTAATAAAACATAGTCTTTAACGGATTTTTACTACCTAATTGTCGTAATATTTTATTTATTTAAAACAAAACATCATTCATTTGTTATATCCTAACAAGTAGACTATATTCAACATATTTTATATTCACACTTCTTTTCACTTGCAATAATTTCTAGTTGAACTATTTTGATATCTGTAATGAAACATACATCTGTAATCTTAATTTTATAATGAATTTAGAGTCAAATGCGACCAACGTTTTCAATGTGCGACTTTGACCCTGCAATTTACGAAGAATTAGCAGAAGAAGATGAAGCTGGTGGAGAGCAATCAGAACTTTGGACTATATCAACAGCGTCTACTGCAGATTTAAAGAAGTCTTCTAAATCTAAATCCATGTTAAGGGCCAAATCAATCAGCGCCTCAAGAATGTCCAAATCCTTCTCTAAAACCATGTCCAAGTCCTTTTCTAAATTCATGTCCAAGACACAAATGAAGTCAACGTCCAGGTTATCAAGAATGAAATCTGGATTGGCAGTAGAGTCCAGCATTGGCGAACCAGCTACTACATTGGATGACTTGGAAGTCCATGTTAGTGCTGAGAAAATGAAGTAAGGAAACTATAATGTAATAATGGTTAGACCTTTCTGTAACGTATCCTATCAGGAAATTCCTCTTAATTCTACAATACTACTTACATACATAGCATCACGCCTCATTCTCATAGGGATAGGCAGAGACCACGTCCTCCCGCTTGCCACGATCGTTGCATATCTCCTTCGCTTCTTTCATTCTCATTAAAACTTTCATACAAGTTCGTCGGTTTAGAGAACTCTTGACCTGGCTCTTATTTAAAATATACTGGATTTACTATACTCTAGTCCAGGAACGTTCGCTGTGATCTTCCCCTTCCAACTTTCCCATTCAAACTTGACTAATAAATCCTTTTTGTCAGTCTCCTTTCATTCATTCTCTTTACGTATCCAAACCGTTTACGCATACCTTTTTCAATTTAAGTTACTACATCTTCTTTTATACTACAACGTTCTCTTATAATACTATTTCTTACTTTGTCACTCAGTTTCAATCCACTCATACTTCTCAACACTTTCATCTCTACCTCATTTATTTTACTTTTGTGCTTCTTCTGTTATACCCAACTTTCAATACCGTACGAGTACATAAGTGGTGGCACCAACACTTATGAATGGTATCTCAATGCACAGCCAGTCTGGCTCTTTTAGACACCATCTGCCTATTCATAAAGGCGTGCACAGCATCATTTACCATATTCCCGGCATTCATTCTCCTTTCAAAATCACTTTCACATGTTTAATTTTTTTTTAATTTAGATGTCATTGTAATTCGTCATAAATTCATCTCTTTCAAAAAGCATAACTTTCGTTTTGTTTACATTCACTTTCATTCCTTTCCTTTTCAAAGCTTCATTCATAATATTTATCTTCAGTAGCTCATTAGCAGATGATGCAATTGTGTATATCGCGATTGAACTGAATAAAATTTAAATAAGTACATATTGATTGGCTCATTGGTCTAATGGTGAGCATAATCGACTACAGATATGAGATTCTGGATTCGAGTCCCGGGTCGGGCTAATTCACAAATCGATATTGAGTTTTCTATTAAGATTTTCTTTCTACAAATTATAAGATTTAAACTTTGAAAATGTTACTTATTTCTGTGATTCAACACGGGCTTTCTAGAACGTACCAAATTCTTTAGTCACTTATGACAGCGCAATTAGGGCCAAATCGTTATTATCTTTAACACAAACCTAGTTTGTGTGATTGATTGAACTCGACAGTGTCGTCCTTATTTCTTGTAAAGCATAGGCTTTTTAGCCCCCAGTAAAATATTTTGTTATAATACTAAGCCTATCTTGTGGCAAATATATTTTCAGTTTCGGGTTTTAAAAGTAAAAAACCTTGCTTAAAAAGTTGCTGTGGATGTTATCATCTGTATCTTTATGAATAGGAAACCTTTAAACCTTTTACGTGAGGTAACAATAGATGTCCCTGTACATTTTATGCAAAACACATTAAATGAATGAATAGATGCTTAACGAAAACCCAAAATATTATCAACTGTCAACCTTAACAAGTTTAGAAATGTATTTGAACTAAAAAATATGGGCAAGATATTTAAAGAGTGTTAAATAATATTAGAAATTGAAAAATATTTTCTATTATTAAAGAGGAAAACAGTAAAGATAAAATACTGAATCTAATTTTAGTTTTAAAAATATATATGACAATACGAGAAGGGGACGCCAATAGACTAATGAAAATAGAGCAATATTGGAAAAACCAGTTCATTTTTTCTTCAATTATGAGTATCATATAGATAAAATACATGTGCGAATATTATCATATCTTTCAATCGCAGACAAGGCGTTAGGCCAAGGTTGCAAACAAGAGGAAGAAATCCCCATTTCGACATGCTTTATTGTAACAAATCTGAAACGGATATGATAAAATGGAAGTCCAAATACAAGCAAAAGACCTTTGAAGTATCTGCATCGGATGAATTCAGTAAGAAGGCTGAAATTATGACAAAAAAGGTACATGACAAAGTATTTAATTGTTACTATTAGTTCACACTTTTTCTATATATGTGATTCAAATATTCAATCGTTAATAACGTACTACCTACGCTCATAAACATTTTGTGATACTTGATGTTAATATATTCGTAATTGTTTGGTAAATTAATTCATATTTTACTTATGCAAGTTTGTGAATGTCTTATTTTCGGTGTAAAGACATTTATTTTTCTCAACAAAGAACACATAAAGTTCACTTAAGGTGAGAATTTTACATTATTTTAAATTTTGTTTGAAATTTTAAAAGATTTACAAGCGTCGAACACAATACATTACAGAAAAGAAAGTCAAATTAAAAATGAGAAAGAAGATCACAAAAAAAAGAAAATAATTTACAAAACAAAGACAAAAAAAAAACAAATATGTGACATCAAATTATGCTATGATAGGTATAAGAACTAATGTTAGGGTGAGGCTCCACTGAACTTCTCGCGCACATATTCCACTAGATATTTTTTAATTTATATATACCTTCACTGTTTATCACCGAATGTGGTAATTCATTGTAGATTCGTACACCTTCAAATAATATTTTTTTGGTCCCATAGTTGGTTCTGGGTGCTATATTAATTTCTAATTTGTTCTTGCTCCTTGTTCGTGTATATGTTTTTTGATGAAATTGTAATTGTGAGTGGATTTCATTTTTAATTATTTTTCTAATTAGGGTACACGTTTTTAATATATATAGCTGATTAATATTAAGTATTTTAGTGTCTCTATACAATTTTATGCTTGGTGTTTGAAAGTCATATTTATAGAGTGCTTTAATTATTTTATTTTGTGTTATTTGCAATTTTTTTAAGTTTGATTTTGATGCGGCTCCCCATATTTCAACAAGATATTCAATGTGTGGTTTCACAAGAGCGTTATATATTTTATTTATTTATATCGAAATCGTATAATTTAAAGAAGGTATCTGGGCAAGAAAAAATAATATGACTAATTGATCCCTCATCCAAGCCACACTCACACAACGAGTGATTTCAGATTCTCAGTTTAATGAGATTGACAGTGCGTAAACGATTGACTGTTGTAATGAACCATCAAGTAGCATTTTTGCAGGAGAAAAACCAGGGTCGACATATACACCATATGTGGTTGAAGGCCAGCATAATACTTCCCTTTATGGGCTTTTGCCTTTGACCATTCTGCATTCCAACTCCTGTCCAAGTCTAATTTCGCACGATCAGAAATTGTTGGTTGTCAATTTATTTATTTATTTATTTATTTATTTATACACTTTATTGCACCTTAAAAGTAATACATTATAGTAAACTTAACTAAATAGAGAAAGAAAGTACAACAGGCGGTCTTATCGCTTAATAGCGATTTCTTCCAGACAACCTTGAGTCTGTCTCTTATACACA
>JACTOM010000054.1:650197-720838 GCA_015832385.1 Elymnias hypermnestra
TGATCCCACTTCTGATGTCGGAGAATAAGAGAGAACGGAGAAACATAAAACACAGGGGCGTAGGGTTCTCCGCCGACATCGTTATTAATTAGATCCATTATTTAATTTCTTATTCTGTGGGCGTTCATGGGTATTGTTGGTGCAATCAAACACTGTATTAATTAACTCGGTTTATAATGTTCAATCACTTAATGTTCCCGATATCAATTTACACAAACTCATTAACACTAATAGCTAGGAACGCGACAGTTTCAACAGTTGACTGTTCCGATCGAGCGCTACTCGACAACTGTCGAGTGACTCCCGCCGGACTGCCACCATTGACTCTGTCGACGCCGATAGATGGCGCCAGCGTTCCACAGATATCTGCCCCTCCGACATATATATATATATATATATATATCTGCCCCATATATATATATATAAGTCGGAGTGCAATAGTGTGTGGAATGCTGGCGCCATCTGTCTATCGCTGTGGAGCAGAGTCAATTGTGACAAGCCGGCACGCGTCCAAGCAAATCTCGGATGACGGTCCGCCAGAGCGGTCGACTATTGAAACCGTCGCGTTCCTAGCTATTATTGTTAATGTTTTTGTGTAAATTGTTATCGGGAACATTAAGGGATTGGACATTATAATCTGAGTTAATCAATAAAGTGTTTGATTGCACCAACATTACCCACCAACGCCCACAGTATGGAAATTGAATTAATGATGTCATTAATGACGATGTCGACCCTACGCCCTTATGCTTCTTCTCCTACTTTCTCTTATTGTCCGACATATATACATAGAAGATTTATATCCAACATTCATAAAACATTGATTCACACAGTGAGATTTGATAATTTTTTTAACAGCAAATTTCCTTATGGGAAAATTCGCATTTTTATCAGAAAGTACACTCACTTTTCGATAATATTTACTGTCGTAATATAAAGTATATAATTACGTAAGCGCTCTCTGTTTCCGGCGATTACGTAAATTTATTTGTCATTAAAACTTCCTTTATCTACAAGAAATTGTTTTATCGCTTCTATGAATTACACTAGCACACTTATTTACTCCATGTGACGCTTGGAATTTCGCATTCCCCTAGATTCTAAATTTGTTAATATATCTTTTGCTAAACGATGATTTATGTCAAATATAACTTTTACACATTCTTGTGCATACGTATCGAATTTGAAAACGGTGTAAAACGAAAAAAAAAGACAGCATTTAAAAACTATAAATGTGTTACAGATTTCTTCAGGCGACTCCATTATTAAGAAACAACGTATCTAACACGCAACCTATCAGAGATTGTATTATTGAAATATGCTGTTTTCTTTCAATATATATTTCAGATTGCAAAAGAATTCTATGACTGGTGGACGGCATTGGGAAATGTTGAATTTAAAAGTGAAATCAAACGACCAGAGGACATCGAAGATTTGTTTCAAGTAAACATTAATATTGACTGTATTATGTGACCTAGATTTTACAATAATGACACCTGACTGAGTTTGAAATCGTAAATTGAAAGTAGTATATGTAAAAAACTATATCTGACGATTGAAAAGCGCTGTAAAAGCTTGAATGTGGATAATTTTAATTTCAATTTCAATTTATCTTTATATTGTACACTAGGAAATGCTGTCAGTGCTTAAAATTTTTGTTGTATGTAGAAATTTCGAATGTTAATCTTTATCCAGTACGCGAAAATTGCAAACAAAACTTTTATACATTGTTTTTTTGAAGTGAAAGTTCTTTAGGCGCCTGAGGGTAACATTTTTACGGACGAAACGCATAATTAACGGCACGAAGATATGCAGCGTTTTTTATGCTAATTCGTTTGAAGATTAGGTGATTTTAATATTTACAAATAACATGCGGCATTTTAATTTGTGTAATATTTAATTAATAACATTTAAGTTTGACAATAAACACGTGGCTTTTTTATTTACAATTTGAGATATCAATGAATTATTTTGTATTAATTTTTGACACTTAATATATTTTAATGGCAATGAAATCTAAAATTTAAGATTTGTATATATATAAACAAGTCTTAAAAATTAGTTTGCTAAAGAAATTTCACTTCTGACATGTGTACTCACCGTACTTTTAACTTTTTTTGTAATATGCACTCAGTAAAAATATATTATTTTGATATTACAAATAGACAAACTTATGATTTGACCAAACTTTTATTATTCGTATAAATGAAAAAGCGTATATGAATGGTAAATTGTTTTGAAGATTTATATTTATGAAGCAATAATTTCCAGGTGTGGTTTGATGAACATGCATCGAGGGGTTTGGTATTGGACCCTAAAATCCTCCCTTGTGTTCTTCAAAGTATTGCAGAGTTCGTTGGCGTCAGAAAGGTAAGATACTTGCTTTATACACAATCTTCTATAGGAAGAGCCGTCCTTATCAGGAAGATATTTGTATTATTTACTGATAAATTATTTACTTACTGTACGTTGTGGTATAAAAGAATCTAGTAAATAAAATTGAGAAAAGAATGCTTGGATGGTTTGAGTATGTAGGGAGAATGAATGAAAGGAGACTGATAAAAGGATTTATGAGTCAAGTGTGAATGAGAAAATTGGAAGGGGAGACCAAGGCGAACGTTCCTGGACCAAATCCGGGACATTTTAAACAAGGACCAGGTCAAGAGAACTCTAAACCGACGAACTTGTATAAAAGGTTTAATGAGAATGAAAGAAGCGAAGAAGATATGCAAGATCGTGACAAGTGGAAAGACGAGGTCTCTGCCTACTCCTATGGGAATGAGACGTGATGCTATGTATATATGTACTTAAAATCACATTACATCTTCTCTGGCTTCCGAACATGCAGTATTCCTAACGATATTTTTATTAGCCAAAAAGAGCAATAATTTATTATGTAATTGGCATTAAAATTCATTTATGTATCTACGTAATGTATTATCAATATTAGTTAGTGATGCCTCCTAAAAACTTATTCACGCCTGTTTGGTAAAAATTCATTTTTCTAACCAATTGGCCAGCAAAGTATTTATAATATAGATAGATAAACATACTTTATTTTTTAAGGAGTTTAAATATAAAATTATTTATTCTAAAACTTATATAATAATAAAAGAATCTACGTACGACGGTGACATTCTAACCCAGGTTCACGTTTAAAAGATATATTTTTCCTACAGCACAAGAAATATTATATTAACGGCATCTGTTCACATCTTTTATCTGTTATTTAGACAAATGTAAATCAAATAAATAACAACATTTAATAACATATATAATTAACATAAACAGACCTTTAATTTTTTTTGTATTACGCCATTCAAATATAATATTAAAAATGTTTCTTATCTAACTTTTTACTGCCTCATTGGTCTAGTGGTTAGTATTTTCAACTACAGACATGAGGTCCTGGGTTCGAGTCCCGGGTCGGGCCAATTAAAAAATCAATATTGAGTTTTCTATTAAGATTTTCTCAATATTTGCCCGAAGTTGGGAAGTTGGCGGTGTGATCCACCCCCGTGCCTCGGAGAGCACGTTAAGCCGTCGGTCCTGCGCCTGATCTCTCTCCGGTCGTGTCGGATTCCCGTCACATCGGACTATGAGAGTGAAGGAATAGAGAGTGCACTTGTGTACTATGCCTGCCAATCCGCAGTGGAGCAGCTTGGTGGGTCGATGCTCTAAAAACCCTCTCTCGTGCGAGTGAGGAGGCCCGTGCCCAGCAGTGGGACGTTAATGGGCTGCTACTTACCTTACCTAACTTTTTACTAACATACGATGCAAGAATAAGATTATTTCTGGTTCTTCTGAAACGTGTTTCAGTTAAAATAATCGTATTCTTCGTTCTTCTTACTATACGTTTCATGAATCAATTACAGAAAATTCAAAGAAACATAAATTCTTACAGTACCGTCGCAATATATATATTGAATAACATTTTATATATCCGTAATAAAATTCATTTATAATGTAAAAAGAGCGAAAGACAATTATAATACAAGAAATAAAATCCAACTTGTAATGCCATATTTTAGAATGGAGATGGTTCAGAAATTCATTCATTCATTTTTAATAAGAGACGGCCTCGTTGGCGCAGTGGTGCGAGTATTCGCTTTGCTAGCAAAGGCTCAGGGTTCGATCCTCGGTAGATCGATTTTATAAAATTGTATTTTCTTATTTGTGTATGTCTGGTCTGGTGGGAGGCTTCGGCCGGTGCTAATTACCACCCTACCTGCAAAATCGTATCGCCAAACCAAGAGATTTGTGTTCCGGTACGATGTTGTGTAGAAACCATAAGAGGTATATCGCCTTGTACCAGATTAACGCGCTTCCATCTTAGACTGTATCATCATTTCCGGTGAGATCACAGTCAAGCGCTAAACTGTCAGCAATAAACAAATGATACCCGAATCACTTCTGAGTTTACCTCCACATAGTTTTGAGAAATACGTTAAAACGTCTTATTACAAAAGGCATGTTATAATGTTGAAGGTTATTTAAGCGACAAAGATGTTTGGACTTGATTCCACTTGCACATGAACACATCATAACCTATAAAAATATATTTAAAGGTGTAACAGCTGAGTTTATTACCAGTTTCTTCTCAGTGGATTTGTTACCAACGGACTGACTACTAATTATTCTAAAGTTAAGTGAGAATTTGAACATTGTACTTTTAGGCAGCTTGTCCTAGAGTTCTTAAACGACAAATTGCATACGACATCCACGCTGAGACCAGTCCTGCTCATACAATGGCATTTGGCACGTGTCTCCCACAAAAGATGAAGCATATTCCACCCAAGAACAATACAAAGAGCATATGGCATTGCGTCAAAATACCTGAGGATTTACGTACCATGTCCTGTGTGTGGGACGATATACAACATCTCACGTAAGTTACTAATTTATAGATACAATTAATGAGTCAGTTTGTAATGTCTAAACAATTCTGGATGCCTTTTTTCTGCATTAAAAGTACCTTGATTTACTCCTTCACCTATCTGCTAGTGAAAGTCTCGTCCAAATCTTTTCTTCTTTCTTCTTTCTGCAGACGGACAGAAAAAAATTAAAGAGTTCGCGATATGATCCCAATTGTACTATTTTAAGCTTTTTTTTAAGTACAATTGTATATTTTTATGGGCAATAACGTCTATGTATAAAAAAATATGATTTTTCATGAAACCACGATGCCAGTGAAACTGTTTTTAACTTTGCACAAATAAGTGAGAAATTAAACGGTAATATGATGCAAGCTATGGACGCATATTGACCTTGGCTATTCTGCCAAGCACCTTTTACTTTACCCAAACTCCTATAAAGAGACATGCGATAGGTGGACAAACTAATTTGACACGATATAAAAAGTTTCACTAAGATATTGTAGAATTTAATACACAAGATACATTTGCACTTTTTGAAGTGAAACTTCTTTAGGCGCATGAGGGTAAATTTTTTGGAATTTGGATAATGAAACGTGTGATTAGCGTCTAGATGATGTGCTTTATTATTATGCTAAATCGTTTGAAGGTTAGGTAGTTTTAATATTTACAAACAACATGTGGCATTTTAATTTGCCACTCGCCAATTAATAACTGAATATGCTAGTTTTCATAAAATATTTCATAAATTCTCTAAAACACGTGGCATTTTTATTTCCAATTCGTCATTTAAGATTTCAATAAGTCCTCCCTCTAAGTCTCGGAAATCTAATGTTTAAGATTTGTATAAATATAAACAAGACTTAAAAATTAGTTTGCCAAGGAAGTTTCACTTCTGACTTGTGTACTTTGTACGCACGCACTTTTAATTTTCTTCCATCATTTTCTTTTAAACTTCCATATTTGACTGTGTGATGTTAAACGGTAATATAGTCTAAAATGAATGCGCGTTAACCTGGTAAGAGGTAATTTACATCTTATGGTTTCTACACAGCATGGTAACCTAATGCAAATTGTCTCTTGGCGGTTCCTTTTGCTGCCCCAGCGTTATCTTTTGACGTCGTTGGTTGAAGGGGACCTATCGCTGCAGGGTATAGTTAGCACAATGCCCACTAGCGAAAGGGAGTGGAGGGTAGTAGTTTCCTTCTGCAAATCTGTTGTTTCGCTGAAGGAGGCTCCTCTTGCCCAGTGCAGGAGGTTGGGAAGTCGGAGGCGTAGATTTGCGCGACTCCTCTCCCGTTCCTAAGTTTCCCAGCAAGAGTATCTCAGAATACCAGGGTAGATTGCGTCAACCGATCCTAGTGGTCCACTGAAGGATTGAAAGGGTATCGCTGGGTTTTAGTGGTCCATTCTTGCTTACTGCCAGCAATTCCCACACTCTCGTTTAGATTTTGTCTGAAAGGGGCGCGTAATATTGAACCTAGGATCTCAGCTGTGAGAATATTTGCTCCAAAGCAAAAAATTATCATCATTATATATGGCAATGGTTGGGGTACTCGTTTCAAGGTCACAGTCAAGCGATATGTTGTCAGCAATAATAAAGCGAAGTTGTCAGAAGTGCAATAAAATGCATAAATAAATAAACTCCGCGTATATTTCAGGTCCACTAAAGCGTTCCACGCGTGGCTACAAAAACGTCCACATTTACCAATGCCGCCTTTCTTAAAATCACTCGAAGAGCCCGGAGACAAGAAGCAACCGTTCGTTGTGCCATCGGATTACGTTATAAAAGAAAAAGCTTCCGTCGTCTCCGCTCAAGACCTAGCTTTACCGGTCTCAGAATTCTCTTTAGAATTGAAGGAAGTTCTCAGTAAACTTCTAAACGATTAAATTTTATAATAAACATCGGTAGATTTCTTAAAAATATGTTATTTCTTAAAAATATACACTATCGCTATTTCTTTAATATGTTCTTCATTTTTCTATAGTTTTTACAGGGTTATATATTAGTGAAGACTACCATTGAATATCTAAATCATTTTAAAAACAAATATACAATACATTTATAACATACTAGTTGACGCAGGCAGCTGCGTCTCTGTACACTTAAATATGGCACCGCTATTTAAGTCTTTGTTGAGGACAATTTTGATCTACATTGTATATTTCATATATACAACGTACGTGATGTATAAAATTGGATAAATAATAATACGGCATTGTATGACATAAATTGGTTAATAACTTCTTTTGTTTTATCTCCTGTTTCTGTTTTCCATTAGAATGCTGCATTTTCACTGAGGGATATAGGCTATATTCATTTCTCAAAAAAAATAGAGATCCCTAATAAACATCCATTAATGTAACCCAAGATGTGAAAAACTTGGTCACCAAAAATCTGTCTTCACGTATACTGGGAAAACTATTGAAGACAGAAAAAAATGTTCTACAATATTATAGACAGTATTAACATCTACAAAAAAGTCCGGAATACTATATGTCCAACTACAGTAGTTAAGCCACTATAACTACAGATTTACATTTTAAAAGTTATTAAGTGCCGATGATAATCAAGCCATATTATTCATACCTCTGTATTAATCCTTTGTTTTTTTATTAAAGATAGTTTAAATACCTGTAAAATACATTTTATATTACTGAAATCAGACATTCCATTCAAAAGATATAACGAGTTTAAAAATGTCGATATAAAGAAAAATGTAGCGACCCTTATAACTGAGCCTGCGACTAGTGAGTTAGCTCATATTCCAAGGATACCAATGGTACCCACCGATATACCTATACTGCTTTTATTTTTATCGAGCTAAAAAATTACAGAGCGATTTTAAAAAATGTTTTATTACTTCCTTGAAATCAATAATTTTTCAATACCTGTAGAGTATTTATAAATTTGCTAATGTAAATTCTAACTAAATTACGTTACGAATTTAACAATGTATTAGTCAGATATAGTTGTAAAGTAAAATATGTATATTGATTAGATTATGAATGTAAGTGTACATCTAATAATCTGAAAGGAAGTAATTAAAAACTAAGTGAAATAAAACTTTCTTGTTAATAAAAACAAATCTAAAGTCCGACTTAGTAGACTCCACCGCCACGAAATCGATATCTACGTGGGTGAAACCGCGGGACATTGCTAGTAAAATAAAAAAACGGTTACTATAGGTTAGCCTTTAGAGATAAATATATACAATCTCAGACTTTATTATTTATTTTAATAGCGAATTCTTCAACTTTTAGCTCTTCTGTATTTATATATATATATATATATATATATATATATATGTATGTATGTATTAAACATATAAACTTTCCTTTTGAACTACTCTATCTATTTTTGAAAACTAAAATAACATCTGTTGAATAGTTTAAAAAAATCTAAGCGATGAAACAGCAGGAGCAAATCATTGAATACTATGCAAAGACATTACTAAGTTATATAAGCGGTATGCACTAAAGCACAAATACACAAAAGCGCATTAACGAATCGAGATATGTTTTAAATATAAAAATGCTTGAATTTATATCCCGTTTTAAGTTTTTATATCTGGATCGGTGGTAGAGTCATTACCAGAGGACGCAACAATGAGCTCGTTAAGCCTTTTTTAATTAAAAAAAACCGATTAAGCTAAAACTGACATATTGTCTTACAATTTATTTTATCTAGGAACTAAGACATACAGAATAATTTACTTATGTACTTTCACCGTTATCCAAAGTCAGTTATACAATAGACAGGTAATTCCTAAGTTATAACTCATAAACGTGACATCAATTTACAAGGGGTTTATAATGAATCAAATAACTATTTTCTTTGAAATTGAATCATGCATCCACAATTGATTCTATAAATATACAACTTTATGTTATGTCTGTTTGTAATATCAAAATAATATGGATATAGCAGACCGACAAATAACCAACAAGTCTTCTTGCTAGTCTTTTGATAAATTGAAACGATAAACGATTAGAAAAATTTTAGACAATTATATTTTCTAATTTGTTTGAGTCTGGACTGGTGAGAGGCTTCGGCCGCGGCTAATTACCATCCTACCAGTAAAATCGTATCGCCAAATAAAGAGATATGTGTCCCAGTATGATGCAGTGCAGACACCACACGAGGTATATCAACTCATACCAATTTAGCGCGCTTCCATCTTAGACTGTATCATCACTCATCATCAGGTAAGATCACAGTCAAGCGCTAATCTGTCAGCAATAAAAAAAAGAACAGGATGTGAAGTAACTCTTGAGAGATTTAGATTTTAAGTCGTTCTTTAATATGATTATCTGTTTATTTAACGATTCAAAAGTGCAATAAAAACTTAATTGATAAAGAATTGTTTTTGTATTTGAATTTAAACTAGTTTTGAGAAGAACTCCGTTGAATGAAATAGCTAATGTTAATAAATACTTTTCCAAAAATTAATATCTTTTTGAAGTGAAACTTCTTTAGGCGCTGAGGGTAAAATATTTACAGATGAAACTCGTGATTGGGGTCACAAATTTGTGTAGCGTTTTATTTATTGAATTCATTTGAAGGTTAGGTAGTTTTAATATCTACAAATAACATGTGACATTTTATTTTCCATATTTCATATATTCTCTTTTGTAAATTTTAAATAATTAATTAATAATTTATAACAAAAAAACACGTTTTCAATTAAAATTCGTCATTTGAGATTTCAATAATTTATTCGTGTCAATTTTCGACAATTAATATTTTAATGACAATTAAATTCCTAAGCTTAGTTTCCTTATTACCTCCCTCTAAGTCTCGGAAATTAGTTTGCCAAAGAAGTTTCGCTTCTGACGCGTGTACTTTGTACGCCCGCCCTTTTAATTTGTTTTATTGATCAAAAGTAATTTTATGCACAATTAAGAATACTATGAGCATTCTGCTACCTTTTTTTATAAAATCGAAATCAAAATATTCTTTATTCAAGCAGGCTCAAAAAGCACATTTGAATCGTCAGTAGTCTGTCCGTTGGTAACAAATCTACCACTGGTTCGGAAAGTAGAAGAATCTGGCAAGAAACTCAACGGTTACTCTTTCAAAGATAGTTTTGCATGCCACAATGTGTAATATAATGCTTATGTGTGTAACTGGAATCGAGTACAAACATGTCTATCGCTTAAATAATCTTCAACATTATTATATGCCTTATATGGTATCTTATTAAAATGCGTATGCTCAACCCGACAAATGATTTCTGAACCTTCTTCACTCTAAAATATGGAATTACAAGTTCGTTTTTTTTCTTGTATTAAAATAGTGTATTCTACATTTCTTACTATATAAATGTATAAAAAATGCTAAGTAGCAGCCCATTAACGTCCTACTGCTGGGCACAGCCCTCCTCGCTCATAAGTAAGAGGGTTTTTTTAGAGCATAGACCCACCACGCTGCTCCATTGCGGATTAACAGGCATAGTACAGAAGTGCACTTTCTATTCCTTTACTCTCATAGTCCGATGTGACGGGAATCCGACGCGACCGACAGCTTCATGTGCTTTCCGAGGCAATCACACCGCCAACTTCCCAACATCGGGCCAATATTGAGAAAATCTTAATAGATAACTCAATATGGATTTCGAATTGGACCGACCCGGGACTCGAACCCAGGACCTCATGTCTGTAGTTGAACATGCTAACCACTAGACCAATGAGTCAATCATAAGGCAGAGGCTGAAATGCATATTATAACGAATATATAAGATATTATTAATTATATATTGCGACGGTACTCTCTTTGAAAAACACGAGGTCCTAATTGATATAGGGCCCGTATTGCTCTTTTTTGTAAAATAAATACAGTTTCAATGCCCGCCGCCTTACCCCATAACAGTATGCCGTAAGACATAATTTTGGCAGTTTCAACATCAGCGTATTGTCTAACTTTTCTAACATCAAATGGGCACCCTACTGAAGCCCAGAATCTAATGTTATACCTAAGAATACTGTAGGTTTAGCTTTCTCTACAGGAATATCATTAATTCGAATATTTGTACACATTGCTTTTGCATTTGGGAAAATGAATTCAACATACTTCGGCTTTGCCGTGTTTTATATTAAATTATTTACTGAAAACCAATGTCAGACATGTGACTGGGTACTATTTACGGTATCGGAGAATAAGAGAGAAGAAGGGCATAAAGCATAGGGGCATTGAGTTCTTCGCCGACATCGTCATTAATGGCATATTCCAAACTGTGGGCGTTCGTGGGTAATGTTGGTGAAATCAAACACTTTATTAATTAACTCGGATTATAATGTTCAATCGCATAATGTTCCCGATATCAATTTACACAAACTCATTAACAATAATAGCTAGGAACAGGACAGTTCCAACAGTAAACCGCTCCGGTCAAGCGCCACTCGACAACTGCCGAGAGACTCTCGCCGGACTGCCACTATTGACTCTGTCCCACGCCGATAGATGGCGCCAGCGTTCTACAGATACTTGCTCTCCGACATATATATAAAGTATAACTGAAATTTTCTTTAAAACGCGTACAAAGTTTTTTGCTTTACGTAACATATTTAACTTTTATTACGATTACAAGAAACTTTAAGCATATTATTAATACCGTATGTCGGCATAACAAAGCGTGGCCTGGTTTGCTTGTCTATTTATGAGTACATTAGTGTTGTTAAACTATATGACTAATTTAGTTAGTCTTATCAGATAATTCCTAATGGGGTTCATCCCCGTTGTTTTAACACTGTGTTAAGTTTATAGATTCATTAGTGTATAATAACGTTTCATGACGGATATGTTTCAGTTTCATTGAAACAATTACATTAACTAAAATAGTAATGTTACAGTTTTGATAATTTCTTTGTCGAATAAATTGATGTACATAAATCTCTTTCGTTTCTAAAGTCACGTGGCGATTTATATTGATCGTTTTCGTATTAAAAAATATGTCGAAATGAAACAAATTGAATGAAGGAAGTTTTAAATTGATTGAGTGATTACGAATTTATTGTTGATATGTCTCACATGATAACCGATGATAATTTTTTTCATTACACTTGCTATTTAAACAACAGAATTGATTGTTCTTACGGATGGCATGTCGTACATCTGTAGTCGTGCAAACTGAAAAATGATAAGTTATTTGTGATAAGTAATTGTTTTTTTATAATATTGAATCATATATGAAAGTGAAAATGACTGACACAAACGCAGCCCGTAAAGAAGTGTTAGATGAAATAGTGAATAGGAAGAATTTGGGAGAGAAAAAGTATCACTCAGAGACATCTTTACAAAAATTTGGAGATGATAATGAAGATCAAGGTCCAGAAATTATTAAAGATCCTGGGGTATGTAAGTTTTATTTTAATGTAACGGAACAATGTAATTATAATATAGAAGTAGAACCTTGTAGATCTGATCTGATCTTTAGCGCGTTATTGTTTCGAATCTGGACTGGTTAAAGGCTTTGTCCATATGTAGTTACTACCATTGCAGCAATGACAGGTAAGGTTAAACCTAGCGATGATCTGTATGCAACAATAGAAGTGTACACTGCAATTTAACTCGCCAAGAGAGATATTTAAATAATGACTGCTCGGTAATAAAAATATTAACTCTTTTAAAAAAAGGAAATTGAATACACCTCATATAATTTAAGAAATAAATATAAAATCGTTATAAATTCTTGTAAGCTGCATAAAATTAACAACTCATTTAAGGGTAACTGTATTCTTTTCTATAACAAACTCAGAAGACCTTCCAGAGATGTTAAATAAATTGAAATCTTATGGGACAAATTACTAAAACGATAAAAAAGCGTAGGAGTAAATAAATTGCGCTAATTTAAATCTAAATAAATTAATATAATTTAATAATGATAATGTTAAAAAAAAATTAAAAGTGCGTGCGTAAGAAGTAAATATGTCAGAAGTGAAACTTCTTATTCAAACAAATTAAGAGGGAGGGAAAAATATCATATCGCCCACATGATAGGACTTCAATGAATTTAATTGTCATTAAAAGTGCCAAAAATTATTATAAATAATTTATTGAAATCTCAAATGACGAGTTGTAAATAAAAATGCCACGTGTTTTTTGTCAATATTAGAAATTATTAATAAGATTTTGTTTTTGAATTTAAAATTTAGAAAAGAGTATTTTACTTTATATTTTATGAAAATTAGTGTATTAAATTATTAAATGACGATTTATTGACTTTGTAATACAAATCGTTATAGTTAACTGTAATTATACACAAAAATGAAAGGTGGCCTATTTTGATTTTGAAATTTCTTTATCAGTAATAAATATTATTAATATGTACAAACAAAATTAATTTACATACACTAACATTAGATATTACATCAAAAGGCTAAATTTATTGCCTCTTAAAATATATAAACAAAGAAATATGTCAGTTGCATCACAAACTTAAATCTAACAACAGAAAATATTATACCACAAACTGTTTGAGTGGATAATTCGTTTATATTCATGAAATAAAAGGGTAGTGGTAACTATTAATTAGATTAGTGGTAGTTAGCTATTAATTAAGAATTATGGCAGCCTGTTGACATTTGACTACTGGACCCAGATCTTCACGCCCATAGGAATTGGCTCTAATGCGATTTGGTAGGCTATCATGCCCCAGAACTGGTCCCGGAATATGCAGATGTCATCAAGACCTTTTCCTTCTTGGTAACCAGCCAGAGCAGGAACCTCCCACCAACCCAGACTAAGATAAATTAGAAAAGGATATTTTAAAATTACTACACTCTCCTCTGCTAGCGAAACGGGTAGTCTATAAAACCTAAAATTACGTTTGCTTTTTCGAAAGTGTATAACAAATTTTAACTTCGCCAAAACCTGTAAACGATATCTCTATAAACTAGGTGCACTTGTAAATGGCTAGCTTCGCTGTGGACAAAATCCCCAACGTAAATATCCTGTAACTGGATTGGACTGGGAGCTGCAAGCCGAACGGTCCACTCTAGCTTTTTAAAAAATGAAAACTGAAAAGACATCGACTTCTGAATGTGTTTTATGCTTAGTGGTATTTTAGTAAGGTATTGAAAGGACACAATTGTGTCAATTTTAGTCAAGTCTTTATCACTATTTATATATAGAAACTTTAACTACATTCTCGGCAATCGGTTCATCATTCCTCACAGCTTGTCTTTCAACAAAGGCCTCCTCTAATGCCTTCTATCTGTACCTATCCTTTGCTGTACGTAGACATTTTGGTCCTGCTACTTTCTTCCGGTCAGCTTTCCATCACTTTACTGCTCTTCCTTTACTTCTTTTGTTTTCCCTAGGGTACCATTTAGTTATTATTTTCGTCCATTTTTCTTTCTTTTCTGTCATCATGTATTCAGTCCATTGCGATTTTAGTTTTCTGCAAATTGATTGTACTTTACTAAAGTTGGTCTTTTCTGATATTCTTTTTAAATTTATTTGATCTATTCGCCTTACTCCTAATACACTTGTCTATTCTATACAGAAACCGGCTAATTCATATTAATTGAAGATCAGAAAATTCAATATTGTGTTAACTTATGTTTTAATAATTTTAAATTTAAATTTAATAAATAGCCGCCTGCTTTAAATGAAATCAATAGATTCAAAGTTATAGATAATAAATAACGACGTAAGAAATCGTATTTCGACTTTTCATCAGAGCCAAAAAAGGTTTTCTAAAATCGATAGTTCAAGTCTCTTAAGGTTTAACATTTTGCTGACATTAAAAATGGCACAATCAATAAAGTTACTTAAGTACTAAGCCTAATTTTATATTAAGTTGAAAAATTAAAATTTTTGGCAAACTTACAGCAAAAATGCCACATTGATTTGAAGTACTTTTTTTGTCCTAAAAATATGGCATCTAAACCAATTGACGTAGTTTTATTTCTGGTTAAAACGATACAAAAAACATACTTTTAGTTTTTTGAGGCTTACAGTAAAGTATAATAATGGCAGAGATAATAAAAGACAGATTCCGATAATATAAATACACATTGAATGAAAGCAAGAACTTCTTATACTCGTATATATCATTGAACTTTAAAATATATTCAGTATAAGTTAAAGCACACTACAAAGAAAGTTTTTTATATCTAATTACAAAAACAAGATAGGAGTTAATATAGAAAATGCATAACATAATTGATTTGTTAGAATCAAATCATCGATTACCATCTATGATAAGTTGACCCTTATCTCGCAGATATAGAAATGTATGTACACAAAGGGATTGTATCAGTGCAATATTACAATTAGTAAATTATTTATATGAATTACAGGAATATATAAAATTAATTTTAATTATAATTATACATCTATTGTCAAATTTGCCAGTTCAATACAAACCTTGGGCGACTATGTTTTCCTACCATTTATGAAGCTTTATATCTATAGTAAACCAAGAAACAGATGTCTAATAACTTCGTGACTGTATATTTTAAACTAAATTTAATATATCACACTGCTATTGCGTAACTGAAAATGTTTTATCAATTTTCTTTTAAAACGATATACGGGAATACGTCGCTCACTTCAGAGTTTCTTTTAAATCTTGACTTTAACTAGGAAATACTATAAATCAATCAATTGAGTCTAATGGTGCTGCCAGACTACTGTTTAAAAATGTTTACAAACATGTTACATTATATTAAATTAGCAGATGTTTTGCGGGCTCCTACACTGATTGAAATGTTCACAATCATTTATAACAATTGAAAACATGCCATCGTTTCGCAGTTTAATAACAATTTTGTTTAGAAATTTTACGTAACATAAAAACGTTTTATAACATTGTATTCAAATGTCTGTTATAAAATGTTTACTAATATGTTTAAACAGCAGTGTATCAGCACCATAACAGATTTTACATCATAGCGCAATACTTTTTCTTAACATTATTTTTATATCGTTATATAAGATATTACAAATTTATAATAGCATTTAGATAGTAAATAAGGTAGGGTATGTAGCAACTCATTACTAACCACTGCTGGGGCTCAAGCTCCTCTCCTAGGAGTGATTGTTATTAGATTAAAAACACCAGAATCGCTCTCTGTTACTTTCTGGTTTCCTCATGATATTTTCCTTCACAGAAAAACTAAACATTATCTTAGTGATGCTTGTCCAGGATTTGAAATCTTGATTTTTAAAAAGAATCCACGTATGTAACGATATGACCCACGATCTCTTCACACGATCTTTAGTATATATAAGTTATTGCTTCAATGCTTTCAATATGTAAATTGTCTATTTAAATAACAAATACTTTTACTCATCCTCCTCTGATAATACATATAAGTCAATATTTTACTAACAACTTGTTTAAAACAAAACGATTGCTTCATTTTTTATAATATCGTTACGTCATTATTTTACTGTTTATCTTATCAATCGTTGATGGTAATCAGCGATATAATATGACTCATTATCCGTTTTCAAATTCAGTAGCTCGATTTAATGGAGGTAGAGTCAATGAACTAATTCTTTTAGAGTTAAATTAGTTATTTACCAGTAAAGATACGTTTAATAATTATAACTACAATAAATTTATCTCAGTCTGCTAAAGAGTACACTTACTTTGTAAGATGTAAAAACCCACAAAAATCGTTTCTTCTAATGTTCCTTATCGGTTTTGAAACCATACAATCGGTTTTATTAGAAATGGAATTATGCGCAGATGGTTTCGTCTTCAAAAATATTCGCAGTTGGCTTAAATTTAACATAGTCAATCACAAGAAACGGTATTCCCCATATTCCCATTGGATAAGAAACTACGCTGGTGCTAGCTAGTAAATACATAGATATATACATAGCATCACGCCTCATTCCCATAGGGGTAGGCAGAGACAACATCCTTTTACTTGCCACGATCATTGTATATCTCCTTCGCTTCTTTTATTCTCATTGAACCTTTCTTACAAGTTCGTCGGTTTAGAGTACTCTTGACCTGGCCGTTATTTAAAATGTCATGGATTTGGTCCAGGAAAGTTCGCCTTGGTCTTCCCCTTCCAACTTTCGCATTCACTCTTGACTCATAAATTCTTTTTGTCAGTCTCCTTTCATTCATTCTCTCTACATGCCCAAACCATCTAAGCATACCTTTTTCAATTTTAGTCACTACGTCTTCTTTTATACCACAACGTTCTCTTATCACACTATTTCTCACTCTGTCACTCAGTTTTAATCCACTCATGCTTCTCAACGCTCTCATCTCTACCGCATTTATTTTACTTTTGTGATTCTTCTGCCATACCCAACTTTCACTACCATACATAAGTGTTGGCACCAACACTCCAGCATGCACTGCCAGTCTAGCCCTTTGAGACACCATCTGGCTATTCATAAAAGCATGCAGAGCACCATTTACCATATTCCCTGCATTCACTCTCCTTTCGATATCACTTTCACATGTTCCATCTTTTGTAAATTTAGATCCCAAGTATACAAATTCTTTCACCTCTTCCACTTGTTCCCCATCTATCAAAATATTGCCATTCATCATAGATTCATCTCGTTCAAAAAGCATAACTTTCGTTTTGTTTACATTCACTTTCATTCCTTTCCCTTTCAAAGCTTCATTCATAATATTTAGCATCTCCTGTAGCTCGTTAGCGGATGACGCAAGTATTACTTGATCATCAGCGTAGAGTAAACATTTGATGAGTAATTCATTCATTCTTAACCCATACATACTTTCTTTTAAATCTGTCAAACATTTATCCATGAATATGTTGAACAGCCATGGTGACGCAACACATCCCTGTCGAACACCTCTTTCGACAGGAAACCACTCCGTGTACCCTCCGTTTCTTCTGACACAAGCACTAGAACCCTCATAGAGAGACTTCAATGCTTGAATCAGACTAGCAAATAATAATTACAATTCTCAAAAGAAAAATTTTTAATTTCAGGAATTATAGGATTTTCAAGATTAAATCAAGTAGCGCGTATAGAGAGAAAGCCTCTTTAGTTTTACTATTTTTTTCAAATGAAACAAACACATTTTTTTTAACTTTTCATGGTATAGAGACTAAATTTTTAACAACAAAGTGTAACATTTTGCCTTTGTTTGCGTTGATCGATTGTATTTATGTACACACCTCGATCAAATGGTTCAGTGATCACGAACTCAGCGATGAAGGAAGCTTTGCAATACCCAGTAAAACCCAGGGACCCTCCTTATCCCTGTGAGAGACATCAGAGGATCAGTTTACGCATTCTCTGATTACACTGATGAGTCCGATGAATTATTCACGAAAACAGGTCACACTTTACTAACATGCGCCGCGTAGGAACCTGTCCCCTTCGGCGGTGAGAGGGTGTACCCTCTACATTCTCCCTCTCTCGCTGGTGGGTTTCGAGACTGCGGTCTTGCCAAGAAAAGTCACTCCTACCCAACATATCTCACTGGAGATCATTGTACTTACAAAGCTCTCCCAAAAGGGGTATAAAGTTTTGCCTTAATATTCGTTTATATCCTTATTTCAGGTTTTAAACACATCTCTTAATACATTGCCATCCATTGAGGAGATGCAGGATCGCAGGAGGACGATGTCACAGCCAGGACCAGCATCAGGTAGCTTGTATACTGCCACAGCTGGTCGTACTCGTCGACGACCACCTCGTAACGTTATGTATGCTGATCTTGAAGGAGCAGTGAGTGATTGTTTTAATATATTTTATTGTATATTTTGTTTATTTTCACGGCATTATATGTTACGACAACAGAACATAATATTACAAAAAGAGTCACACTATATATTCAAGAACATTTTATATATCCGTGATAATATTCATTTATACAGCAAAAGGAATGAAACCCAGAATTTTAACATAAGAAATAAAAGTTGCAATGCCCTATTTTAAAGTGAAGAAGGTCCAGAAACCATTTGTCGGGTTGAGCTTAGGCATTTTTAATAAGATACCCTATAATTGTTGGTCGTCACAGTACTATGATATAACAAATAGAAATTGTTTCAAATACACACGCGTGTCAGTGACATCATAATTGATTTAATATAATTCCTTAATTTTATTGCATATCTACTTACAGGATTAATGCCATGATAACGGCTTCTGTATAAGAAAATAATTGCGTATTGTTTACTTATGAGTAGCTCGACGGCCACTCTGTATAAAGAGTCAAGTATTTAGATGAATAATCATACAATGTAATTTTTTTAAATTGTAATGAACACTGCAGTATCCAGAAGAGTCAATAGTATGTATATACAACATACATATATTAAAAACGCCTTAAGATTGATGCTTTTTATATAGAATTATGTTTTTTGAATTTTTTCACTAGTCTTCCAAAACAGCGATATTAAAATTTACGAGTAGCTTGAAATATTAAGATAAATTTCATTGTAAGACAAGCCTTTTATGGCAACCTCGTTGCTGCAATATTGCCAATACTTTACTAGCAAAAGTCCTGGGTTCGATTGCTAACAAGGCAAATTTAGTAAATTGCGTTTTCTAATTTATCAGAGTCTGAATTGGTGGCAGGCTCCAGCAGTGCCTAGTTATCACCCTAATAATCAAGACGTGTCAAGGAAAAAGTTTACATTTCGTTACAACGCTATGTAAAAACTAAAGCTAAATTACTTCATTACCAAGTTTCATCTTAGACTGCGTCATTACTTAACATCAAACGAGGATACAGTCAAGCAGTAACCTCTCAGAATCAAAAAAACTTCTACAAGAATAAGAACACAAGGCTCTTTAAATTGGCTGCATTTTTAATGTTAAATATCCTGTATACAAGGTATTAGTAGACCGCTTCCGAAGACGAAGACGGATGATAGTACTAATGACACCTTTAATGAGGGGGACGGAAAAAATCGACTCTGATAAAAAAAACATTTTATTAGCATTATTTACGCTCCATCATGTTAGTACAGCCAAATAAAACGATAGTTCCATAAAAATGACAAGCACGCGGCCGGCATTGGTGTGCGTGCAAAAGTTACGTGTTACGCTGTTAAAAAAATTCGTCGTCTGACAGATGTTGATCCTGCCAGACTGGTATATTTCAGCTATTTTCACAGCATTATGTCATACGGTATTCTACTTTGGGGTAATGCTGCTGATATAGATGCAATATTTGTGCTGCAGAAAAGGGCCGTTCGTGCGATTTACAATATGGGTCCAAGAGAGTCGCTAAGAAACAAATTCAAGGCAGTTAACATAATGACAGTTCACTGCGTATACATATTAGAAAACTTGTTGTACGTACACAAAAACATTGACTCTTTTAATAAAAAGAGTGAATGTATATCATATAACTTACGAAACAAAAACAAACTTGTTGTAAATTCTAGTAGGCTGCATAAAATTAACAACTCATTTAAGGGTAACTGTATACGTTTCTATAATAAACTCCCACAAGACGTTTTAGAAATGTCAATTAATAAATTCAAAGTCTTTGTTAAAAGAAAGTTGATAGAAAAATCGTATTATAAGTTGCAAGAGTACTTAGACGATAAAAACGCGTGGGAGTGAACGAACTGCTCTAATTTGAATTGAAATATATTAAACTAACATGATATTGTAATGATGATGATAACAAAAAAAACAGAATACCCGACTGAGTTTGTTGTGGGCTCTTCTCGGATCGGGGCGCGAAGGAACCCTCGTAACTTTAGATTTTAAGTCGTTCTGGAGTATCATCATCAGACGTACATTAGAATTAGAGTGTGGAAAAGAAAAGAAAAAACAAAAATTTGACGATTCAAAAGTGGTGTAATATGCCTGCTTGAATAAAGATATTTTGATTTGATTTGATTTGAAAAAGAAATGACTAGTAAAGTAAGTAGCAGCCCATTTACGGCCCACTGCTGGGCACAGGCTTCCTCACTCATAAGAGAGATGGTTTTAAGAGCATAGACCCACCACGCTGCACCACTGAGAATTGGCAAGCATAGTACACAAGTGCACTCTCTATTCACTCTCATAGTCCGTTGTGACTGGAATCCGTTACGACCGAAGAGAGATCAGGCACAGGACCGACGGCTTAACGTGCTCTCCGAAGCACGGCGGTGGATCACACCAACTTACCAACTTCGGGCAAATATTGAGAAAATCTTAGTAGAAAACTCAATAAACTCAATTTTGGTTAAGATCAAAGTTACAAATGACTAAATTGAGCGAAAGTAAGTAAACCCTGCCACGCCGCGCACTTTAACACACGGGTCAACGACCGGGCTTGGCATAGCGCGGCCGGGCGTTCGTTGACCCGAGTTTCAGCTGTTTATGTTTCATTGTTGGTTTTTTTTCCGTTTTCTTCATCTAAATGAAACTTATTGTTATTTCATTTAACTATACTAACAAGATAGAACATAAATAATGCTTTAAAAATATGACTTTTTCAATCAGGATTGTTTTTTTTTTCGTCCTATCATCAAAAGTAGTATTAGTCTATCTTGGTTTTCAGGAGTGGTCTCCTAACACCGTGTATAAAAAGTTCCTTAAACTTCATAAAAGCCGATTAGCTTATTTTACTGAAACAACTATCATTATATTTAATTCCCTTAGTGACGATATACACAGTCATAAATATTGTATAATCTTACACTGCAATACACTTCATTCTGGCTTATAACTAGAGGCTTAATAATTTAATAAAATTATACCTATCCATATTTTTTCATTATATAAAAAACATAGCATAGGTATCTGGTAGTATTGTGCTGGATTAAAAGATTACATATAATGATACGCGTAATGGACAATATAGTCTGCTACATAAATGACTATTACTACTGTTTCTACATTGGTTTTTTTAATAATCTAATTATGAATCTTGAGGAAATTCAAATGTTATCACAAATATATTTTGATACGCAATCAGTGCCGAGTGATTTATTGTATTTTAATCTAAGCTGACATTAATGGAATTATTCTAAACTATTAACTACTGCGTAAAAATCTTTAAAACCAGAAAAAGTTGGTTAAAATTGCCTTTACCTATCTAATATTCAAACCTTACCATATATAGAAGGTTCAAGTAAGCTCAAAAAGCAGTTTTGAATCGTCAGTAGTCTGTCAGTAATACATCTACTACCAGTTCAGAAAGTTGAGTCCGCTGAGAAGAAACCGGCAGGAAACTCAACCGTTACTCCTTTTAATATAGTTTTTGTACGTTACAACGTGTTAAGCTTTCATGCGCAACTGGAATCAAGTCCAAACATGTTTATCTTTTAAATAATCTTCAACATTATAATATTCTTTTTATAATAGGACGTTTTTAAGATATTTCTTAACACTAGGTGGAGGCAAACCCAAAAGTGATATGGTTATCTTATTAAAAATGCGTATGCTCCACCCGATAAACGATTTCTGAAGCTTTTTCACTCTAAAATATGTCATTATAAGGTTGTTTTCATTTCGTGTGTTAAAATCGTGTTTCGCTCTCTTTGATGTATAAATGAATATTATTACAGATATATAAGATGTTCTTCAATATATATTGCGACGGTACTGTGAGAATTTATGACAGTTCACTGCGTATACATATTAAAAAACTTGTTGTACGTATATAAAACCATTGACTCTTTTTATAAAAAGAGTGAATGTACATTATATAACTTACGAGACCAAAACAAACTTGTTATAAATCTAGTATGCTGCATAAAATTACCAACTCATTTAAGGATAACTGTATACGTTTCTATAATAAACTCCCACAAGACGTTCTAGAGATGTCAATTAATAAACTCAAAGTCTTTGTTAAAAGAAAGTTTATAGAAAAATTACAAGAACTATAGAAAATATAGAAAAATTATAAATTGCAAGATTACCTAGACGATAGAAACGCGTGGGAGTGAACGAATTGCTCTAACTTGAATTGAAATATATTAAACTAATATGATATTGTAATGATGATGGTAACAAAAATAAAATACCCGACTGAGTTTGTTGTGGGTTCTTCTCGGAACAAGACGCGAAGGAACCCTCGTAACTTTAGATTGTAAAATGTTCTTGAGTACCATCATCAGACGTATATTAGAATCAGAGTCTGGAAAAAACAATATAATTTGACAATTCAAAAGTGCTGTAATATACCTACTTTAATAAAGATATTTTGATTTGATTATATTTGATGTTTCTTTGTAGTTTTCTTTTAAGGAAACGCGAGATCCTTATTGATATATTAAACGAATTGCTCTATTTTGTAATATAAAGATAGTTTTAATGTCCGCCACCCCATAACAGATAACCAAGTTCCAGATTATAAAGAAAAAGTAAATTAAAAACAAGCCTTATGGCTACTTAGCCATTTCTTCCTAGCTAACTTTAGGTGGATGGAAATTTGCATATAAATAAACAAGTGATATACAAAAATAAAGCACTAGTTCATGTGTTCGTGCATGTAACATTATGTAGAAAGAATCCTTTAAGCCTTTTAAGTAAGCTTTCTTTAGATACAACTTTTCATTACTTTTAAAAAAATGTATTTGAACATGAGTAGTGATAAAAAAAAGTGAAACGTGCGTGCATACAAAGTACACACGTAAGAAGTGAAACTTCTTTGGCAAAGTAAATTTTTAAGTCTTATTTATATTCAAATATATGTTAAACTTCCTCATTGGTCTAGTGGTTAGCATCTTTGACTACAGACATGAGACCTGAGTTCTAGTCCCGGGTCGGGCCAAATCGAAAATCAATATTGAGTTTTCTATTAAGATTTTCTCAATATTTGTCCGAAGTTGGAAAGTTAGCGGTCTGATCCACCCCCGTGCCTCGGAGAGTCTGATCTCTCTTTGGTCGTGTCGGATTCTCGTCACATCGGACTATGAGAGTGAAGGAATAGAGAGTGCACTTGTGTAATATGCCTGCCGATCCACAGTGGAGCAGCGTGGTGGGTCTATGCTCTTAAAACCCTCGCTCCTCGGAGTGAGGAGGCCTGTGCCCAGTAGAAGGACGTTAATGTAGCAGCACATTTACTTTCTTACTTTACTCATATTAAGGATATGTTAGGAATTTAATTCTCATTAAAATATCTAAAGTATCGAAAGTTATTTTTATTGAAATCTTAAATGACGAATTGTATATAAAAATGCCACATCTTTTATGTCATTATTAGGAATCATTAATGAAATTTTGTTTTTGAATTTAAAATTTAGAAAAAAGAATTTATGAAATATTTTTATTCATAAAAGCATTAAAAACGCTGCACATCTTCGTGATGCTAATCAAGCGTTTCATCCATAAACATTTTACACTCAAGTGTCTAAAGTAGTTTCACTTCAAAAACTCAAACCCCTTGTAGACAGCACGAAATGCTCAATTTATCGCCATTCGATTATTATTTAAAAAATCTGATGATAACGCTATATCTACATAATAAATTATCATTTCTGTCAGGAAAAACCGATGTTACATTTTAATTTAAATACCTCTAAATGACATTTGCATTAAGTTGTAAATAAATAAATTCGTGTAGTAAAAATAATTTATATAATAACAAAGGTCGATAACCCAATGTATTAAATGTGGAAAACAAAAGTAAAACACATGTTTTGTATGCAAAAAAGTATATTAACATCCCACAGCTGGGCACTGAATTGTGGATTCTATTACTCGGTTACATTAAAGTTACGCATATGTTATGAGCTAATTTATAGTTTAAAGCTAGCTTATAACAACAATTAAACTATAATAATAACAATAACTTTATTTATTTCGCCATAACAAGGAAAAATACATAATTAAAATACCCTGCACCCCTAAACTAGGTAAGCCTGTGACTTAGGGGTCAGTGTCTTCCCAATTTTATAATATATTATACGCCTAACCTACTTATATAATAAAAATTAAAAATTTAAAGGTAAGTAAGGTAAGTAGCAGCCCATTAGTGTCCCACTGCTGGGCACAGGCCTCCTCACTCATAGGAGAGAGGGAATTTTTATTTTTATTTTTAGAGCATAGACCCACCACGCTGCTCCAGTGCGGATTGGCAGACATAGTACACAAAACTCTCTATTCCTTCACTGTCATTGTCCGATGTGACAGGAATCCGACACGACTGGAGATCAGGCGCAGGACCAACGGCTTAACGTGCTCTCCGAGGCACGGGGGTGGAGCACTCCGCCAATTTCCCAACTTCGGGCAAATATTGAGAAAACTCAATATCGATTTCGAATTGGCCCGACCCGGGACTCAGGATCTCATGTCTATAGTCGAACATGCTAACCACTAGATCAAAAGATATAAATTTAGTATAAGTGATTGTATGTGTCTGTCTGTGTGTGTGTGTGTGTGTGTGTGTGTGTGTATGTAAGTTAACATATTTTCTGTTGCGTTATAGTCCAGATCATGAAGAAAGATTTTTTTATATAATAACAAATAATGTATTTGTTTTTAGTTTGAAATCTATTTATATTTGTTTTTTCATATGTTAGCATGTGAATATTTATTTGAAAGTTACTTTATAGCCTTCATCCTTCATTTCGTTTACACTTAAAAAAGGTGTGAAGTAGCTTAGTAGTATAGCTTGTTTAACCCAAGGTTCTCTAGAAGACATCCCTATTTAGCGATAAGACCACCTATTGCACTTTCATTTTTCTATACTTAAGTTTATTTTATTGAATATTATAATCACAAACGTGCAATAAAGTGTGAAATGAGTTGTAGTAGAGTTTGTTGAGTGTATTTGGATAATATAAAATTTCAATTTTTTTCGCTTTCATATGAGAGCTAAGTCGTGAGAACTAATTGATATTTTAACGCCTAAAGAAACAGTCATTGTTTCAATATATCAAAATTTCTTCTACTATTCTAAAATTCCCTACAAAATTGCTAAATATCAAAAATTACGTAAACCATACGTCAATGTGTGGCCATTAATTACTATGATTAGATATCACTAACTAAGCAATGCGATGATAGATACAAACAAATCGACTTTTTACAGATAATCTAATTTCTTTTTGATTTATTACTAACGAAAAGATAAAATAAAAACCCCATTACGTCTTTTTGAGTTTACATTTAAAAAATCTACTTCGTAATTAAAATAATCAATATTAATTAACTGTTTAACTATTTGTTACCAACGGTGTCACCCGCGTAGTTCTCAATTCCCTTGGAAGACAGATACGATATTTCTTGGATCAAATTGTCTATCTAAATCAGCGATCAGGGAACTGGGGTAAATAATCCCAATTGGCCTAAAATGACATTTCTGTGAGTAAAAAGTATATATTTTTAATTTGCTATTTTGTAAACCTTTTAGTATTTTTTCCAACTTAAAGTTTTAACAACAGTCTATCAATTGAGTGTGAGCGAGATAAAACCGAACTAATTTAAACTAGATTTTCGTCTTAAAATACAAGAAAAATATTATATAAAGTAACAAGAAATTATCATTAACTTATTTTTTCTGTTGGGGCGATTTTTGTTTCCTCAGCTTTATGTTATATACCGCTTGCTTGCATCTGCTGAACTTATACAGAATAAATCATTTAAATCTGTCCAGCAGTTGAGAAGAAATTCAGTAATATGCATGCATACAGAGGAATCATATAAATTTAAATTCAAATTAGAAATAAAATACATATAAAGATAAATAATAGGATATTTTACTCGTAATTATGACATTAAAAAGCACCTTCTGAATAAAGAGTAGTAAGCATTTTTTTGTCGATGTGAAATGCTTTAACGCACGCTGGAAAGAGTATACAGCTCCATCCAGGGGTGTGGGACTCACTATAACCAGAATATCCACTAAAACCCAGCGGAACCCTCTTCATCCGTATGGTGCACGCCAGATGTTCGCTAACGCATTCATCTCTGGCGCCCCGGATGCGTCCGACTCAAGGGTTCAAAAAAGGGGTTCAAAGCAGGCGCTCATAATTGCGCCCTCTTATACCTCCTCTTCTTCAGCGGGAGGGAGGAGCATCGACCGCTCTGTCTCTTTGCCTCTCTAATGCCTCTTTTTGCAAAATAACGGCCTCACAAAAGGAGGCACAAGAGTAGTAAGCATATGGTATTTATCGTTACATTTAGTTATAATATGTAGGTTGGAAAAATCGATTCAGCTGTTTTAAAGATTAAAGGAAATAGAGAATTACAATAAATTTATTTAGCAATCCATCAATATAGATATTTCGGTTTATTAAAAAAACAATCTACTTTAAAATTATTTACTTTAGAGAATTGAAGTAACACTTTGGTATGGTGTTTTAAACATTATTGCTGATGGCATAAAAATGTAAACAGTCCATTAGAATTTCCAACAGTAAAAATATCTATTATTATATTATGTTTATAAAATCAATGTTATAAATGTCAGATATCATTTATCATTGTCAATAAACAATAAATAATCTATTTATAGGAACTAAAAGCATAAAACACGCCTGACAAAGTATATATTTATCAACAAAGACATACTTTTTATTTAACGTTTGCAACTAGATATGTTTGGTTATTATATGTAAACTAATACAATAAACAGGAAACATTTATGTTTTTGTATGTATATAAGTATGTCTGAATGTATGCTAGTAATGTTTTCACACAAAAACTACTGGACTGATTTCAATTTTTTTTTACCATTAGGTAGCTGCTTTTTCACTGAGCGACATAGGTTATATTACATTCTCAAATAAAATAGGGATCCTTAAGGAATTAAAGGACTGCCTCATTGGTCTAGTGGTAGCATGTTCGACTACAGACATGAGGTCCTGGGTTCAAGTCCCGGGTACCGAGCCAGTTTGAAATTGATATTGAGTTTTCTATTAAGATTTTCACAATATTTTCCCGAAGTTGGGGAGTTGGAGGTGTGATCCACCTCCGTGGCTCGGAGAGCACGTTAAGCCGTTGGTCCTGCGCCTGATTTTTCTGTCCGGTCTTGTCGGATTGCTGTCACGTCGGACTATGAGAGTGAAGAAATAGAGAGTACACTTGTGTACTATGCCTGCCAATGCCGCAGTACGGCAGTGTGGTGGGTCTATGCTCTAAAAACCCTCTCTCATATGAGCGAGGCGGCCTGTGCCCAGCAGTGGGACGTTAATGGCCTGCTACTTACTACTTACTTATACAAATTATAATGATTAGTTTATTGATAATGATTAGTTTATTTGATAATGATCACAAAGAGTGCTACTTACCTTTTTTTTAAGGAATTAAAGTAACCCAATGCGTAAATAAGTTAGTCACAGAAATGTTTCACAGCCAGCGCTGTGGAAATTATTGAAGATTGAACCAAAAAATGTTCTAGAATATTACAGAACGTATTAATATCTACAAAAAATTCCATAATACCATATGTTCAACTATTGTAGTTATACCACTATAACTACTTGATTACATTTTAAAGGATAATAAAGTATCGTCAATAATCAAACCATATTATTCATACCTCTGTATCAATCCTTGTCTTATTATGTGTTTTATTTCAGGACGTTCCCATACTTGTAAACCACTTTTTAAATTATACTTCTTCTTTTAGTAAATGGCTTTCAGGTGCAACAACACACGCAACACACAATTTCGCCAGTGTCACGTTAATTGGAGAAGGCACGTAGGAGATTGTACTATTTTTGTAATGGGAAACCAAAATTCTGATAATAGTTGACACCTTATAGTCATTTACATAGTCATTTATATAGGGGTTAGGAACAACACAAGATGAACACTTCTTACAAAACATTTACAACTTAATTCTATTACATTTAATAAATTTTCAAAGATATTTACAATAGGAACTATATATAAGGGTTAACAAATACTCAACATTTAAAGGAAAACGAGCTCTGGGGGGGATTATGTCATAGATAGGACGAGAAATTTTTGGGCAGTTGACAAAAATGTGGGAAATAGTGCCTTCGTTTAGACCACATTCACAAATAGAATTGTCCCTAATCCGAAGTTTCCTAGGTGTTTTAAATTATTATAACAGGACATTCCACTCAAAAGACGGCCTCGCTGGCGCAGTGGTGCGAGTATTCGCTTTGCTAGCGGAGGTCCCGGGTTCGATCCCCGGTAGGACGAATTTAGGAAATTGTATTTTCTAATTTGTCTGAGTCTGGACTGGTGGGAGGCTTCGGCCGTGGCTAGTTACCACCCTACCAGCAAAAACGTACCGCCAAACAAAGAGATTTGTGTTCCGGTACGATGCTGTGTAGAAACCGTAAGGGGTATAATCGCCTCTTAACAAATTAGCGCGCTTCCATCTTAGACTGTATCATCAAATACCATCAGGTGAGATCACAGTCAAGCGCTAATCTATCAGCAATAAATAAATAAAAAAAGATATAACCAATTAAAAAATATCAATCTAAAAAAATATGTTCGGCTTAGGAGACTTTCCATTGCCACGATATTATTATTATAAAATATATTATAAATGAATATAATTGCAAGGTTCGATAAGCTCGTTATAGAAAACTGACTAACACCACTAAACTATTAGTTGTATCCACAGAAACTAAAATTAATAAATTTGATAATCGCTTAGTAAAAAAAAAAATTAAAACAATAATGTTATTGTACGACCATATAGGGTATATATTACTACTTAAGAATTATTAAATATTGGCTGCCTTAATAAATAAATAAATAAAAACCATAGAGGCGATAAACTGCATGTCCTGAAAAATATTTGCCACTGGTTATTGTGTCATGCTTTCAAAGTAAATTTTTTTAAAGCTCCGCTGGTAGTTTAAACAACGAATTCATATATGTGGAGGCAATGGGCTGTAATGATGTCCCCGTGAGGATCACGTGGACATTACGCTCTCTATGGAATTCTAATTATTTTTTTTACTAGCTGTTGCACACATTTCATAAATTCTCTTTTCTAAATATTAAATTGAAAAATAAAATATAATTAAAGAAAAGGTAAAGTAAGTAGCAGCGCATAAACGTCTCACAGCTGGGCACAGACCTCCTCACTAATAAAAGAGAAGGTTGTTAGAGCATAGACCCACCACACTGCTCCACTGCGGATTAGAAGGCATAGAACACAAGTGTACTCTCTATTCCTTCAATCTCATAGTCCAACGGGACGGCAATTCGACAAACGCGGAGAGAGATCAGGCGCGGGACCGACTGCTTAACGTGCTAGGCATGGGCACTCCCATGATCACACCGCCAACTTCCCTGTTTCGGGCAAATATTGAGAAAATCTTAATAGAAAACTCAATATCGATTTCAAATTGGCCCGACCCGGGACTTGAAACAAGGACCTTATGTCTGTAGTCGAACATGCTAACCACTAGACCAATGATGCAGTGGCAAAATTCAATTAATAATTCCTAATATTGACAAAGACATGACAGATACGAACTCTTACAACTAATAATGATGGGCAAAGTGGCTGGCAAGAGGCGTATTGGTCGCAAGAGGAAGTCCTGGTTGCGCAACATCAGGGAATGGACCGGGATCGTGAGAGCCGCTCAAGTATTTAGCCTCGCGAGGGACAAAGTTAAATATGGAGAACTGACTGCCAACCTTCGTTAGTCGGAGAGGCACATAAAGAAGAAGATTGACAAAAAAACACGTGGCATTTTCATTAACATTCGTCATTTGAGATTTGTATCGCTACAGGGGGTTTAAAGTTAAATATTAAAATTTATAACAATCATTTTACCAATCTATCGCGTTATAGGGCAATAAAAAATATAAGTGTGTGTGTGTACTTATGTACACGCGTTAGAAGTATAACTTCTTTGGTGTAGCAAGATAAAAATCTTGTCAAAAACTAAAATGTTGATTATGGCTGGTTATAACTTCAGGGTGTCGGTTTTTTGGGACGGTGGGCGCTCATCGTAAAATTTACTCTCATCATTTTCCCCTAACGCGCCAAGGGAAGTATAACTTCAAAAATAAATTTTAATTTTAATGCGTGCAAGACCAACACAGAACCACACAGCAGCTCATTTTGAAAACGTCGAAATGTAAAACTATATTTTATGAGAAACTTCATGTTTTGGCTACCAGATTATGGGATTTGCTACTGCTAATTGTCCGACAGTCGAAATCACTAAACATTTTTAAAAATTCAGTAAAAAACCATTACATGAAAGCTACATAGACGACTTATATTTATCATACTTTTAATATTTATCATACTGTCGTTATATTGTGTATACTTTTTAAGTACTTGTGTGTAATTATTCATATGTAAGCTTTGAGAAAGTGATGTTGAAAGGAGAGTGAATGCAGGGAATATGGTTAATGGTGCTTTGCACGCCCTTATGAATAGCCAGATGGTGTCTCAAAGGGATAGACTAGCTGTGCCTCGAGCAGTGTTGGAGCCAACACTTATGTATGGTAGTGAAAGTTGGGTATGGCAGAAGAATCACAAAAGTAAAATAAATGCGGTAGAGATGAGAGCGATGAGAAGTATGAGTGGACTATAACTGAGTGACAGAATAAGAAATAGTGTGATAAGAGAATATTATGGTATAAAAGAAGATGTAGTGACTAAATTTGAGAAAGGTATGCTGAGATGGTTTGGGCACGTAGAGAGAATGAATGAAAGGAGACTGACTAAAAGGATTTATGAGTCAAGAGTGAATGCGAAAGTTGGNTCGTCTTATCCATGTTCATTTTTAGGCCCACCTGTCGAGAAGCTCTGCTGAGGTCATCGAGCATTGCATACTTTTTAAGTACTAGTGTGTAATTATTCATATGTAAGCTTTAAGAAAGTTATATTGAAAGGAGAGTGAATGCAGGGAATATGGTAAATGGTGCTTTGCACGCCCTTATGAATAGCCAGATGGTGTCTCAAAGGGTTAGACTAGCTGTGCCTCGAGGAGTGTTGGAGGCAACACTTATGTATGGTAGTGAAAGTTGGGTATGGTAGAAGAATCACAAAAGTAAAATAAATGCGATAGAGATGAGAGCGTTGAGAAGTATGAGTGGACTATAACTGAGTGACAGAATAAGAAATAGTGTGATAAGAGAATATTGTGGTATAAAAGAAGATGTAGTGACTAAATTTGAGAAAGGTATGCTGAGATGGTTTAGGCACGTAGAGAGAATGAATGAAAGGAGACTGACTAATAGGATTTATGAGTCAAGAGTGAATGCGAAAGTTTGAAGGGGAAGACCAAGGCGAACGTTCCTGGATCAAATCCAGGACATTTTAAATAAAGGTCAGGTTAAGAGTACTCTAAAGCGACGAACTTAAAATGTTTAATGAGAATGAAAGAAGTGAAGGAGATATGCAAGGATCGTGGCAAGTGGAAGGACGCGGTCTCTGCCTACCCCTATGTGAAAGGGGCGTGATGTTATGTATGTATGTAAGTTTACGTAATATTTTCATTTATAGTTATGCAAATTTATACATATATAGTCCTTGTATTTTCTGTATTAAATTTGTGAAAAATAAAATAAAAAAAAAAGTTAAAAGTGCACGCGTACAAAGTACTTATATCAGAAGTGAAACTTCTTTAACAAACTAATTTTTACGTCTTATTTATATTTATACAAATCTAAAATCGTTGGAGTTTAATGAAGTTAATTGTAATTAAAATATTAAAATGTCGAAATTTAATACAAATGAATTATCTCAAATGACGAATTGTAAATGAAAATGCCACGTGTTTTTTGTCAATATTATTAATATAAAATTATTTTTGAATTTTGAGAAGATAATTTATACATTATATTTGTTACTATATTTTATAACATTAAAACTACCTAACCTTTAAATGAATTAGCATAACAGACACTGCACATCTACGTAACCTTTACCCTTTTTTTTTGCGCTGGGAAATGCTTTTACGCACCCCGATGAAAGTCTAATTCCATCGGGAATGTGGGACTCACTGATAACAGAATACTCACTAAAAACCAGCGGATCCCTCCCCATCCATGAGTGAGATCACTAGAGGTTCCCTAACTGCATTCCACTCTAGTGACCCGGATGGTACCGACTATGAGGATCTACCACTCAATAGAGTGAGGCATGAAGTGCATAAGTGCGACTTCTGCCACCAAGCTTCCTTCGACAGCGAGGGAGAGCTCCAGCCTTGCTCCCTTATCCTCTTATTTGCCTCCTTCAGCGAGATGACTGTCTCGCAAACCTCATGCGCGTAGAAGTTTCGCTTCAATAAATAGATTACTGTATTTAAAATAAATTTTATTGAATCACTATATAGCACCTTTAAAGTTAAACTGTTACTAAACAAAATTATAAAATTTTACAGGAGAGCCATAATTAGGTTTAGTTTAACCAGTATTAGGTTTAGTTTGGTAACGTTATGAATTAACGCTAGACGGTATCAGAGTCAATTTTTGATGAAAGTTTGTCTTGTAGATTACGTGTAATTTAGTAAGGTCGCGTAGATAACTCATTTTTTGAAAAATTTCGTTTAGTAACGGTTTAACTTTAAAGGTGCGATATCTGTACCAGCAATACGGGGGTTCAGTCAATCCTAATATTGTATCGCGGGCAAACAAAAGGCGATATATTCCCTGTAAAAGGGCAGGTACAGTTCCACAGTATGAAGCGAACGTACGCGGGCCGTGTTTGTTAGGCGGGGACTCTCGCGCAGCCAACTGTAAACCTTTTGAGTCCAGCCGCCCGCGAGCCTCCCCAGCCCACCCACTATCGGCCCAGCTGTAAATACCGACTGCGGACACATCGTGCCGCCCCAACGCCTCGCCTAATGAAAATTCAATCACTTTATACACTTTTTATTTTCCAAACTCACAGTTAACAGGCCTCTTTATAAATAGAAATATTCATTAACCACTTCTGCTGCTGCTTTTTTGTGTTATACAATAAAATAAGCTCTAGATAAACTTTAGATGATTTGATTTGTTTTAAACTGTTATCATATTTAACAGAATAATATAGTTTTTTTTTATTGCTTACAGTTTAGCGTTTCACTGTGATTTCACCTGATGGTAAGTGATGATACTGTCTAAGATGGAAGATAGCATCGTACCGAAACACAAATCTCTTTGCTGGCGGTATTTCCTAAATTCCTCCCAACGAGGATCGAATCCGGGACCTCTGCCAACTAGTCGAGTACTCGGACCAAAGCGCCAGCGAGGCCGTCAAAATTACAGGACAATGGTTATTGTCCTGTAATTTCATTTTTATTATATCCTAAAAAGTTATGACACACATTTTTAAACTTACCCAAGCTGCTCTCTCCGCAAATCAGCACCCTGAAATAGAGTTCTAATTTGGCATCACTTATCGCCGGAAACTTTACTCTCAAGTACTGAAAACAATTACCATCTTTGTCCAGACTTTTGACATATTGTTTTATGAGACCTAGTTTGATATGAAGTGGCGGTAGCAGTTTTTTTGCAATTTACTCGATATTGAAGATTGGACGGCCTAAACTCACTTGAAATTCGTATTCAGCGGGTTGAAATAGATGCTAGTTGATAGGTGGCACCCGGTGTACAGATATTTTTTTTTCTTTTGTGTGTCGGTGTAATTGAAACGCGCCATCAGATGCAAATAGATGGGTAATAAGGGTTAGCGTTACCTCTTTGGACAGCGATATCTATACGATGTCCAAAGTACGAGAAGAAATTTCTTCAAAAGATTTTTAGTATTAGGACCCCACGGTCCCAACGTCTTTCCTGCAAGGTACAAAAATGTATTCTGAAGCAAGATGCACATTTTTTCGCTTCTTGGTGTTTTCAGCTAATGACGCTCTCGCTCCGGCTGATTTGGAGGCAGCGTCAATGCAAGATGGTGCGAGCGTATTAGCACATGTAGCATCCCACACCAATGACCTTCCTTTTTTCCAAGGCGTCAACGTACCATCAGGTCTCTTGCCATCATGACGCGATATTCCGTTCCGCTCAAAGATAGCCAGCACGTTAAAAGTAGTTAATAATTAATGAGTCCTTCTTATGATGTCGTTAATGCCAGCGTATCTCGGGAAACTTTTAATTGTATTTAATATTAATAATATAGGTTTGGTAACTTGGTCGCCCTTATCTCAGGAACTATGAATCCTATTAGAAAAAAAATCAGTGTAATATAGCTCATTTATAGAGGAAAACCATAAACTATGTATCAACACGATAAGACTAAGAGCAAGCAATGAGGAATGTTTTAAAATCGGGATGGGTTTTTCTTTTCATAGTTTCGGCTATGTAACTAAATGGTTTAAATTCCCAAAAGGTTTGTATGATAGAATTATTGCCCCATTGATATTTAAAAAAAAATAGACGAAAGCATATGTAATTAGCAGCCCATTAACGTCCCACTGCTGGGCATAGACCCACCACGCTGCTCGAGTGCGGTTTGGCAGGCATAAGTGCTCTCTCTCTATTCCTTCACTCTCATAGTCTGACGTGACGGGAAACCGACACGATCGGAGAGAGATCAGGCGCAGGACCGACGGCTTATCGTGCTCTCCGAGGCACGGGGGTGAATCACAACACCGCCAACTTTCGCCGCCAACCGATTTTTGAGTTGGCCCGACCCAGGACTCGAACGCAGGACCTCTTGTCTGCAGTCGAACATGCTAACCACTAGACCGATGAGGCAGTTCGATAGCATATATCTATCTATTATTTTTAGGGATTATTATTTTTAATTGTATAGGGTAATATAAATATCGAAGGTTGCCTGGCAGAGATTGCTCAAAGCAATAAGGCTGGTCTTACACATAGGTTAATTAGTATAATAAGTTTTTATAATAAATTATGTTAACTTGATATTGTGTGCAATAAAGAATTTTCTATCTTTCTGTCTATCTCATATTTTCTTGGTACGTAAATAAATATACTGTAGTAAAAAAAAATAATTTGAAGAAAAAATATAACATTTGAATGCAGTTATAAATTTTATATAACAGCATAGGTTTTTTTTATTCTTTACACTACTGTTTAATACTACCTTACTCCCTTTTTCAGATGTTCTATCTGTGACAATGCAATTTCACAGTTCATGATAAGAAAAATCTTATTCCTTGGTTTAAACTTTATGAAATTCACCAGAATTACAATTTATTTTATAATAATAATAATTTCAGAAAAAATATTCCATATTCTAGTATTAAGAGTAGTATAAGCCCCAGGGATCCTATTCGCTGTAAAATTTATAGATTTATTTTTAGCAATTACGATTAATTTAATTAATCGAGAGCATATTTTAATAAAATAAGGAAGTATAAATAAAATTTATAGGAAGTTTAGTATTATCACGATTCGCGATAAAAAGTTAATGTATGCTACTTCCGAAATATCAGAAAAGATAATATCGCAAAACGACCAGGAAATATAACAAACAAATTTGTTTTGACACGCAATTATTGAATATTTATATTATATGTATATTTTTAAACTACTTCGGTATTAATATATTAAGCCGTTATGGCGCCGGTCCTGCGCTTTATCTGTGAAGGAATAGAGATTACACTTGTGTACCTGCCAAAACGCAGTAGAGCAGCTTGGTGGGTCTATGCTTTAAGAACCCTTTCTCCTATGGGACAGGAGGCCTGTGCCCAGGATTATAACGATAATGGATTTACCTTATACACCTTTCTTACAGTCACCAGTTCTTTCATTATTAATAGAACTTAGTATGTTTTTGTAAGACGAAAATTGTTTCTGTATCACCTGCTTTGCTGTAACTGCAAAGGCATCATATTATTTAGTATTTTCAAGCAAATAACTGCAGAGTTTATAACTTTATACAAACGGATACCAGTTTTTTTACCTTTTCCGTTGAAAACGTACGGCCGAAAAATTTGTTTCGAGACCGTGGAACGCCATAATGGGATTATAGTGAAATACGGGGTGGTGTCGATCGAGAGAAACAAGCGACTAATGAAGTTATTAATCCGATTTTTGCCCAGCTTTCGATGTTCACGCAGTATTTTTACATTTTTTAGTTCCGGTTAACGGCGTAAATATGAAAAATTTCAATATTACCATTCCTGCACTAATAGGGACTTACTTTGATACATCATCATCATTTCCGTATACCATTAACATATATGTATATATATATTGTTGAAGGTGGTGCTTGCTCTGCTATGCCTTATTTTTTTGACGGCGGAAAAGGTTTAAATAAATACTCGATATCTGGAGAATGGAAATCGGGCTTTGAGGATTTTTTACCCACTAGAACCCCCTCGGTAGTGTCACGTGCCTGCTGGGGTAGTTCCAGCAGTTCGGGAAGAACGTACCAGTGCCACCCTTGCACAAAAATCTATCGGTCCATTTGGAGCTGACGACTCACGACCTTATAGCCCTCTCAACCTTTGCAGTTTGGTTATATGCATACCCGATAAATGCCCCTGTGAGCGGGATCAACCCTCTCACAGATTCTTTTGGCAGTCTCCTTTTTGCGACCCTAACACCCTCCACGCTCCTGGCACCTTAAGCATCGCTGCAACTACTGCTTATGCCAAGAGATCTAGTCCGATTTTATTGACCAAGACGCGCCGTTCGGAATGCCACGCTGGGTACACTTAAAGCGTATGCTGCGCGTCGTCTTGGTTTACCTCATAGTGATGTCATACAGGGGTTGCCTCACGTCCAATTCGGAACAGATATTCACCAAAGCAACCGTGTCCGGTGAGCAGCTGGGCGAACCTGAACGTGACGTTTCCGTCACTACTCTCAATTCAGGCATCAAAGTTAGGTAAAATCTCCTTGAAAAAATATGATATGCCTTAATGGCTGTATAGACAAGGAGCCTCCATCTTTCTGTATCCTCAGCTTCTTTTAGGGCTGTTGGAAGCGCGAGTCTCGTTGTACCATTTATTTGATCAGACCAGATGGTAGGTGAGCGACCTCTTGGTCTTTTTCCTTCGACCTGATCTACCACAATCGGTTTCTCGTAGGTATCTGGCTGTCTACGGACGATATGCCCAAAATAGCAGTGTAAGGCACCAATCATTGTTTTTGTAAACCTGCGCCTTTGACCAACTATACCATAAATACATTCATTTATCGAGCGTGACATGTTCGATTCACAATGAAAATTGTATTTATGTTGATATCATGCACGATTAAAATGGACGTATTTAAGGATAGGCTATTTCAATGTGTAGTATAAAATTATTTTGCTCTTTTTTTGTGTTAAACTCTTTCCCTTGTTGTTTTAAATTATCCTTTATATAAAATTGTATTTTACGTAAAACATAAAATAACACTAATATAATGTTGACTGATTTTTGTGTATTTAGCTGTAATGTAGCTTTTAAGGTATATAATAATTATTTCTTTCCCAAATAATAAATAGCGAATTACTCGATTGTAGCTGCTTCATAAAAATACATATATATAGATACATAAAAAATGTTATTTCTCTAAAGGATTATTTACCATCCTCCACCTTGAGCCGTTTCCTCATTTCCGAGGGTTTTGATCACCACCTCCTATGATGATCCTTTTTTAATATAATTTATTGACTTACAGCAGATTCATATCACTTTAAAAACTTCTGTCTGTCGAGAAATCTTTTCCGTAAACTGAGTGATAAATGTAAACATTTCGTAATGGTTTCAATATAATTCGGCCTAGATGGATATACTAAAAATTGTATAGTTGATATTTTCATTGAAATTATTGTAAATTAAATAAAGTGAAGTCTTACAATAAATTAATTACAAGTACATTTAAAGATAACCGATTCGTTATGATGTTTTCGGTCTCCATTTTGACAACGAGATGTTCTAGAGTGATGTTTTGTCATCTGAATGAATTAAGTCGGAATGGGATGAGAGTTTAAAAGAATCTTAAGTATATGCTAGCTAGCTGTTCGGAAAATTTACCACAATCGTAATTGTTTTGAAAAGTATATCATCAACATTCCTATACTGATAGAAATATTGTAATTTTGAAGATTGTTAAAAGATAACAATGCCTCCTTAAATAATATATATATTTGTCCACATTTTGGAACATTTGTCCACAAGAGTCTTCAGCTCGATTATTTTGATTTTTTTATACTATTTTTTGTAGATACGATATAATTATAGGCTTTTTATTTGCAGGACTCCACGGAGAGGTTGCCTAAGCTTATTATAAATGACAAAGATGATTACAACTTCCCTCCTCCGCCATTAGGTGAGTAATTAACTGTACTTCCTATATATTTATCCCTGCCAACACGCAGTGACGCAGCGTGGCGGGTCTATGCTGTAAAAACCCTCTGTCCTATGAGTGAGGAGGCCCGTGCCCAGCAGTGAGACATTAATGGGCTGCTACATAAAGACAGTAAAGACATGTATATTTGTAAGATTTATCTTGATTCACTGATATACATATAATGTAGAACTAAATCTTAAGCTTTTCAAACTCATCTTCAAGAAATTTCTAAATTTTTTTGAAATTATATAACCTCAAAACTCCAAGCCCGTCTGAATATAATCGTAGTAGTATTTTTTGTATTAAATTCTGTTTTTATTTAATAATAATTACAATTTATATTATAAAATATAAACTCTATTTAATCTTTTCATATATTAAATGAAATTTAACATTCTTATTAATTCGGTATTATTGTTTTTTAAGCCTACGAAAATACACCAAGTCCTCTACCGTACAATGGAAATATGTACAGTAATTATAAAAATGGAGACATCAAATCTCTAAGTAAGTATATGTATGACTATAGTAATTATAATTTCCATATTTATCAACTACAGTTATCATTTTTGGACACTATGTTAATATTTTGTTAAACAGCAAACAAGCGATATTATTTTAAAGTTTTTCAATATTTTTCGGGTGACTACATGTTTGTTTTCCAGTGTCGATATACATTTTAAGTCTCTAGTAAAATTCCTGGATGAAACCCAGGAAATATGATTTACCTGATGATGATGACTGTAGCTCGTTATAGGGCTGATAAGATTTGAAAAGCATCACGTCGTTATATGAAACTAATGTGATATAGAAACGTTAAGTGGCTCTGTGTGTTCTTTACCTGAGTAAAAGGTATTAAAGCTGATCTTGAAGGATTAAAAATGTGGGAACGACGAAGTGACGGCCTCGCTGGCGCAATAGTGCGAGTATTCGTTCTGCTAGCGGAGGTCCTGGGTTCGATCCCCGATAAGACGAATTTAAGAAATCGTATTTTCTAAATTGTCTGAATCTGCACTGGTGGAAGGCTTCAGCCGTGGCTAGTTACCACCCTATCAGCAAAGACGTCCCGCCAAGCAAAGAGATTTGTGTTCCGGTACGATGCTGTGAAGAAACCATAAGGGGTAAATCGCCTCTTACCAGATTAGCGCGCTTCCATCTTAGACTGTATCATCACTCACGATCAGGTGAGATCACAGTCAAGCGCTAAACTGTCAGCAATAAAAAAGGGAATATAGAATTGATTCAATTTAACCAAAATATTTTAATTATGATGGGTAAATATGGCACAATGTTACTAGTATTCGCTTTTTAGCACAGGTCCCTGTTTAGGAAGAATTTAGGACATTCATTAAATTAATTTTCTAATTGTCTTATTTCGAACTGATGGGTCACTTCCAGCAAAGACATGCTTCCAAGCAATTTGTAATCCCTTAAAACGTAGTGTAGAAACCATATATAATAAACCATAAATAATATAGAAGTCAATTGCCTCTAACCAGATTATCGCGCTTCCATCTTAGACTTTATCAATTTTCATCAGGTGTGATCACAGTATATTGCTAAAAAATCCTCGTATCTTTAAAACTTTCTTTAATATAATCATCAGTTGTCGATTCAAAAGTGTTGTAAAACGCTTTTTGAATACAGATTTTTTTAAATTACATTGTTGTTTTTGAAGTGAAACACTTTAATTTGTTTTAAGGATGAAACGAGTGACTAGCGTCACGAAAACCTGCAGCGTTTTTTATACAAATTCGCTTGAAGGTTAGGTAGTTTTAATATTTACAAATAACATGTGGTGGCATTTTAATTTGCCACACATTTTATAATAAATTCTTAACATATCTTCCTTTTTCCCTCCGCCTTAGTTTCGGAAATCTAAAGTTTTAGATTTGTATAAATATAAACAACTTTTTAGGCACGCACATTTAATTTTTAAATAGGCAGTTAGTTATATTGCATCGACGGAATTCACAAAAATTTTGTTGAACCGTCTATATAAAATATTTATTTTCCAGGCAGTTATCGATTGAATACACCAATCGATATGCGCGGTGGTATGACACCACGTAAAAGGTCAGTAGCTACCATGGACGCTCAGTCCATTCGCTCTGTAGAAACTCAAGCACCACCGCCTACAAGTCCCGAAGACAATTCGCGACTTACTGTGTAAGTAACCATTACAAGAAACCTTTAATTGTATATATTTTTTTATTTTTGAAGTTAAACTTCTTGACGCACGATTGAGTTGGTGATTACGCTGGAGAATACATAACGAGAACTTTACGAAAAAGTGTGATTAGCTTTAGGTACTTTATATAAAATATGAAACATATATTTTTAATAATGTACATTAAAGTTAACGTCATTTTATAGATTTTCTTTTACAATGCCCGGCATGTGTCGTAATGCCACAATTGACACAATGTTTTGGAAGTAAAACTAAATGTATATGTGTTTATATTTTGGTTTAGTCGTGTACACAATAAACACAATAATTTTGTTATTTGTTCTACCTTAAATTATTTATAAACTTAGAAATTAAAGTATTATTAGTGACAATGGTATGTTTTGGCATATGAGCCAATTAAAGGCATTTAAGGTTAACTAAATAAAGGTATACTTAAATGTTGATAACTAATAAATAGGGTATCAAAAGAAAGCTTTATAGAAGTTTTAATATGAAGGCTGAAGCTTCCCTGGTGTATAAATGCTAGTAATTGCTTTGCTAGAAGACGTGTTCGGTTCCTGAGAGGGCAAATGGCAAATTTCGGTAACAAGTTGGCGACACGTCTTTCCTGGTAAGGTGGTAACGAGCCATGACTGAACCAGTCCAGATTCAGTCGAATTAGAAAGTAGAATAAAGTTACGAGTATATGTTTCGCTAGCAGAGATCCTGGGCTCAATTCCTGGCAGACAAATTTACGGAATTGCATCTTCCAATTTGACAGAGAACTTGATGGGAGGTTGCGTCCATGGTTTAACATTCTATCAAGAAGACGTTCAGCAAACAAAACAAAATGTGTTCCGATACAATTCAGTGTACCAAATATAAGAGTTAAATTTCCTTTTACCAGATTAGCATGCTCCTATCTTACACTGTATCATCACTTATCGTGTGAGATTATATTCAAAGGCAGAACTTAACTTATTGAGTGTTTTCCGTAAAAGAAAATATTGTGGAAACCGATACTTCAGTAAAAACATTATTTAGACATACCTCAGTTCAGTTAGTGTTAACAAAAATAATGAAAGTCTTTTAATTTTCTTGACGTCTTGTAATATAAACTTTTTTTTTTCCAGAAAATACCTCACCTTAATGTTAAGCTGCATGTACGCAGTACTGTTAGTGACCCTTGGTTTTATAATTTACCTTTCGGACCCATTTGTTCGGGATATGTCTGCTTCACCGGTAATAAATTAATACATTTTATATATAAATAAGTCGATTCGCGCTACTTCGTATCGCGATTGATAAAGGGAAGATTAGGATGGAAAAAATAATGAAATATCTCATAAAAAATCTGTGAAACCGTTTTGTAAGAGGTCGATAACAACCACTGTGACACTATTTTTTATTTATTAGCTTATATTTATAAATAAAACCAATATTTTAAATATCGTTATATAGTATTTGTAATTATATACATTAAGCTTAAATACTTACATTACTGACTATGAAAGTAAGTAACATGATATTGAAAGAAACGTGTTTTTTTATGATTATTTTCTTTAAAAACAATCAATATACTATTATGAAAACAATTTAATTATTTTTTATTGGTTTTTTATTTGTTTATTATGAAAAATCTACAGAATCTTAACCAACTTATACATAGAAAAATAATTCATCAAATCTTATTACAGATTACAGATTTCTTATGTAAAATGTCTTAAAAGCAGTCACAACTGATACTCCGTGCGTGTATATTTGCGTATATTATGTACTGATATCAAGTATATTCAGTTGAAACTGGATAAGAAAGGTCTAATTAAGAGAGAGAACCCTCTGTAAGAGAAAGAGAGAAATCTTGAGAAGAGAGAGCCTTGAATCCTCAGATATCTGTGTGTAGACCTCTATAAATGAGACTGCTACTTAGGGATACCTCTATAAGCGACAATCAAGCGTGAATATACGCATGTAGTTGCTATTTATTGAAATTTATTCAATATCATTTAATTTGTAACGAGTTATAAGTAATTTCGGAGTGGTTATCCAATCGAGGACAAAATGGAGTGTACACTTAATTATTTCCTATTTTATAAGCGTTAGAAGTTACCATAAACTTGACCATTTTCTATTTACAGATTTACTCGTTAGTCTTATTGGGTATAGGATTCTTTTATCACGCTTACCTTATGCTAGACATCACAAGGTATAAGAAAATAGTGCTGAAGAATCAAGAAATCAAGGGAATTCACAATGAAAAACTGCAAGACTTCTTTAGGAAACAAGAGGCGAGTATCAAACCAACATAATATGTAATACACGCCATCCGGAATCTTGCTAAAAGTAGCCTAATGAAATACTATTATATAATTATTTACTTTACTGTTTATTTATATACATTAAAGACTAGTTGTGATCCGCGATGCTATATGCGCAATTCGGAATGCATTTCTTTAAAATGAAAGAAGCCTAACATCAGCTAATTGTCAATAAAAGTCCAGTCAAAATTAGTCCAGTCGATTCAGTGATTAGTGGGAATAAACATAGACAGACAAAAATTTTAAAAATTGCCTTTTTATATCAGTAGAGTACATACTTTTATACGCATTTAATAAAAAGTTGTTAATTTAAAATCACAATCAAGTATACAAAATGATCTACATAAATTAATAAAATAAAAGTGACTTTATTTATTTATGTAGACCATTTTGTATAGTATGCTTATCTATCTATTTTTATGTATTTACAAGAAATGTTAGTTTTACTATATTTTATATATATTTTGTACTTGTTTCTATTTATATTTTGTCAAGGCTTGCCTGATAGAAATTGCAATAAGCACGTATAAAGCAATAAGACCGCCCTTTGCCATTTGTATAAGAATTATATACGTTGCATTATATAATTCTTTGAGAAATAAAGCATATCTATATTTATAACTAGCTGATCCCTTCGTCTTCGACAACTTCGTCTGCGTAGAATATTTTTTGGTAGCATTTTCATAAATTTAGGCAAAAAATTTGATAGATTCCCTTACGCCAAATAAAAATTTCTTGCCAAGTTTTACATACCATAAAAGATATAGTTGGTAAATGTGAAGTTTGAATTTTATGGGAGTTTTGGTGGAATAAAATGGTTTGCTTTGTACTATAGGAAGAATTTGGTTTAAGTCCTGGAGACCGCACACCTGGAAGCACTACATCACAGATGTTTCCCTCAGCAGTACTAGTTCCTACAAAACATGACTATTGCTTTAGCCACGGACGACATTCGGGCAGTTTTTATCTGAAACTTGGAGCCGCTGGTAAGTATCTCCTAAAAATATTTAAATTTATTATGTTTACCATCCGTTCTCTTCACCCGATCACAATTATTATAAAGTTCTCGTAACCCTGCGTAAAGAAGTTTAAAAATATGCATATATATTTATTTAAGAGTAGAATAATAACACGACTCTACACCCGACTGAGTTTCATGTGGGTTCTTCACAGAACAAAGAAACTCTCGTAACTTTAGACTGTAAGTTAGTCTCTAATTTTATTATCAGTGGTATATCACATTGGAAACAACATGAAAATATTTGTCGATTCAAAAGTGCTGCTTCGATGAAGAATTTTCGTAATAACCTTTTATTTTTCAGTTAATTATGCATAAAAAATGTCAGTAAATTAAAAGAATTTCATATAAATAGCCGTTCAAATGTTCTCATAGGTACAAAAGCAAAGTTTTTCATATTGTATATTATTTTTTTATCTAACACTGGCTTAAACTAACAAAACTATTGACGTGGTAACATCTTATTAATCGATAGAGGCTGTACACACGAAAAAGTAAGACTCGTTAGCACGTTCCGCCTAAGTCGAGCGTGCAAGCGGTAGAGAGACGCGATCCACCTAATTCCATTGTTTATTACAGCAACAATTTTTCATCAATGTTTTCTTATGGCACAATTTTTTTTTAAAGTCGAAGTATAATTTTCTATTGATCTGTATAATTTAAGGATATAATGTATAGGTGTAAGACATATAATACACTACTATTATAATCATTGTTTCTATAATTAATTCCCAGAAGACATTCTACAGGTGTCCCTTAATAAATCAAAGTCTTTGTTAAAAGAATTATAATATAAAAGAATCATACAATAAGATGCAAGATTAGTTAGACGATAGAAATGCCTGGGAGTAAAGGAATTGCTTTGATTTAATTTTAAATACGTATAATAAACTATTATAACATTGAAATGATGATGGTAAAAAAAGCAAAATACCCAACTGAGCTTGTTGTGGGATCTTCTCAGAATGAACCCTCGTAACTTTAAGTTTTTAAGCCGTTCTTTGATAGCATAAGAATAAATGTGTGGGGGAAAGCTATATACGAGCGTATATTAGACGATTCAAAAGTCCTGTAAAAGTCTACTTGAATATAGATATTTTTTAAGTTTTAATTTGAATTTATAAATAGCTTTATAACTTTCCAGGCTTTGCACTCGGACATTTAATTCACTCAGTCCTTCAGATAGCTGTGCAACTTGGATATTTTGTAGACGATAATATAAGCAACGACGAATGCATAGACTACCCGCAATTTATTCTAGATATTTGCAGTCCGCTGTACTGTTTCATGCAACTATTCTTCCTCTTCAAATATTCAAATGTCCATATATTGAAAGCTCAGGTAAGTCTCTTTTTACACCTTAGTTACATCTAAAAGATATATGACTGCGCAATAGGATAAAAAACATTAGAATATTAAATAAAACACATAATTGTAACTAATAAAAATAACACATTTTTCTGTAATATCACGAAGATGAAAATAATTAACAAAACAATGGTAAAGGTAAGTAGCAGCCCATTAACGTCCCACTGCTAGGTCCTCCTCCTCTTCCTCCTGCTCCTGCACAAGTCTCCTCGCGAATAGGAAAGAGGGTTTTTAGAACATAGATCCACCACGCTGCTCCACTACGGGTTGGGGGACATAGTACACAAGTGCACTTTCTATTCCTTCACACTCATAGTCCGATGTGACGGGAATTCGAAACGACCGGAGAGAGATCAGCCACAAGACCGATGGCTTTACGTGCTCTCGGCACGGAGTTGGATCACACCGCAAACTTCCCAACTTTGTGCAAATATTATGAAAAGACATAATACACAAGTGCACTCTCTATTCCTTTACTCCCATAGTCCGATGTGACGGAAATCCGATATTACCGGAGAGAGATCAGGCGCAGGACTGACGGCATAACATACTCTCAGAGGCACAGAGATGGATCACACCGCCAACTTTCCAACTTTGTGCAAATATTGAGAATAGACATAGTACACAAGTGCAATCTCTATTCCTTCACACTCACAGTCCGATGTGACGGGAATCAATATTTGCCCGAACTTGGGAAGTTGGCGCTGTGCTTCACCCCCGTGCCCCGGAGAGCACGTTAAGCCATCGGTCTTACGCCTGATTACTCTCCGTTCGTGTCGGATTCCCGTCATATCGGATTATAAGAGTGAAAGAATAGACAGTGCACTGGTGTAATATGCCTGTCAACCCTCAGTGGAGCAGCTTTGTAGGTCTATGCTCTTAAAACCGTCTTTCCTATGAGCGAGGACCTATGTCTGTTCACAGCAATAGGACGTTAATCGGCTACTACTACATTATGTCGAGTGATTTCCAGTAAATTATTTAGTATCACTGACTCAACCATAATAGTTCACATTCTTTAACTATTATCATTTTAAAAAATAGTATTATTAACAGAGAAATTATTCTGTTTGAATATACATATAATAGTATTGTTCTAGTAATAGACTTATCTGACTTTGACCTTGAAATCGAAAGATCAATGAATTTAATATCATAATCGATGATCAGATTTCTATTCGATAAAAATAATCAAACAATGCCTTTAAACATTAATAAAGATTAAAGAATTATTTCTTGAAAAAACTCATTAATTACAAGTATCACATGAGAAGCGAAAAACCAGGGTATTTTCACGTATTATGCAATGTAAAATTTGATTCCTATTTAAAAAATAATCAAGAAGAGGACTTTTATAACACTACGTTCTTTTATACGTTACTAAAATTTTTAAAAGATATATTACGTTTTTTATTGATACCGGATTAGCACTTGACTGTATCACCTGATGGTAAGTGATGATAAAGTCTAAGATTTTTTTAAATCTCATTTATTATTGGGGTCTTTATGTCTCTTATGAGACTATTTAAGACCCATCGTACTCCAATAAGAACTTCACACTATTTTTCGCTTTTAAATTATTTAAAACTAGCAACGCCCCGCGGATTCAACCGAGTAGATATTGAACTCACGGCAATGGAAAAACTACAAAGTGAGACTATGGATTTATTTTTATTAACAGAAAAGTTTTATTTGACTTAGTATGTAAAATATAATTTGATTGGATAAGAATTAATAAAGTGGTATAAATAATATAGTTTGATTATTGTCGGCAATTTTATTAACTTTTAAAATAAAAGAAAGTAGTCATAGCTAAACTAAAGTAGTTGGAAATATGATATCTCCGACTTTTTTGTAGATATTAATACGTTCTATAATATTGTACAGCATTTTTTTTATACTATCATCAATAGTTTCCCCAGGGCAAGCGATAGCAGTTTTTTTGGGACAATTTTTTTCACACCTTGGGTTACATTAATGCATTTTTAATAGGGAACCCTATTTTTTTTTAAAGTAATATAGTCTGTGTTACTTAGTGAAGACGCAGCTTTCTAATGGTGAAAAAATATTTAAAATCTGTTCAGTAGTTGTTGCGTGAAAACGTTACAAACATACATACGAATACACAAATGTTTCCTCTTTAGATTTGTGTAATTTTATTCAACAGGGTCTAGCGCACTTTGGGTTCATGCACATGATTGGAAGCAGTCTATGTTTTTGGGTTTATAATATTGTACGAGAAACCGTCTTGGCTTTAACCATTTATGCTGGTATAGTATATGGTAACCAATCATATGAAGCAGAGCCGCTGACTAAATCTATATTTGGTAATTATTTTATTATATATAACAGATGTTATTTTTCAAGTGAAACTTCTTTAGATGATTATCTTCATGAAGATGTGCAGCGTTTTTATGCTAATTCATTGAAAGGTTAGGTAGTTTTAATATTTACAAATAACATGTGGCATTTCAATTTGCCACTCGTCATTTAAAAATTTAATTATCTACTTTTCATAAAATTTTAATTTTAAATTCAACAACAAAGTTTAATTAATAATTTCTAATATTGACAAAAACTAGGTGTCATTTTTCTATGCTTTAAATATTTTAATGGCAATTAAATTCCTAACATATCTTCATTTTTTTTCTCACTCAATGTCTCGGAAATTTAAAGTTTTACATTTGCATAAATATAAAAGAGACTTAAAAATTAGTTTGCCAAAGAAGTTTCACTTCTGACATGTGTACTTCTAACGCAGGCTCTTTTAATTTTTTATTTTAAATTGCTCACATGTAGTATGTGATCCCATCTGATTTTAAGTGATGAAACAATTTAAAAAGGATAGCTAACTTGGAAAAAAGTAATTTACATCTTATGGTTTCTACAAAGCATCATACCGCAACACAAATATTTTGCTTGGCGGTACGTCTTTGCTAGAAGGGTAATAACTAGCCTCTATTGAAGCCTTCTTCCACACCAGACAGACAAATTAGAGAATGCAATTTTCTTGTTGGAATCCACCCTAGGATCTCTATTAGCAAAGCCAGCATTATAGTTACATCGGTGATTTATAAAACCCAATTATACCGATAAAAATAACAGAATTAATTTAAAAGCAGATAAATTATAGGTGTTTTTAACATTTGTGCCTTTATCGATTTATTTATTTCAATAATTTTGTGATCGCTGATCCGATTTTGACAAGGATTTTGTTTTGAATTAGCTTTTGTTATAATAATACATTTCTTCCAAAAGATATCTTGAATGAAACAATTACACCTGTACTTTAATCAGTTCTTATTATTTTATAAATTATTCTGGTGGTAAATGAATGAGTTTCGCATCTTCGCATTATCCCCTTTTCAATGATTCATTATTTATATAGTGTAATGTACTTAGATAAAAATAATGTTTATGTATAATATAATAAACTTTATTTCAGACCATCAGCCTACAATTGATATAAGTGTTTTGCACAGAGAAAATTGTACAGGTTCAGAGGCAATAACATCCATTGTTGAAAACTTCTCACCCTACTTGTATCCATTCGGAGTGGAATACAATATTTTAATCGGTACGTTTTACATTATTAAAAAAAATAGAGTCCTTTTTTATGCCATGGCAAGAACTACCTCAAGAAACATTTTACGTGAGCCTTTAATAAGTGGCATTGTTAAAGGTTTTTTATTAACATTCAAAGTCAAAATATCGTATATTATTTAAATGAATGACTGATGAAAACAATAAAGAACAACTTACAATTAGAAGTTACGAGGGTTCCTTCGCACCCTGATCTAGGAAGAGCCCACAACAAACTCAGTTGGGTATACATTTGAAGTAAGTGTATTTAACATTAAGTGTAATCCACTAAATGTTTAGAAAAAATAAAATAAATAACAGAGTGTGAAAACAATGCAAATATAAAGTACACATAACGAACAATTAAAATAAAAGTAACATAAAGGATAACACTACAAATGTTTCGTCTAGCGAATAAATTTTAAACTAAGATTATTTCTAGAATATTAATCTGTTTAACTATTTCTAGTTGCGATATATTATATCATCTGGAGTCATATTGGATTGTGCGATAACAAGGATTCTGAAAGTACTACAAACTCCGACGACAACCAAACTGTTTGCAAGTGAGTATATAACAATCTTTTTTTTTATTACTCACAGATTGACTGTGAGCTGACGGTAAGTGATGATACAGTCTAAGATGGAAGCGTGCTAATCTGTTAAGAGGCGATATACCCCTTACGGTTTCCACATAGCATCGTACCGGAACACAAATCTCTTTGATTGGCGGCACGTCTTTGCTGGTAGAGTGGTAACTAGCCACAGCCGAAGCGTCCCACCAGTCCATACTCAGACAAATTAGAAAATACAATTTTTTTAATTCGTCCTACCGGGGATCGAACCCGTGAACCTCCGCTAGCAAAGCGAATACTCGCACCACTGCGCCAACGAGGCCGTCAAATCTAATACAATGTCTAATAAATTCGGCCAGGTTTCATTGTAGTTTAGAATTTACCTTTATCCTAATATCAAGATAAAACTTAGCCTATATTATACTTTAAAATATCAGCTAACTACATTTCTATACCCTCTTTGGCTACTAGATGTTGTTCATTATATTATACAGTTACATCTCCTCTTTTACATCCTTAACCAACGAATTTCTTAGAAATATCAAACACATTCTTTGTAACTTCCAACAGGATTACTAAATAACAATTTATTGCCTTTAAAAATGATGGATTTTATATAAATTCTCTGTCCATTTTCATTATCTTAGAGGTTGGTTTTCATATCTATATATATTAGAGATATCCAGGTATCTATTGACTCATCACGATATCTCTGGTACCATAAGGCGTAGAGACTTGTAATTTGGTAGGAATATTCCTTTTGCCGAGTAGAGGTCAGCTAAGAACGGATTGCGAAATTCCACCCAGGGGGTTGTGGGGTTGTCCATTTAAAAAATAGAAGTTATCACATCAAAAAAAATTCAATCACATTTACAAACTAAATCTTTTATGGCATGTAAAACTACTTTTTGACGTAATGGAAACTATCAAAAGTAAATTTTAGGAAATTCCATCTTCAAAGAGCAGTGCGAGTATGTTTCTTATTTGTAAAACAATTCGCTTAAATTAATGAAAATGTTACCAAGTAAACATTCCATCCAGACGAAGCCACGGGTTCAACTAGTACAATATAAGCCCTTTTGAATCGTCGTTATTCTGTCAGTTGATTACAAATCTAGCAGCGTTTCGAAAAGTTGATTCTAATGAGAAGAAACCGGCAAGAAAGTCAATAATTATTATTTTAAACAGATTTTGCAGCTGGTCCAAACATTTTTATTACTTAAATAATCTAAAACATGCCTTGTGAATGTTTTTTATATAATTCTTAAAGTTATGTAGACGCAAATCCAAAACTGATAACGGTATCTTGTTAAAAATGGATACGCTCAACACGACAAATGATTTTGAACCACCTTTTATCCCAAAATATAGCTTTATAAGTTTTTTTCTATATATTTGGCTCAAATATATTGTAAAAGGGACTTCAAATACTTATTTTAATGGCCCTAGCAATATTAATTTGGGTAATGCGTGGTTATGTTATATATTCTGATATTTCTCATTGTTGAAACCTAATAAAATTGATCAGTATAATTAACTGGTTATTTTTGTTTGTAATACATTTTTTTAATTTTTTCATTAGAATACCAACGGCTAATGAAGAGAATGACTATACAAGCAACATTGTGATCCACGCCGACTGTCATGCGTCCAACAAAGGCCTGTTTCTGGGGCTTATTTTGACCGTTGCTGTAGCTGGTATGCTTATACTCGGATTTGTCTTCAGCAGCGTAGGAGAGTAAGTATAAAAACTGTAAAACGTTATTGATATATTCAAATAACTTTACAATTAGATAATACAATGAAACCTAAATAAATGGATTCTGAATATAAGAAAGTGATTACTTTTTTATTATACTAGAGAATATTCTACTACCATTCGGCAATGAATTTGCTCATATTTGATTAACAAAATATTGCCAAAAACGCTTAGCTCCATATAACTTGGAAAGAAGAGAAAGAACTACGAATCTTTGTCTTTTCAAAATATCTTTATGGTGCTGAGACGTGGATCTTGCATCGGATCGAGGCTTTTGAAATGTGGTGCTGGAGAAAAATGCTTCGTATACCCTAGATAGCACATCGGACCAACGCATCAATTCTTATGAAACTCAATGTTATAACTTAAAAATACTTGAGTACTTTGGGCTCATTGCTAGGAAACAGGGCGATAACCTCGAAAAGCTCATGATAACTGGAAAAGTTAATGGCAAAGGTGCAAGAGGTCAGAGCCCAATGCGTTGGTCCGATCAGATCCGCAAAACATTACAGACTTCCATCTACGATGCCTGGAAAGCAGAAGCGAATGGCGTTCCATTATACAAAGAAAATTGCTCATCAGAGGTGTTTGTCACGACCCTCAGATTTGAGAAAACGAATCAAGGAGGAGGAATTTATAAAAGTGTAACTTTTCTCCGCCGCCTCAAGTTTTTCATCTATCTCTCACATGTCATGGAGCATGGAATGAACATCCAAACTCAAAATGAAATTCATCGATGAGTTTTAAATAAGTTGATATAAATTTGATCAATGAGTCTATGAAGTATCTATTATTATAATACTAATATCATTATTATTGTTTGTTTATTATAGGTTATATTAATTTGACTGTTTACACTTAGGAGTATGTTTGATTTGTTACAGTGAATATCTGGAACTAGGTTACACCCTCAACTCATGCACAAAATTAGGCCTACATACGATAATGCTCTTCGCTGTCGTCGTCGCTTACAACCAGACTAGGAAATTGGATATAAATGAACACCCTGTTTCACTTCTTGATGACATCCTTTTGTTCATATGTTTGCCAGCTTTCTTTATGGAAACTGTGTTTTCTATAATCGCTACGATCAATATAGTGAATATCATCAAATCTATAGATGTTCTAGTTATGGTGAGCTACATTTTTACAATATATAATCAAAATTTTTAGTTCAAGATTCAGCATTTTCAAAATAGCCTATATTTTCTTATATAAAAAAATCACTGTTAAATCGGTAAAAAATACTGTTTAATACATTAATATATAACTAGTTTATCGTTTGAAAGATGCACACCGTAAAAAATAATGATAACTAAAAATAAGGTGTGGGAGTAGAAGCTTGAAGAAGAGTTGTGGCGTTTTTTAAGACTTAACAACCCAATGTCATAACAATGATACAGCAATAACAAGAGTATATTTTTTGCACAGGCTGTACAAATTATCGCACAAACAACTCTACTGGTGGACGGTCTTCGACGTTGCAGCAACAGTCGTAAGCTACGACGAGGAAAACCTGGCAGAGAGTTCCTCATGTTCCTTCTCATTGGAAACGTGGCAATGTGGCTATTATACACATTCTCATACAAAGCCCCCGACAGTCTTGACGAGAGATACGAATATTATGGCAAAGTTCTATGGAGTATACTAGGACATGTCTGTTTACCACTCATAATGTTCTATAGATTCCATTCCAGTGTGTGCTTTGCAGATATCTGGAGTGCTGCATATAAGCCCGGTTCTGATCATTAACAAGTTCTTCTTTGTATTCCTGGACGGAAGTTTCATTGTCATAATTAGTGAAATTATCTTTTATAAAGACTGTAGATAGATGAATTATTTATTCTTTAAAATGTAATTTAGATTTAGAATAACTACAATATATAACATTATTATTTTAGATGAAGTTTAATTTGGAAAATTTGTTTATTCAAAACTGACCCCTCTTTTATTGCTGATAGGGTATCTCTTGACTGTGATCTCACAAGTGATAGTACAGTCTAAAATGGAAGTGCACTAATCTGATGATGAAGTATTTATCTCTTATAGTTTCTACATAGCTCCGTATCGGAATACAAGTCTCTTTGTTTTGGCGTAATTAGCCACATTGGTTAGCATGTTCGACTACTGACATGAGGTCCTGGGTTCGAGTCCCAGGTCGGGCCAATTCGAAATAGATATTGAGTTTTCTATTAAGGTTTTCTCAATATTTGCCCGAAGTTGGGAAGTTGGCGGTGTGATCCACCCCCGTGCCTCGGAGAGCACGTTAAGCCGTCGGTCCTCCGCCTGATCTCTCTCCGGTCGTGTGGGATTGCCGTCTCGTCGGACTACGAGAGTGAAGGTATAGAGAGTGCACGTGTGTACTATGCCTGCCAATCCGCAGTGGAGCAGCGTGGTGGGTCTATGCTCTAAAAACCCTCTCTCGTATGAGTGAGGAGGCCTGTGCCCAGCAGTGGGACGTTAATAGGCTGCTACTTACTTACTCACATACTTTTCTAAATTCGCCCTACTGGGGATCGAACCTGGGACCTCTACTAGCGAAGCGAGTACTCGTACACTGCCCCAGTGTAGTCTGCGTACACTCAAATGTGCGTCTTAAAGTACTCTAGCATAATTGCCACTTTGGTACGAAATGTACGGCTCGCCATACACTGTGCCTCCGCGTTTTAAATGTCTGTTATCTTCTAAAATATTCCTTTTAACGCAATGTTGTAAAAAGCAGATATGGTCTAGATGTATCTGTTAAGTAAAATATACAACGTATATAATGTATTTACTTCGATAAGGAATAATACTGTATTACATAAAATAGATTAGTAAAATGGCACCTACTTTTGCAATGTGTAAAAGATAGTAATGGTTACTATAGGTTATCCCTTAAAGGTAAGTCTCGTAAAGTTAAGTCAGCGTTTGTGGTTTAACTGCATAAAAGTATGTTTGTAAATATAAGTAAAAGTATATAGTTTCCTCTTGTATCACTCTATCTATTGCTGAAAACTGGACTAAAATCCGTTGAATAGTTGTAAATATCCAAGCGAACAGACAACTTCTAATGGAAAATTAATTTTTAAATCGCTCCAGTAGTTTTTATGTGAAACATTACAAACATACATAAAATAACACAAAAGTTTCCCTTTTTATAATATTAGTTTAGACCAGAGTTCCCCAAACGTTTTTGTATCGTAGACCCCTTGCCATGTTTTCCCGTGTTGGATAGACAACCTGCTTACCTGATATTGATTTCCTGAAAATTTGTAACTGTAGTGAAATCTATTGTTAAAAACTTAAAGTAAAAACACTTGTTAATTTATACATTTCTGAATGGAATTTAAATTAAAACTGCTCAAAATAAAATTTTGTATCTGTTAAGTAAAATATACGCAACATTAAATAAACTAGAAATAAAATAACATAAGCAATAATTCAATATTTTTAGTGAAAAGGATGAACCTCATGCTTTAATAATAAAGTATCAACATTTGGCGTCAATTTTGTAAGGGTTAATCTTAAATCTCCTCGGCTCTCTTTTTTTCGTTAGGAGATTGTAACCACGCTGCACCCCCTTTCCACTAGGTATGACGATGACAGGAAATTAAAAATTAAAAATATTTGCCCCACATTCGTATTTATAGAGTGACGAATTGAACAAGTCAGTGCAAGGTAGCGAACCTCTGAGACTATGAGTCTCAGGTTTGTACAAGTTCAAAATGTATTGCGACCGCAAAGCGAATACCAAGATCCTACAACTTACATACCTTTTTGATATTATAAGATAGTATGGTGTAAGTAAATAGGTACACTCACTGTATGTGTTGAGATCCACTATCGATAACCCCCATTTTCATTTAATGGACCCCCAAACTTTTTTTTCGCCGTCGCAGACCCCTTGCAGGTTGTCATAGACCCCTAGGGGTCGATACTTTGGGTATCACTGGTTTAGACAACCTAAACTCAATTATGTTACGTAGTTCTTTTTGTAACAATATACACGCTTGGAAATTTCAAACAGGCATAATGGCCAGGATCCTTGTGCTTCTTTTATAATACGCAAGGATTGACTGATAATTCAACAGTCAAACCAATGTTTACCTACAGTCGCAGATTGTGTACTGGCTATACATAAAGCACGTATCAATTCAGCGTCTTAGCTAACCAACTCGGAGAAGCAGTTAATTAGTTCTACTGCCCTATAATACAATTACCTAATATTAGGTTAAGTACTCCGTCGGTCCGACATCGTGCAGGACGCACTTAGACGGTGGGATACAAACTAGTTAACGAAACAACCTTCATACATGCATAACGTCGTCTGCTGCATATTGCCCTTCGTGTACTATAATACATAAGTTAGTTAACCCTTAGCGAGCACACGAGCTAACTATTTACCCCAGTCTAAGAAAATAGTGAAATTGAAGTTTTAAGGCTTTTGAAATTGAGACAAATCAAGGAATCTGGTTGTCGGTCGTCGTCGTTATCGTCTTAACCAATGAACGTCCACTACCAGACATAGGTCTTACCTAATGATGCATACAAGGTCCAATTAATGAATGTCTACTCTGTATAAATTCACCTACTATACGTATGCGGCTCCAGCCTAGTACTCTTCTGGTACTACAGATCCAGCAGAATAAATGACTACGCCTGATAGTAGGACCTCCAAAGTACGTCAAAAATGACGTCATTTATCGTGATACCCGTGGAGGCGTTCGTCCGGCAGTAAGTGAGGAGTATTTTCCCCCATGCAGATAATGCCAGTATCCTAGACTTGGAAGCATTGGGCGCCCTCTGTCTCGTAAGCTGCTGCTGTCACCACCACCAGGTGTAGTGGACGACGCGATGGCAGTGGCAGAACCCAGACTTAACTAATGCTCGGATTGACCTGGATGGTCCCACTGGCGAGAGGTGGTGGGAACCAAGCCCGTTAGAATAATAAATATATACTGCCCGCTAATAATGCCCGAAAAAATTAGCCCGGGTAATGACGCACTGCCTCGAGGCCCGTATTCCACAACTTTTGATTATGAAGAACCCCTGTTGATGATTTATTTGAAAACATTTAAATATGTTCAACTAATAATAATCTATCACATACTATAATCATTATATATAAAGTCAAACGAAGTGGGCTAATGGGAAACCTAGGTATTAAATACAAAATACATAAATAAAAACTTAATAACTACAGTACATTGTATAATCCTACGATTAAATTCTAAAAATTCCATTGCTAGTTTAACGCATTTATAATATTTTGTCGACATTCGTGGTTTTGAAGAAGACTTGCCCAAATTAATCTAGTAAAGTTTATCATAGAATATGAGTTATTAGAGTAATATGAGTGAAGCAGCCTGTACCCAACAATGGGACGTAAATGGGCCGCTATTTATCTCTTTCTATGGATTAAAAGTAAATATTTTAGAGTCGCTCACTAAATGCAGGTTAAGTAATACTATTCTGAAATTCTTCATTATTATATTACATACTTTGAATGACTTAAAACTCAAAACGAATATTCCTTCATTCTTCTGTGCTACCTTTCTTATACTCAAAAATAAATGCCCCACCCAAAATTATAAGTCCGCCAATCACAGTCGTCGTGAAAACGACGACTAAATAGAAGTTTTGGTTAAATTTGAGAATTTCCGGAATAGAGTTAAACCGGATGGAGTGCATGTAAACTTTTCACTGATATAATTACAAATACCTCAGCATAATAAACAAATATAGTAATTTAATAGCAATCCACAAATAAAATAATCATGATCACTAATAATATGATGCATTTTAAAGTTGTTATTACAGAAATAAAGTAACAGGCATTCTCTGATATTGTTGCTTAAAATTACACGAGAATGAATACCGTCATAAAATTCAAAACAAAAATCACGAGTGCCGTTGGAAATCATACAAAGTGTGCACTCAAATATTATGTTTCCCCGCTCTCATACCGACCAGAGACAAATAATATGCGATTGTTCGATCAGAAATAAAGTGCAGTTGGAATATATTGTCTATGGTGTATGGAATAAGGCCCACGCGTACACTGTAGGTGAGGCTCAATGTATCACTAGGGCAGAACGCCAGCGCGGATATGCGCTCGGCTGACCAATGCCACAGTTGTCTAATTGTTTCCGATCTTCTCTACATAACCACTGCGTTGAATTGACAAAATTTGAACACGTGAATGGCGCAATGGTGGTTGATAAAAGGTGTCCAATGCTCCAACGATCCCGCTTTGGAGATTAATCACATTTCACTAGCAAATCCAATAGCATTTTACAGCATTATGTCATATCGTATTCTACTATTGAAGCAATATTTGTACCGCAGAAAAAGGCCGTTTGTGCGATTTACAATATGAGTCCAAGAGAGTCGCTAAGAGAGAAATTCAGAGCAGTTAAAATAATTATAGAACTTTGTGTATACATACACGAAAACTTGCTGTAGTCCATAAAAATATTGACTCTTTTACGAAAAAAATGAATGCAGCTTATGTGACTGTTACAAATTCTGCATAAAAATAACAATTCATTCAAGGCTGTATACGTTTCTATAATAAACGATAAGAAGAAATTACAAAAATGTCACTTAATAGGTTTAAATCTTTCATTAAAGGAAAGCTAATGGAGAAATCGTTCTATAATTTGAAGGATTACCTGAAGGATAAAAAAGCGTGGCCATGAACGAATTGCTCTAATCGAATCGTGGGATCATTTCAGAATAGGGCGCACAGGAACCCCCGTAATTTTAGATTTTAAGTAGTTCTTTATATCATCATCAGTCGCACCTTGAAAATAATTATATTGAAAAAAGTATATTTGACGAATAAAAAGTGCTGTAATAACTGACTGAAATAAAGAATTTTTGAATTTGAATCTGAAAAGCTAGGCTACTGATTTTTGACTAGAATTTGCGGTTATTTTTTGAAACACGTTGGTAACAAGTTTAAAATGTTTAATTCTTTTACTAATTTTATATCACGATTTATTCAAAACTGTGTGACATACAAATTTTTTAATATAAAAAAATATTCCTTTCTCGTTATACAATAACAATCCCCGCTCCTATTGCTTGATATTTTATTAGAAAGCTTCTTTATGTATGTCCCCATTACAGGAAAGAAGAATGCAGTTTTAAAAGAGTATGTCATTCCAACCTGTAGTGAGAGAGATTTCAGAAAGTTTCTGAACTTTGAATACTAAATAACAAATATCCTAAATATCTCTTATCCTTTCTGAGGCTCTAGACTATTTGTGTACAAGGTTTCATTTCAATCGGTTCAGTAGTTTTGGTGTGAATTCGCGACAGATTGAAAGAGTTTATTTCGAATTTATCATTTCGACTATCATATTTATTTTTATCGCATCAACAGCCTAAAGCCTAAAGCCTGAGCCTAAAATAGTTAAAACCTAATGGTCAATGTACTAAGATTTTTTAAATTCCAGTGCAAAACCATATTTGGCTCACGCAAATATGACCATGTATCCGAATTTCGATCTAAGCACAAGTGGTTACCGATTCGATTCGCCGGAATCGCTTCGCTTCTGTACTGTACACTATTTGACCCCACTAACTCAAACTATTTAAAATCTAAATTGGAATTCCTGGGAAGGCACTGTGGCCAAGAACTAAGATCTACTTCACTTTTAACATTAAAGATCCGATATATCGCTCTAAATTCGTCGGCTACTTCACTGTTACGGCCAGCCGGCTGTGGAACGCACTACCAGTGAATATAAGACGAGCACAATCTTTAAATTCCTTTAAACACGAAATCACGAAACATTTTCTGTTACATGTCATATAATTAGATGATATTATTACAAATTTTATTTTTATTACTGTGTTAGTATGTATATGTAAGTATATTTTAATTATATATTTTATTATATGTGTATTCTGTTTAATATTAGAATGTATTATTTCCTTATGCACCTCCCACTTACTTTAGCACAATTTCCTTCTCCCTAAGGTTGTCCGGAAGAAATCGCTGATTAGCGATAAGACCGCGTTTTTGTACATTTTTGTTATTACTTGTGCGTCTCTTATTCTTTAATTTTTTTTCTTTGGTGTACAATAAAGAGTATATAAATAAAATGAAAAAAAAACACTTAATAAGCGTCTACGTAACTTGATAAAAACTCAGTTGAGAAATGCAGTCCAAATAGATCCAGCATTTTCAGAGTTATGACAGAACAACAATAACTTTATTTCAATTCAAGTAGCGCGCAAGCTTATTACGTACAAAATCTTTTATTGTAAGATATTGCAATTAAAAGAAATATATATTACTGGCTGAACCCCGGACTTCGTCTGCTTGGAATGTTTTTTTGGTAGCTATTTTATTAACTTGGGCAAATTGTTTTACAAATAAGAAACATGACCTCTACTCGGCAAAAGAAATATTCTTACCAAATTTCAAGCCTCATGGCTCCAGAGATATCGTGATGAGTCAATGGTTAACACCCCCGCAAACCCCTTTACGGGTGGAATTTCGTAAAATATATTCTTAGCTGACCTCTACTCGGCAAAAGGAATATTCCTACCAAAATTCTAGTCTCTACGCCTTATGGTTCCAGAGATATCGTGATGAGTCAAAAGATACCTGGATATCTCTTATATATAGATAACGTACCAGTACACCTGATTTAAATAAACACATCCTTACTAATATTATAAATGCGAAAGAAACTCTGTCGGTCTCGCTTTCACACCAAAGCTAAAAGGAAATAGGCTGCTTTTAAATACAAAAAAATGGTTGCAGGGAATGGTATCATTTCTAGAGCTAGAAGCTTGAAACTTATTTTTTAGGCTGTCGATGCGATAAAAATAAATATGATAGTCGAAATGATAAATTCGAAATAAACTCTTTCAATCTGTCGCGAATTCACACCAAAACTACTGAACCGATTGAAATGAAACCTTGTACACAAATAGTCTAGAGCCTCAGAAAGGATAAGAGACTTTTTGCAGGGAATTATTGCAATTAACTCAATTATATTTATACGTATGTGTCTTATTTGTAAAATAATAAGCTTTTTAATTTGTAAAGTATTAAAAATGCTACCCAAAAACACTTTTCATATAATTAGGGGCATCATTCCGAAAAGTCTATTTTAAGTATTTACTAAACAATTCATTTAAAATGTTATATAAGCCAACAGTAACTTGCTGAAAATCAACCGGCTTTTAAATTTCATACGATGTTAAAACATTGACAACTAATTAATTTTCGCCGAAAGCTAAAATAACTATCGGTGGATGTAACACAGATTTACCGTTGCAAAATATGAAAAGGTGAAATATTTTAAAACATATCAGTATTTTCCTGCCACAGTGAATTTTATAATGGAAACATTTTAAGCAAACGCCCAAGTGGTGGACATCCATTAGCATGTCACTATTAAATTAAAACCCGGTTTGTTTTTCGCAACACTTATATTCTGTAACCAGTTTATTGTACATTATGAAAGCTGCACTCTACACTACCTACTAATTAGTTTAAACACGGATCCTTTTATAATAAAAATGTTATTATATTCTACTTTCATAATTTACTTTAAAAAGGGAAGCTACTTATGTTTGAATAGGTAAAAAAATCGATTTACCTGAACTTACCACGTTTATATCAAAGAACTAAAACTGATTTATTCGAGTTCTAACAATACTTTATACTTGTAAAACTGTTTAGGAATATAAGGTCATACACTCTATTTCGGAAGAGGAAAATATATTATCGTAGTTATAGTTATATCATAGTTAACAGATATAGTCTATTATATATATTACACAATAACTAAAACTTATCAGACCTAGACATGAGCTGTCAAGAATCGAACTAGTTAAGCATGGACTTGCACCATTGTTCCAGTGAGTTCGTCAGAAGTAAAAGTTAAAGACAAGTAGCAGCCCATTGAAGTTCCACTGCTAAGTTCAGGCCTCCGCCCTTATTGGAGTGAGGGCTTTTAGAACATAGACCCATCACACTGTTCAACTGCGGGTTGGAAGACATTGTACACAAGTGGATTGTAGAGTAAGGCGACAATCTGACATGATTGGAGAGAGATCAGACACAGGACCGACGGCTTAATGTGCTCTCCAAGGTACGGGGGTACTTTGGCCAGATACTGAGAATTTCTAAACAGAAAACTCAATATTGAATTTTTAATCTACCTGACCCGGGACTCAAACCCTCTCATGTCTGCAGCTGAGCGAGCTACCCACAAGACCAATGAAGCAAGTATCTACATCGGAAATTGAATGTGCACAAAAATGTTGCCTCGGCTTGTAGTGGCCACGCTAACACTGTAGTGCGTGTACTCGATTTGCTAGCAGAGGTCCCAGGTTCAATAAGATTGTTCCGACCGACCTAAGCAGTTCAATAAGACCCGGTAAGACAGTTAGGAAATTACATTTCTAATTTGACTAAGTCTGGCCTGGTTTGGAATCTGCCCTATCAGTAAAAAAGACGTATCGCCGATGAGATTTTTTGTCCAGCACGATTCCATGTAGAATCAAAAGAGGTGAATTGCTTCTTATCTGAATAGCGTGGTTTCATCTTAGACTTTATCATCGCTTACCATCAGGTATTCTCATAGTCAAGCGCTTACCTGTAAGCAATTTAAAAAAAGTAAACCTATAATATTACTCACCTTTTCTCTTCTACCTGCTTGTCTGCTTTTATAGATAGGTTTTTCGAAGATACGCATTTTTAATGAGATACCCGAATTGCTTTTGGGTTTGCCTCTACATCATTTTAGGAAATAAGTTAAAAACTAAAAGATTTCAATACAATGCTCGTTGACCTCAGTTGAGCATCTCAACGGGTGGGCTTTAAAACGAATACAGATACGATGAGAGTTATGTCCACTATCCGTGTTCCACTCCATCCAGTCATTGTTGGGAACTCTGCACTCGAAATTGTAGACGAATATACATACCTAGGACACATAGTCCAGCTTGGTAGGTCCAATTTCGAGACGAAGGTAAACCGCCGAATCCAAGTTGATTGGGCAGCGTTCGGGAAACCCTGGAAGATGTTTTCATCCAATATCTCTCAGTGCCTGAAGACCAAAGTCTTCGAACAGTGCATGTTGCCAGATCGAAAACGTGGTCGCTGACTATGGGCCTTATTCGAAAGCTCAGAGCCACTTAGCGTGCGATGGAGAGGGCTATGTTCGAAGTTTCTCTACGCGATCAAATCAGAAATGAAAAGATCCGTAGCAAACCCAAAGTCACCGACATAGCCTTACAAATTGCAAACCTGAAGTGGCAATGGGTGGAGCATATATTCCGATGAATCGATGGACTCGAAGGCCCGAAGGTCCGAAGGTGCTGGAATGGCGACCTCGCACCGGATGGCGCAGTGTCGGAACACCTCCCACAAGGTAGACCGATGATATCAAGTGGATCGCCGGTATCCGCTGAAGTCAGGCGGTGTAAGATCAGACCCTGTGGGCATCATTTCTTGAGACCTATATTCAGCAGTGGACGTCCATCGGCTGAAGCGACGACGACGACGATTTTAAAAACGTCCTATTACAATGTTGAATATTATTTAAGTGACAACGATGTTTAATCTTGATTCTGGTTGCACATAAAAGCTTAACACATTGTAACGTACAAAAGGTAAATTTAACGGAGTAACCGTTGAGTTTCTTGCCGGTTTATTCTCAGCGGAATCAACTTTCCGAACGGACAGACAATTGCCGATTCAAAAGTGCTTTTTGACCTTACTGGAATAACAGATTATTTTGATTTTGATTTTGAGGAGTTATCTGTCTATCGAGATCACAGTAACGGTATCATAAACCTGCGTTAAATGCTCATATACGAGAACTAGGTATATGGTTTGTCACGGTGGCTGCACCAGCGACCGTGCACCGGAAGGGCACGACATCGTCCCAATCAGCTATATGGGCATACGCGCTTTGTTATCCACATACGACACACGCGATAAATTTCACGATTTAACCAAAAGATATGATGAAATTTAAAAAAAAATTCCATGTGTCTTTATGTCAATTCATAATGAAATACAAAAGTGCATTTTTTTGACGAAAAACTGATTCGCGTCGCGTCCCAATCCCTAATAATTACATACAGAAATAAAATGGCTAATAGACATTACCAACTGATAAATATTAAGGAATTTGTTATCCACTTTATAGTGAAACATGTGAGAAGTACTCGACCAACCCTCACTTACTAGAATTGACGTGAAAAGGCAATTGTGGCGCTTTGGTTCTCGAAAGGTAAGTGTTCATTCAATCTTTCAGTCAATAAATACGTTAATTGCTTTTTCTATTAGTAATTGTATTAGAAAACTGTTGTCTGGTGTTATAAAAATATATGGCTCATTCTTTCAAGAAATGTTATTAAGGTAAGGTGAGGCAGGTGTCTTGGTTCAAAGTAATGTATATCTATCTTGATCGTGCCGATGTCATCGTAATCTGACCGAGGACCAATTAAACAAGCTTGAGCCACTACAAAATATCTCTATTCGGTTCATATTTGGACTACACAAATTTGGCTATGTATCAGAATTTCGACTAAAGCTCGAGAGAGAGAGAATTTGACTATTATTTCCCTCCTGTGCTGTGTGCTATAAACGATATTTTTTTACTTCGTAATACGGACAATAGGTGCCTATGATCATCACGTAGCCTCAAACTTAATATTATTGAACATACAACTACGTTCTATGCTCAATGTTATCAGATTAGGGAAGCTGAATCACTTGAAATCTTCAAAAGTTAAGTTAAAACCACTATCTTTATCAGTCATTTTTAACGACGACGACAATATGCATGAACATATGTATTTATCTGTATAAATGTCTTTATATAAACATAAATAGCATCACGTCCTTCCACTTTGATTTTTTTAATTTGCTCCAGGAACGTTCACCTTGGTCTTCCATTTCCAACTTTCCCATTCACCCTTTACTCATAAATCTTTTTTTTCGGCGCCATTTCATTCATTCTCTCAACGTGCCCAAACCATTTAAGCATAACTTTGACAATGTTATTCACTATATCTTCTTTTATACCACAACGTTCTCTTATCACACTATTTCTTATTTTGTCATTCAGTTTCAATCCACTCATACTTCTCAACGGTCTCATCACTACCGCATTTATTTTACTTTTATGGTTCTTCTACTATAACCAACTTCCACCACCATACATAAGTGTTGGCACCAACACTCCTCTATGCTCAGACAGACTGACCCTTTGTGACACCTATTTATAACTGACTATTCATAAAGGCGTGCAGAGCACCATTTACCATATTCTGTGCATTCACTCTCCTTTCAATATCGCTTTCACATGTTGTATATATCGGTACATATTACATCTAATAAACGTTAGATTGGACACCACTTACACTTATTTTATTAATATTATCTCCTTAACCCTAAGGTTGTCTAGCGGAAATCGCTAATAATCAATAAGGACGATTACCTGTGCTCTTTACTTTTATATTTTCTTGTAATTTTTTGCATATTTTGTGGTGTATAAGTATATTCTCTCTTTCTTTAAGGTATACTTTATTGATTTTCGGTCCTACAATATAAGAATTTGTTTAGGTTACATAAAACTTTTAAAACGAGTAAACAAATTATATAAATATTTGCATGTTATACTACAGGAGGGTATGATGGCACTATTATAGTTTATTCCATCTATGTATTATAAAACTGATATTTAGGAAATAAATAATTTTGTTTCATTTCAAATATAAAAAAGAAACAATGTATTCAAACTATGCTCTATAACTATAAAAATGAATAAAAAAGCCAGATTCTCATCTACTTATATTATATTGAATATTAAACTGTTTTAAATAAAGATACTTAACAAATGTAACAAACAGAAAATACATCGTTTTAGTTTTTACACAGTAGTTGAACTTTGAGAGTAAATATGAATGCTAAAGTGAAACTTTCCCCCTTTTTCTAAATCTAACTTCAAACTTCTGTTATAAACCATGTTATACTTTAACCACTACACAAGGGAATTTTAAAAAGCAATTAAAAATGTCTCTGCACTTTTATTTATATAAAAAGACAATAAGGAACCAAGTTTAGAATTTATGACGAACGTTCTACGCGTATATTGTTTTCATGACAAACAAAAACTTTTGAATTGTTTTGAACACTAATACGGTTATTTTTTTTACGAAAAACAAGAATGTCAATCTAGTCCTATTGTCCGTAAATAACACTTTATTTGGGGTGAAAAATCGAATTACTATCGGCAAACGCTTTTAGTGAGGCACGAAGTTTGAACAAAAAATCATCTAAACAATTTAGTGACAAAACATATTACAATATATGACTTATTCAATAAGGTTGTTGATGTAGTTAAGTTCCCGAAATCATTGATTTTAGGTTGAACTTATTTTGTAACAACGGTGGTCTGCTATATACACATTTTTTTGTATAAAGTCTATGAAATTAAGCGGACATATTTCATAATGGATAGGAAATAGAAAATTGCCAATAATCAAATATTTATTTAAACTAAATAATCAAAAATGTCCCATTTATTAACAGATGGGATGTGGTAAAACTTTCGATAGTGTCGTAAACACTGAATTCTTTCTTTTTATATGATTAGAATTGCTAATATTGTGTCGAAATTTTTTAAAAAGCGTCTCGTTTTCGTTTATAACGCTATTCATATTTTTATCTATAATCTCTTTGTGATCATTATCAAATAAACTAATCATTATCAATAAACTAATCATTATAATTTGTATAAGTAAGTAGTAAGTAGCAGGCCATTAACATCCCACTGCTAGGCACAGGCCTCCTCATTCTGAGGAGCGAGAGTTTTTAGGGCATAGAGCCACCACGCTGCTCCACTGCGGATTGGCAGGCATAGTACACTCATAGTCCAATGTGACGGGAATCCGACACGACCGAAGAGAGATCAGGCGCAGGACCGACGGCTTATCGTGCTCTCCGAGGCACGGGGGTGTGGTATATGTATGTGGTATGTAGGGTATGTATACCATATAAATAATTTGTATATAGCCTTGTTTATTAAATGACAAGGGGCTAATTAAAATATTACTTGTTACGTATAACTATTAAATCTACCAAACTTTTAAACGAATTAGCATAAAAAATGCTGCACATATTCGTGACTCCAATCACACGTTTCTCATTTAAGAAATGAATAAAAGAGAGTATTTTAATAAACAAGATATATAGAGAGAGTGTGTGAAATAATAGCATAAATTGAACCATCAGGTAATTCAGTCATTTTACAAGTTAACTGTGAATCTATTCCCTAATTTATGACCCCCTAGATTTTGCTAAAACAATATTAAGAGATGAAACATAAACAAATCAAATTACACAAGCGGCTCTGAGGACTTGTTAGCCATAGTTACTTCGTCAATTTGACTTCTCGGGCTAGTCGATGCTGATCAAAGACGCGTCGCCGCTCGTCCGGAAAATTGCCCGAACCCAATGAATATTATTAAACTCTTCAATAGTTCCACGTACTTTATCCTTGTTAAGAAAACGTTGTATATTTTACTGGGAAAATGTGCAATATTTTAGTGCATTTCTTTTATGAATATTGAGTGAGACTAAACTGAAACTGAGTCTTCCAACACTGCGTCTTGCCAGTGCTTACCTACGGATCAGATACGTAGTCGCTGATTACGAAAGCTCAGAGTCACTCAGCGTGCGATGGAGAGGGCTATGCTCGGAGATTCTCTACGCGATCAAATCAGAAATGAGGAGACCCGTAGCAGAACTATAGTCACCGACATAGCCCTACAAATTGCGAACCTGAAGTGGCAATGGGCGGGGCATATAGTCCGATGAACCGATGGACGCTGGGGCCTGAAGGTGCTGGAATGGCGACCCCGCACCGGACGACGCAGTATAGGTAGACCCACCACAAGGTGGACCGCCGGTAGCCGCTGGAGCCAGGCGGCGCAAGATTGGGCAACATTTCGTGAGACCTATGTCCAGCAGTGGACGTCCATCGGTTGAAGCGATGACCACGACGACGACGAGTGAGGAAACTGAAACACTCAGCTATTTTCAAGGCTGTCTTAGAGCAATCGTACGAGCGTTCTAATCTAGAGCCGTTTCGGACATTTGTAACCGCAAATTCTATAACGAGCGATATATCAGATTATTTTATGAATATACCAAAAAAATGTATATCATATTATTCCCTGCACTTAGCTGAACTTTACACTTCTCTCATCTGATCTTACGTACTAAAACATATTACTGTGATTTCAAATAGTGCTAAATGATCACAGTAAAACACGATAACTATGGAAATACCCGTTTACATGGATATTTATTTGTAACAGGCTAAACATTTGATTATAATCTCAGCTGACAAATGATGCTACACTCTAAGAAAGTAATGTGTTAAATTAGTATGAAGCAAAGTTTTCTTTTAATACTGACTGTACATCGTTGAACTAGAATGCATATTATAGATATAGAAAGAAGGGTAGAGGACAACAAGCAATATTAGATAATAAAGACCACTAAGAGGCTTTTACAATAATTGCATGTAATTGATAAATCAATTATAAACTAAGGAAAGCAGTTAAAATGTAAATGTAAGAATTGAAAGAAAAGAAAATCCTTCATTAATTAGGCAGTACAAGAACTTGGCAACGTAAACTTTGTCGGGGTGAAAAATATCTAATATAATATGTAAGAAATTATATTTGTTTTTGAAGTGAAAAGCGTGATTAGCGTAACGAAGATTTGCAGCATTTTTCATGCATATTCGTTTGAAGGTTAAGTAGTTTTAATATTTACAAATAATTAATATATGTGGCGTTTCAGTTTACTACTCGTAATTTAATAATTTAATACACTATTTTTCATAAAATATAAAATAAAATATTTCATAAATTTCTCTTTTCTGATTTTAAATTCAAAAACCAAATGTAATTAATAATTTCTAATATTGACAAACAACACCTGACATTTTTAATAACAATACGTCATTTGAGATTTCAATAAGTTATTTGTGTTAATTTTTGACACTTTTAACATTTTAATGACAATTAAATTTCTACCATATCTTCCTTTTTCCCTTCCTCTAAGTCTCGGAAATATAAAATTTTACATTCGTATAAATAAGGCTTAAAAATTAGTTTGCCAAAGAAGTTTCACTTTTGTTTTTGTTTTTTTTTTAGGTAAGGTAAGAGGTGTAGGTAAGGTCTATGAAAGTCAAATTTCGTGGTCAAATAATAACATATTTAAACTGTAATATATCGACAAAAGACATAATTACCACCGTGATATGTACCTGTTAATAGAGTTGAAACTTTAGTTAAATAAAAGCAATATTATCTGTTATCAAGATTATTTTATTTGTGGATTGCTATTAAATTACTATATTTGGTTATTATGCGTTTACGTGCACTACATGAAATTATCAAATTTAATCAACACTTCTGTTATGTCGTCGTTTTAACGACGAATCTGATTGGTGGACTTATTATTTTTGGGTGGGGCGTTTGGTATAAGAAAAGTAGCACAGGATAATGAGGGAATATTCGCCTAAAGACAATTCTTAGTTTGATTGTGTTTTAAGTCATATAATAATGAAGAATCTGAGAGTAGTATTACTTAACCTGCAAATTAGTGAGCGATTCTAAAACATCCTAAGTTTTCTATACCAGGGCATCAAACTAAAGTACTTTTCTAACGAAATGAGCAATCGCACCATTACACAAGCGAGTCGTTATTACGCGATCGGAAATTGTTCGATGCATATTGCGTTAGTGCTTCATTTCAAAATAATTACGTGTCAACGTCACAAGTGCTCTATAATGTAAAATGATCTTAACTACTTTCGTAGCTCGTAGCATCTCGTAGTAGTTTTCATAAAATGATAACATTGATGGTACCTGTTAAGAAAATCCGGTTTATAAAAACCCGTAATCAGAGTAGGTAGAGCTATTTTATGTACTTGCCATATGATAGAATAATATGGATATTCCCCGAATACCACTATTTGCTTTTTATGTAGAAAAATGCCTTTTATTATTTAGACAGAAAGAAAACATATACTTCCTATAAATATAGTGACGGTTTAAGGAATAGTACAATAAATAAATAGAAACTTGATTTATTACACTACATATATCCTTTTAGGGTTCCTGGAAGAGATCTCTTTTAAGGGATAAGGTGTCCTTTATGTACTAGTTTTAATTTTTATTTCTAAGTCAGTTTAAACGGTGTATAAATAAATAAAATATTATCTTTTATTGTAATTTTTTTTAATAATTTTACAAGAACCAACAATCATTTAACATTTTCATTCTGAAGTCGTGCAATAACATACCATACAAATTATTTGTGCCTCATAAGCCATGATTGAAAAGAACAAACTTTTTTCTATTTAACTAAAATAAAATCTTAATTAAAATTACTAACACGATAATTAACTTGAAACAAAAAAATCAAAGGTCTATCTTGGTCTGGGGCGTCTTCAGGTTTATCAGAAGACTGAAAATTACTTGATTTAAAATCAAGTTTTAGTTGTTATTATTATTTTCTTTTTGTCTGTTATTTACACCAGAAAGGTGCAGGTGCAGGTGCAGGACGGCCTCGCTGGCGCAGTGGTGCGAGTATTCGCTTTGCTAGCGGAGGTCCCGGGTTCGATCCCCGGTAGGACGAGTTTAGGAAATTGTATTTTCTAATTTGTCTGAGTCTGGACTGGTGGGAGGCTTCGGCCGTGGCTAGTTACCACCCTACCAGCAAAAACGTACCGCCAAACAAAGAGATTTGTGTTCCGGTACGATGCTGTGTAGAAACCGTAAGGGGTATATCGCCTCTTAACAGATTAGCGCGCTTCCATCTTAGACTGTATCATCACTTACCATCAGGTGAGATCACAGTCAAGCGCTAA
>JACTOM010000054.1:722147-887479 GCA_015832385.1 Elymnias hypermnestra
GGTATGCTTAGATGGTTTGGGCATGTAGAGAGAATGAATGAAAGGAGACTGACAAAAAGGATTTATGAGTCAAGAGTGAATGCGAAAGTTGGAAGAGGAAGACCGAGGCGAACGTTCCTGGACCAAATCCAGGACATTTTAAATAACGGCCAGGTCAAGAGTACTCTAAACCGACGAACTTGTATGAAAGATTTAATGAGATTGAAAGAAGCGAAGGAGATATGCAAGGATCGTGGCAAGTGGAAGGATGTTGTCTCTGCCTACCCCTATGGGAATGAGGCGTGATGCTATGTATGTATGTGTATAAGAAGTAAATTAGATAGAAAATTAAAGCAGCCTTTTCCTTTTGTTGTTAATTGTTCTGTAGCGAATATCTGTTTGTTTGTACGTTTCAAGATAAACAGATGTTCGTTTTTCTAATATTTTGACGGTCTCGTTGGCGCAGTGGTGCGAGTACACGCTTTGCTAGCACAGGTTCAGTCTCCGATCCCCGGTAAGACGAATTTAGGAAATTCTATTTTCTTATTTGTCTGAGTCTGGAGTGGTGGGAGACTTCGGCCGTGGCTAGTTACTAGCAAAGACGTCCCGCCAAACGAAGAAAATTGTGTTCCGGTACGATGCTGTGTAGAAACCATAAGGGGTGTATCGCCTCTTACCAGATTAGCGCGCTTCCATCTTTCATTACTTACCATCAGTTGGGATCCCAGTCAAGCGCTGAACTGACATCAATAAAAAAATGAATATTTATGTATTCAGTAAGCAAAACAAATTATTAACAGTTAATGTCTTTTTTATTGTTAGCCCATCTCGAAATTATAATAAGATAGTTAATTTCGCAATTGTGATATGAATATGTATTTATATACTTATTAAAGGAGTAAATAAGATAAAATTATTAACAGCCAATGATTCCTTTTGCTGTTAATCCTTCTGTAGGGAAATTTTGCTGTGTAACTTATTTCGCTAATGATGAAAGCGAGCCTGTGTGGCGAACGCGAACGTTGGATGCGCTTAATCCGCGCCGTGTGAGCGCCACGCTCCGCCGGTCATATTTAGAGATATGTGACGATCCAGCGGATGCCCAGTGAACCGAGAGAGGATGTGAGTTATTAAGTGGTACACTTTCAGGTGATCTCTCGAGTGAGAGAATCGCGTTCCCCGTTCGGCCTGATTCCCACAGATAAACCCTGCTCTACAAAATACCCCGTCTATGAACTATTTAATGTAAAAACTATAATAAAAAGAGCGTGTGCACAAAGTACACCAGTGAAACTTTTTTAAGTCCTGTTTGATTTACGAGGGAAAAAGGAACATATGTTAGGAATTTCATTGTCATTAAAATATCAAGTGTCGAAAACTAACACAAATATTTTATTGAAATCTCAAATGATGAATTGTAAATAAAAATGCCACATGCAATGTTATTTGTAAATATAAAAACTGCCTAATCTTCAAACGAATTAGCATAATAAAACACTGCACATATTCGTGACGCTAATCACGCGTCTCATCTGTAAAAATTTTACCTTCATGCGCCTAAAGAAGTTGTGCATCCAAAGGGAAGCAGCACTACGGGGCACAGGCCTCGTAACTCAAAGGAAAGTGTCTTTATATAGCATATTTTTGATAGTATATGCTTCCCTTATAATGATTGTAACTAAAAGCTAAGTCTCAACATTGTTGAGTTGTGTGAGTGTGGTCTAGTGGTTAGGTTAGTGCCGATATTAATTTTTCTGTTACGAAATTCTCAAAATTTACCTTAGTGAGGTAGTGGTAAGTATGCTCCAACCCCGTGTCTCGGAGAGTAGAGTTAAGCCATCAGTCCTGCCCCTGATCTTTCTCCAATCGTGTCGAAGTTCGTCATAACCGATGTGAGAGTGAAGGAATAGAGAATTCACTTGTGTTCTATGCTCAAAAACCCTCCCTCCTATGAGTGAGGAAGCCTGTGCCGAGCAGTGGGACGTTAATGGGCTGCTACTTACTTTTAATGTAGGACAAAATGAGATAGGCAGCATATAGTGTTTTTTTATGTTTGTGCACTTGTGTATTATGCCTGCCAACATGCATTTGAGCAGCGTGGCGGGTCTGTGGTCTAAAAACCCTCTCTCCTATGAGTATGGAGGCCTGCTCCCAGCATTGCATTTTGTGGCTATGTTTGCGTAACTGATAGCTATGGTAATATACAAGTATTCCGGTTTACTGTAAAAAAAAAAAGTTGATTTTATTGTAGCAAAATTTTGCCTCATCCATTCAGATCGTATGCAATAGGGCGTGCGGCACTGTCGATATTTGTGCCCGCGCGAGGTTCAGCCATTCGTAACACCCTCTGATGTTATTCAAACCATATCAAACGTTTAGAAAGCATTACACCGATGTCTCTGCTTAATGTGATTATGATCAGCATGTGTTTATTTAATCGGAATAAACATTTTCCGGTTGCATTTATAACACGAAACCTTTTAACAGACATTTGAACCTTAAAATTGTCAAGTCTTTCAATTCGTAATGACCGTAAAAATATCTAACATACCCACCTAATCCTCTACAATAATAATATAACGTTTGAAAGATAAAGAATATACCTTATTTTGCGTTTAACACAAGGATAAAAAATAAGTAAGACAATGCGGAAAAGGACAGCTCAGTATAATTGTTTGCTTGGTTAAACGAGATGATTTCTGGAACTGCTGGTTCGAATTGAAAAATTATTTTTGTGGTGGATTTTCTACTCATCGAGAAAATTTTGCGAAACTTTACGACCAATAGGAGCTTAGTAGTAGTGAAAATATTGCAAAAACTGAGATAATTTATTTGCGTGGCGTTCCGTTAACGTATAAAATTACGCAACAATTATGAATGACGAAGTCATATTTCTTAAAATGTTTTAAAAATACGTCCGCGTTACAATCCCTTCTCACGGCCGAAGGAAGCTGAATACCAGACGGTGTGTGTCTTTTTGCAAGAAGAGAGGGAAATGTGCTGTTGTCGTTGTATCCAAGCAACACGCTGTCACTAAATTAAAACGTCTGCTGGACCTGCTTCCGGACTGGCTCGGCCATCATAAACGGCCTTCATGAGCCACAGTGTCAGCTGAAAATCGGGAGGCAGGACGTGGGGTGAAAGACCTCGGTACGGTACTTGGGTTGCCGCATTGGCCGCAGGTTATCCCTGGAGGGCTCGGTGACTAACGGCTCGGTCGTTTTTGCGGCCGCTCTTTACCTCAAGTCACCCCAACAAAACCAAAATGAAGGTCTATGAAATCTACGTCCGCTCCTGACGTATGCAGCTCCTGCCTAGTAATCCTGCAGATGAGCAGGGTACCAGAGGAGGAGGCTGCAGAACCAGCAAAATAAGTGCCTATATCTCATAGTAGGAGCTCAGAGGTACGTCAGGAATGACCTCATGCATCGTGGCACCAAGACGCCCACTGTGGAGATGATCGTCCGGTTGATGGAGCATGTTTTTGTTTGTCAACTTTACCCTCATGCGCCTAAAGAAGTTTTACTTCAAAAACGAAATGTTTTCTATTGAGTCGTGTAACTAATTGAGGTAATATTTTGGACAAACTATGAAGGCACGTAGATTTATAAGCATTACATCCTGAATTTCAAGCACATTGTTAGAATCGTACAAGCAAATTGGATCTTGATGTAATTCAAAAAGCAGTAAAAAGTAATTCTCTACGAAAGATTAATTCGTTTCGGAATATTCTCGGCTAAATAAAATTTAAATTAACAACATTATTTCTGAGAGTTTAAAATAGACTACGTTGATTAGTTGAAACAATGTATATTAAAAATAGATGTCCGCAGATACCTTGATGTAAAAAAATCCCAAACAACGCTTTTGTTATTCCAATAGGATTCGGAAAATAATTCCCTAAAAATTAGGTACACGCATTTACAATATGTCGGTGAAGTATTGCAGTATTTTCATTTATAAATAAACAAGAAAACACGCCAGTTTCGCTGACGTAATGATGCGAGTAAAAGTTGCTAACAGAGGCCGGGTTTTTCTTGACTAATTAAAGGAATGTCAATTTATATTTTGACCTAAAATCGAATTAAATCTGAACTGTGGCAGAATGCCGAGAGGGCCCTTACCACACCGTTTGATGTTTCTGGCAGGCGGTGAGCTCTTGCTGATGAGAGCATCTTCTCACAAAAGGAGATATCAGAGAAGGAGAGGGAAGCTGCAGCAGAGACCACCTCTATTTGTAGGTAAGAACGGTACCCAGAAGAATATTCTTTGCATGGCTCCTGTAATTCTGAATGGTCGTAACAAACGATGTCCAGGGTCCAAGAGAATAATATTCCCATTGAACCTCTGGTGCCCCTGTTTAGGAAGCGGAGGGTCCCACTGGGTTTTAGTGGGTCAACGTGTTTTCCAGCGAATAAAAAAATACCATTACAAATTGGAATTTAAAACATTCTTGATTAATATTTATTTTATAATTGCTCATAACGTTAATTTGCCTGAATTATATGTAATTAGATTTTATTATATTTTGTAAAATAAAAAAATTAAAGTGCATCCATACTAAGTGCATGTCAGAAGTGAATCTTCTTTAGCTAAATTATTTTAAGTCATGTTTATATTTATACAAAACCTAAAACTTTAGATTTGCGAGACATAGAGGGAGGGAAAAAGGAATTGATAATAAAATATTGAAAGTGTCGAAAATTAATCCAAATAGTTTATTGAAATCTCAAATGACGAATTATTTTATTTTAAATTTATATTGAATGATAAAATGACTAGTGACAAATTAAAATGCCACATGATATTTGTAAATATTAAAACTACCTAACCTTTAAACGAATTATTATAAAAAAACGCTGCACATATTCGTGTCGCTGTTCATCTATAAATGTTCACTCGTTAAATCTATAAAAATTACCCTCTTGCGCCTAAAGAAGTTTCAGTTCAATAAAACATTCGTTATAAACGCTATGATGCGAAAGTAAACGATTATTAGACCTAATTGAATGTTCTAAGTACACGATGATATCGAGCGACCTCGTGAAAATTAATTACCCACAACGCATCACAAAGCTTATGTGGAGGCTGCAACGGAACCGGGCTTCATTGGCCTCAGTAAATCAATATCCGGTGGGCGCGCCTGTCAAGCTTTTGCCTACATTTGAATAAAACTCTTAACTACGTTTGGCTACAAAACTCGTGTTGTACCAGTATAGTTTTCCCATGAGGAACTTCACAGCTGAAATGAATCAATTTAGGAGAGTTCCTGTTAGTTTCAGGTAGTCTAAGTGTTTAGTTTGTTGTTACAAAACGATCTATTAACCACTGAATTGAACCAAGAAACAACAACACATAAATGGAAAACAAAAGTTATATAATAACAAAGAAATGAAGTAACAAACATCATTATTCAAGTAGGCTATAACAGCACTTATGTTTCGTCATATATGCGATTGATGATGATATAAAGAAGTCTAAAGTTACAAGCTTTAAAAGTGAAACATTTTAGGCGCATGAGAGTAAATTTTTTACGAATCAAACCTGTGATGAGCGTCACGAAGATATGCAGCGTTTTTATGCTAATTCGTGTGAAGGGTAGGTAGTTTTAATATTTACAAATAACATCTGGCAGTTTAACTTGCCATTCGTCATTTAATATTTCATAAATTCTCTTTTCTCAATTTCATATTTACAAAAAACTCGTGTCATTATTTGTAATAATTTTCGACACGCTTGATATTTTAATGACAATTAAACTCATTAAATTCTCTTAACATATCTTCCTTTTTCCCTCCCTCTAAATTTCGGAAATCGAAAGTTATAGATTTGTATAAATATAAGCAAGACTTTAAAGTTAGTTTGCAAAGAAGAATTACTTCTGACTTGTGTATTTTGTACGCACGCACTTTTAATTTTTAATTTATTATATATCGATTACAGCAACTTAAACATTCCCACGCTTTTTTATCCTTTTGGAAGTCCTTGAAATATTAGAATGATTTCTTAATAAAAGTTTTTAAGCCATTAAGTGAAATCTTTATAATTTCTTCTGAGAGTAAATTATAAAAATGTATACAGCTGCCCCTAAATAGCATACATACAATGTAAAAACGTTAATGTTATCTACCGCCTTATCATCTTAAGCCAAAACAGAACAGAAACCTTTAAAAGTTCTGTGTAAGCTTTCAAAACATAGCACAGTAAAATTGAATAAAGAAATTTTCATTACATGTTGATTGATTTGATTTATTAATATATCAAATAACAGGCAAATCAATGTATTACTGTATTATTTGGAGTTAATTGTATTTAAAAATCCAGCATGCGAAACATTTTCTAAGCCTGAAAGGTTTGTAGAAACACTTAAAGCGAGGTCGAAAGTCTATCAACAGGCGAGCACCATGGCTTGCAGACAGTACGGTCTTCGTGCCTCGTTTACTATAATTGCATCATTAGAAACGTTGAAGAGAAAAAGAATTTATATATAGTTTTGTATTTAATTAAATTACAGAATTTAACTTCTATTATTCCTGGAGGGCAGAGCGAGCTAAGCTTTAACGTATTATGTCATCAGCTTGTATCTTTCTCAATATTGCAATGAAGAATAATAAAGTTTATGGCATTATTTATGAATGAATGGCCTTAACTTATATTTCAATAAGGATATTAAATAGTGAAACTTCTTTAAGCGCATGAGGGTAAAAATTTTGTGGATGAAACGCGTGATTTACGTAACGAAGACGTGCAGCGTTTTTATACTAATTCATAAGAAGGTTATGTAGCGTTAATATTGACAAATAACACGTGGCATTTGAATTTGCAATTCGTCATTTGAGGGTTCAATAAATTATTTGTATTCATTTTCAACATCTTTAATTATTTAATGACAATTAAATAAATTACACTCCCAACATATATTCCTTTTTAACTCCCTCTAAGTCCCGGAAATCTACAATTTTACATTTGTATAAATATAAACAAGACTTAAATATTTGTTATAATATACATGTTGTATAATGTACATATGTTATATATAAGTTATACTTCTGACATATGTACTTTGTACGCACACACTTTTGACTATTTTTATACCGCGATGTAATTATAGGAACGATTTTATCTAAATTAACACCCTAATAAATGTTTACACATCCCGACACTTCGCGATGCTTTTATTGATGTAATTTATTAGTTGACGATTGCATCAGTCTATATCTTTATACATATAATTATTAAGTGCATCTGTATATCACTAAACTCCTAAAGGGCTGGACCTAAATGATTTTTTGTGTGTCTTCAGGTATTTGACAATTCGATCTGAAAAATAACAAATTTGCCCATATTTCCTCGGGATCATGAACTATGCGGGTGACACCGCCTGCAACAGCTAATATTGCCTATAAAAGACTTTTGTGCTCCAATTTGGTTTTACTAGCAAGTCAATAGACATATACGCTGTGTGTTCAAAAAATATCGCGAATTTTGTGTTTTTTCAAAAATTATTTATTTATTCATGAATATCTATTTTGTCCCCTTCAAAGTAATCCCCATGAGATATTATACACTTGTGCCAACGGTTTTTCCAATCTTCGAAGCACTTCAAAAAATCATTTTTTTTATCTTGTTCAGCTCCTCCTTCGATGCCGTCTTTATCTCGTCAAGAGAAGAGTAACGTCGTCCTTTCATGGGCCTCTTCAGTTTAGGGAACAAGAAAAAGTCACAGGGGGCCAGATCTGGGGAATACGGTGGCTGCGGCATCATTAGTGTGTTGTTTTTGGCCAAAAAGTCGCGCACAAGCAACGATGTGTGAGCAGGGGCGTTATCGTGGTGCAAAAGCCAATTTTTGTTCTTCCACAAATCCGGGCGTTTCTGGCGGATTGCTTCGCGCAAATTGCGCATAACTTGCAGGTAATATTCCTTATTGACCGTTCTTCCCTGTGGCAAGAACTCATGATGCACCACGCCCCTGCAATCAAAGAAAACTGTCAGCAAAACTTTCACATTCGATCGAACTTGGCGCGCTTTTTTCGGTCTTGGTTCGTGCGGCAGCTTCCATTGAGATGATTGAGCTTTGGTTTCCACGTCATAACCATAAACCCACGATTCGTCACCAGTTATGACCCTCTGGAGCAAATTTGGGTCGTCGCGGACAGAGTTTAACATCTCATTAGCAATGTTCATGCGATGCTGTTTTTGGTCACAATTGAGCAATTTTGGTACGAATTTCGCGGCGACCCGTCTCATGCCCAAATCATTGATAAAAATCGAATGGCACGAGCCAATCGATATGTTTAGGTCCTCAGCAACTTCTCTAACGGTGATTCGACGATTGGCCAATACCATTTTCTCCACTTCATTAATTTTTTCGTCTGTTGTTGAAGTGCTCGGGCGTCCGGCACGCTCTTCGTCGTTCACATCTTCTCGGCCTTCTGAGAACATTTTGTACCACCGATAAACGTTGCTTCGGTCCAAGGTAGCTTCTCCGTATGCCACAGTCAACATTCGGAATGCATCCGCGCACTTAATTTCGTTTTTCACACAAAATTTGATACAGGTTCTTTGATCCATTTTTTTGAATAGGTAAAAATCGAAGACGATCCAAAACACGTGCAAGCAAAGCAGCTGTCAACAATTAAATGAACATTCAAAATGGCCGAGCTTGTCGGCATAAGTGAGAGACATGAGTACCAACATAATGCCACAAAAAATTCGAAATTCGAATATACGTAACCCACGGAAATTCAAAATTCGCGATACTTTTTGAACACACCTCGTACATACATATAAATATATTCGTCACTACTCTCATTTGCTATTATTGTTACCACATATTATTACCTATTACCGAACAACGATGATTCGTTTATTTTTTATTTTTTCCCCTACTACGATCAACCACCGATATTTTTATAGCGATAATAGATACTATATGGCAAAACAACGGTTGCTGGATCAATTAGTATTTATATAAGACTTAAACTTTATCAAAGTTAGTCTTATCAAGACATAGACTCTCACAAAAACTGATTTTCTTATATTCTAACATTGCGGCTAATAGCTATAAAGTCATTAAATACAATTTGAAAAAATCCGCTACAACTGTGAGTATTGAACTACAATATATTGAAGAGATTAATAACACATATTCTTTTATTCATATTTCTATTAAACATAAAACTCAATAGATTAATACTTTCTTAACGCTCCACTAATACACTTAATATCAAAATGAAAACTGTAGTACTCTATGAATTAGCACCGCCAGCCTGCCAACGCAACGTCATCATTCGAGCCGCTTAACTTAGTCAATACAAAAGTTAATATCACGACGCATATTTTAATTTGTTATACATTCCATTAACGCACCTAATCAAATATTTTACCACAGCTCTTGCTAAATCAACTTTATTATACTTGTACCGACGATTGCAGCATCAGCAGACGCCCACGAGGTGGACCGATGATATCAGCCGCTGAATACAAGAGGCGCAAGATTGGGCTCATTGGAATTCATTAAGAGAGACCTTTGTCCAGCAGTGGACGTCCATTGGTTGAGACGACCACGATGACGACGATTATGATAAATAAGTTATAATGCTAATTTAAATACTTTCCTATAATGAAAGTGGTCAACGTAGCCGAAATCAATAAGTCAAAAAGGTATTTCATTAAATTCGTTCTTTAAATAAACATCAAATCACAATAATTGTTTGATATTGAATAAAGTATGGTGGGTCGTGTGAATGGGACCGAACAAGGCCGGAAGCACCGTTAAAGGCATTATTATCCGGACGGTCGCGCTGCAAATAAATCGTCTGCCGAGCGGCCGCTCTTTCGATTATCCTCAAATCTTCATTACACCGACATATGCTCTCGTCTTATACCTCTCACGTGTGCTTTTCTATTCTTTTTCGATTATGAAACGATATCGCAACGTTTTAATAGACGTTATAGAAACTTGATTTCAAAAATGGATAACTTTTTTATGGCTAACAAAAGCAATCTCAAATCTAACTGCTTCATTGGTCCGGTGGTCAGCATGTTCGTCTACAGACATGAGTGCCTGGGCTACAGTCCCGGGTCTCAAAATCGATATTTAGATTCTCGTCGATTTAGCCGTCACATCGGAATTTGAGAGTGCACAATGCCTGCAAATTCACCTTGGAATAGCGTGGTAGATCTATGTGCTAAAAATCCTCTTTCATATGAGTGAGGAGGCCTTTAAGTGTAATCTCACTTGATCGACTTGACGACATCCTTTTACTCATATGTTTGCCAGTTTTCTTTATTGTAGCTTTTTCCGGGCTTATTTCTCAGTAGGGCGAATTCAGGATATTGCATTTTCTAATTTGATTATCTGAAGACTGGATTGGTGGGAAACTTCTACCGTGTCTAGTTACTACTACAGCTCTACCAGCTAATCTGTCAGGAAGAAAAAGCTATATTACTATTTCTGCTAGTATCAATGGTTTGAATATCGTCAAATCGATGTCCTTTGTTATAGTGAGCTTAATTCTTATTAAAATTTCTAAACACCTTTTGCATAGAAAAGCTATTTTAAAAGTAAATCAACTTACTTTTCTATTCCTGACTATTTAGCACATAGCTGTGACCTCACCAATTGGTAAATAATTATGTAGTTTAAGCTGGAGGTGCGCTAGCTTGGTAAGCGGTAATTTACCCCTAATGGTTTTTATACACCATCATATCGGAATGCAAACTATTTTGTTTGGTAGCACGTCTTTACTTGTAGCGTGGTAACAAGCCTTGATCGAAGCATCCCACCTGATTTTCTATATTTTCCCTAGCGGCTATTGACTCCTGGACTTCTGGTAGCGAAGCGAGTACTGGTACCATTGCGCCAGCGAGACCGTAAAAACTTTCATATCAATATAACGAAGCATAATCACGTAGGTAATTGCATTTTCTAATTTGTCAGCAACAAAGGTAGCGGGAGGATGTAGCTTGTTACCACCCAACTAACAAAGATGTGCCGCCTTGTATAATGTTTTCCAGTACGATACAGTGTAGAACCTATAATAAGTAAGTTACCTTTTACCAAGTTAGCGCGTTTCCCTTTTAAGCTCCTCACTTATTGTTATATAATAGTCTTTCGTAAACAAAAGCATAAAATAATATAGGAATTCTAATTATTGTTTTGTGTTTTTTGTAATAATATAACTGTTACAAACTATTAGTCGTTAGCTTAGACGCAGTTCGGAACTTGAGGTTTTTAAGAAAACTATTAACCAAATAATAGAATATAAAAAAATCGGGTCGCTCGATGGAAGTGATAATTTAAAGCAATCTAAGTTGAACTATTCAATATTGAATCTTTTTATTTCCACAAAAGCTTAGGTTTTCAATTAAATTTTACGTTTGATTATTACTATGATAATGTAAGGAAAGCTTATTTATTAACTAAATTTTCTATTGAGTATTTAATTAATAAATCAGTTTTTTTTATTAAGTCCGAAATACAGTTAGCGCTGGTAGCGCTGGGTTAGAGTGAGAGAAGAGGAACATGCCTACCACTGCCGTATCCGTGTGAGAAAGAGAAGCCAGACATACTGGCGCCGTAACGCGTAACGCAACGAGACTGTTTATTCATAAAATCCATTATTTTTGCATAATATATGTATATATGGTTTATGTATTGTTTATATATATAACTAGCTGAACCTGCGACTTCGTCTGCGTGGAATGTCTTTTTGGTAGCATTTTCATTACTGTGGGCAAATTGTTTTACAATTAAGAAACATACCCGCACTGGGCTTTGAGGGTGGAATTTTCTAAAATTTATTTTTGATAGATTCCATTATATCAAAAAAAATCTGATCAAGTTTTACATACCATAAAAGATATCGTTTGTAAATGAGAAGTTTGAATTTTTTAAATCAACACCCCCGCAACCTTCTTGTGGGTGGAATTTTGCTAAATCCATGGTTCCAGAGGTATCATGATGAGTCAATAAATGATACCTGGATATCACTTACGAGTATATATACATAGATATGTATGTAATGTATGATAGTATAAAATATTTTTAAACGTACACCGCCTGCCTTTTAGTTTACTGTCTTCCTTTGCTTTTAAAGTTGCCTAGAAATCGCTATAGCGATAAGACCGCCTCTTGTCAAGCCGCTTCTTAATATATTTTTTCCTCTACTTAACATATAATAGTGGTTTACAATGAAGTTAATAAATAAATGAAGTTTTCACTTCCAAAATTATGTGAACTGTGACAAACAACTAGAATGAACTTTTAAACTCATTATATACATACAGGTTTAAACCATTTACGTGAGCTTTAAATGGATGACGTTGCACAATTACTCTTAATAGTTATTTCCCATCGCATCGTTAGATAAATTTATACTTTGCGCTAGATCTTTGCTATTAGGATGTTAACTAGCCACTGCGGAAGCCTTCCTCATCTGAGGTACGAGGGACGAATGAGATAGTTGAACACTTGGTGCTTCACTTATGGATGGAGAGGGTTCCGCTGGGTTTTAGTGAGTATTGCGAGGCCTCTTCCCTCGCCGAGTCCCACACTCCTGATCTATAGGTTTGGGTTCGTGTCTAAATGCATTTCCCAGCGAAAAAAAACCTCCTGAAAGTTTAAAGCTAGAAATAATTAAAAATAGTGTATTGTGCAGTGATCTAAATTTTTCTACCGAAAATCAAAGCTAGAACTCTTAGAAAAGCTTGTTCTAGAAAAATCGCGCCAGAGAAGGCTTGCATCCGCTACTTTTCCGATATAGCTTATTGGCTGTACACGTACGTCTACAAAACTTCATGTTTGCTTTCATGTTTGGATCTGAAAATTGCTAAGAAAATGTGGGATTGAAGTTCGGTAAAAACTTTTAATGAAACAGCACTAGTTTGTCAGTATGCAAAAAGATTTTGTCAGCTTTGAAATATCTGAATATAGTTTGTACATACCTTAACGGAATATTTTGCCTACGAATCCTGTATATTAACCTTTAAAGCTTTTGGTGATGTCTATCCTTAAACAACAGTTTTAAAAATGACCTATTTATATCTACACATATATAACAGATATCCAGGTGTCTATTGACTCATCTCGATATCTCTGGAACCATAAGGTGTAGAGACTTGAAATTTGGTAGGAATATTCCTTTTGCCGAGTAGAGGATGGCTAAAAACGGATTCAACGAAATTCCACCCGCAAGGAGGGTTGCGGGGGTGTTAACAATTGACTCATCACGATATCTCTGAAACTATAAGGCGTAGACACTTGAAATATGGTAGGAATATTCCTTTTGCCGAGTAGAGGTCAGCTTAGGAAGGAATTTACGAAATTCCACCCGGCAAGGGGTGTTGCGGCGGTGTTTATTAAAAAATTAAAATTTTCACTTAAAAAAAAATTCAATCTCCACATTTATAATCTTTTGTACTATGTAAAACTTGGTTATTGGACCTAATGGAAACTATCAAAAGTAAATTTTAGGAAATTCCACCCACAAAAGGCAGTGCGGTTATGTTTTTATTTGTAAAACAATTTGCCCAAATTAATGAAAATGCTACCAAAAAAACATTCCACGCAGACGGAGTCGGGTTTAGCTAGTATATAAATCTATACATATTAAATGTCATTTATATTAGCTACCATTTTTAGTTGTCATTAACAGACGTCTAGTTTATACATTTGCTACGTCTTTTCCAACTCTTTGATAAGTTTTTTCATTTGACTTTCTGTGCCAAAACCATTTTAATAGTTATTAAATATGATACAAAACTTCATTAATTTTAAAGTTATCTAATAACTGAGTTATACACGACAGGCGCTTCAATAAACATGACAAAATAGGCCCATAATAAATATGGAATAGGGTTTCCAATCAAGTCTACTTCGCGTTTTCCCGCCCGCGTCGGCCCTACTAGGCGAGTGCTAAAGAGTTAAGAAACATTAGAACTTCCTGCTTACAATACAGATATTTAATAAGATAATTGTATCTGATACGTACGTAATGATATATAACTCCAAACTAAATAAACATTTCTAAACAATAATATAAGATAAAAGAAAGTGACGTAGCAATGTCAGTAGCACAATCCTTATTTTTCAAATTATAGGTGAAAAAGTAACGTAGTTGTCAAGCGTAAATAAATACATATGTTTGTTAATTAAAAATATACTGAAAATTTATGCAAAACGTGTTTTTCTTATCATTTACTTAATATTTAGTTTTAGTTACCTCGCAGACTAAAGATTATAATTGAAATTTAAAAAAAATTAAAAATGTGTGCGTACAAAGTACAAATGTCAAAAGTGAAACTTCTTTGACAAACCAATTTTTTAGTCTTGTTTATATTTATACAAATAATTTTTTCAAATCTCAAATGACGAATTCTTAATAATAATGCCACGTGTTTCTTGCCAATAATATAAATTATTAATTAGTTTTTTTTTTTTTAATAAAACTTTTAGAAAAGAGAATTTATGAAAGATTATTATTTTATATTTTATGAAAAATATGATATCACATTATTAAATGACGAGTGACAAATTAAAATGCCACATGATATTTGTAAATGTTAAAATTACCTAACCTTCAATCGAATTAACATAAAAAACGCTGCACATCTTCGTGATACTAATCACGCGTTTCATCCCTTAAATATTTTACCCTTATACTACAGAAATTCTACTTTAAAAATATTTCCAACTATTAATATAAAATACACTTAGTTACTTGTTTGTTATTTTATTATTTTTTAATTTTAATTTTGTTATTTTTGTATTGTTTGATGCTGGGTGGAGTTATTATTGAAAGTGAAGAGGACTTGAAGTATAATCGTTATATTTAAATAGAGCTGAAAACTCTAGACTGTTCGTAGGTCTTTACACGGGGGCGAGTTGTGTTAGGCGGCCGGTATCTTGCCCGCATAATATAGACAACGCAGGCGACGCCTTCGGGACAAATTTTTAAATTGCCTAAGCGCTACCGACGTACATACGATTATTACTATAAATCTAACGAATTTACAATATGTTTTAAATATTAAATGTAACTAGCCGCCCACTGACGTCCCACTGCTGGGCATAGGCTTTCTCGCACAATGTAGTGGGAGTTTTTAGAGTATAGACCAATCACGCTGCTCCACTACGGGTTCCAAGACGGGAAACCAACACGACCATAGAGATCAGGCAGAGGAACGAAGGCTTAACGTGTTCTCCGAGGCACGGGGGTGAAGCACACCGCCAACTTCGGGCAAATATTGAGAAAATCTTAATAGAATACTCATCCTAGATTTTCTAATTCACCCAATCCGGGACTCGAACCAAGGACCTTATGTCTGCAGCCTAACATTAGAACCACTAGATAAATGAGGCAGTCCTGAAATATTTTCTTTATAAAAATTAATGCTTAAAAATACTTACTAAGATGTTAAAAGAAAGGAAATATTAATATAGGATGTAAATAGGATGAAGAATGTTAGGCAAACTTGGCCTAAGCATTTTTGTAAATATTCACAAAATCAATCCCTTGCTTAATTAATCAAGGGAATTTTGGGCTCCAATTTATTCAGATCTTGCCTGATGAACACCACCATCTAGACCTTTAGAAGGCTCAAGTAAATTTGAGTTCAGGTATGATGTTCGTTAGGAGCCACGATAAGATGAAGATTATCATTTTAATTTCTTATTACATTATTGTAGCTGATACTTCCCGCAACATCAGATCACGTCGTTATATCACTCCTGTTATAGTTAAGTTCGTTACACAAAATTTTGGTTAAAACAAGTTATATTAAAAAAAAATCTTGTGTGCAATTCACACATGGTTAAATGTTTAAATATTTTGGCTTCAACATAACGAGACGAATGTCAAATTTCGGCAAGAGGATAATTGTAGATTTTAGGAATGATTTCGTTGTAGCTCCCACTATACCTTGGTGAACACAAGTGGAGCGGTACGAAGCAGAAAAAGAACTACAAACATAAGAAACACTATATGCTTCCTATCCCTTTTTGCCCCACATTAAAAGTAAGTAGCAGCCCATTAACGTCCCACTGCTCGGCACAGGCTTCCTCACTCATAGGAGGGAGGGTTTTAAGAGCACAGAACCATCACGCTGCCCCACGGTGGATTGGCAAGCATAGTACACAAGTGAATTCTCTATTCCTTCACTCTCATAGTCTGATGCGACGGGAATTCGACACGACCGGTAAGAGATCAGGCCCGAGGACCAACGTCTTAACGTGGTGTCCAAGGCACGGTGGTGGATCACACTCCGACTTCCCAAGATCGGGTTAATATTTAGAAAAATTTATAGAAAATTAATATTGATTTTTGTATTGGCCCTTTCGAGTCCCGGACTCGAACCCAAGACCTCATGTCTGTAGCCGAACATGCAAACCACTAGACCAATGAGAAATGGTCCCACATAAAATCTTATGAATGTCAGTCTCTTTTTATTGTCGCTTTTACGTTACATCGACTTTCAAATCACAACGATACTAAAGAAGTTTTTAAAGTTTAATTAAAGTAAATACCTACCTAAAACTGTATTAACACCAAGTGTCCTCCACTACAACTATTGAAAACGTATTTAAAATTGAGTGGATTAGTCAAAAGCATTTTATTAACGATTGACATTTTAAACAAGATAAGAAAATGACTTGGAAGTGAAAAAAACTTGTAACGATTTCAAAAGATTAACATTTCCTAGCTAATGATTTTATTAAAGCAATGAAATAAAAAATACGTTCGTATATAAGTACTTTTTAAAGCATTCTCCCAGCTCCCAAGGGAAAAACAACATTTGTTTTAACAAATATACCTGAATTCATATTTACATAATTCTGCCGGCCGCCGGAATGATTCCGCGCTAGTTCTGTTATACACTAAATGAACATATCCCAAGATCCCGCTTACAAATTGAGCCGCGTTTGGAGGTTATTTTCAAAGTACTCTCCAATTCTGTAGCCTTTTAATATTGAAGTAAAACTTCTTTAGGCGCATGAGGGTAATTTTTTTACGGGTGAAACGCGATGCTAATTCATTTGAAGATTAAATAGTTTTTACATTCACAACACAATACAACACATGACTGACTCATTGGCCTAGTGGTTAGCATGTTCGACTACAGACATGAGGTCCTGGTTTCGAGTCCCGGGTCGGGCCGATTCAAAAATCGATATTGAGTTTTCTATTAAGATTTTCTCAATATTTGCCCGAAGTTAGGAAGTTGGCGGTGTGATCCACCCCCGTGCCTCGGAGAGCACGTTAAGCCGTCGGTCCTGCGCCTGATCTCTCTCCGGTCGTGTCGGATTCCCGTCACATCGGACTATGAGAGTGAAGGAATAGAGAGTGCACTTGTGTACTATGCCTGCCAATCCGCAGTGGAGCAGCGTGGTGGGTATATGCTCTAAAAACCCTCGGTCTCCGGAGTGAGGAGGCCTGTGCCCAGCAGTGGGACGTTAATGGGCTGCTACTTACTTTTTACTTTACATTCACAAACAACACGTGGCATTTTAATTTGCCACTAATAATAATTTAATCTACTAATTCTCTTCTATAAATTCAAATACAAAATTTCTAATATTGACAAAAAACATTTGGCATTTTTATTTACAATACGTCACTTGAGATTTCAATAAATTGTTTGTGTTATTTTTCGACACTTTTAATATTTTAATGACAATTAAATTCGTAATCATTGCTTTTACCTAACCTGTCAGAAATAAAAAAAATCCGTGCGTACACGTCAAAAGTACAAAGTACACATCTTAGAAGTGAAACTTCTTTGGCAAACTGACTTTTAAGTCTTGTTTATATTTATACAAACCTAAAACCATAGATTTCCGAGACTTAGAGGGAGGGGAAAAGGATGATATGTTAGGAATTTCATTAATTTAATTGTCATTAAAATATTAAGAGTCGAAAATTGGTACAAAAAATAATTTATTGAAATCTCAAATGTAAACAAAAAAGCCACGTGTTTTTTGTCAATATTAGAAATTTATGTTTGTATTTAAAATATAGAAAAGAGAATTTATGAAATATTTTTATTTAATATTTTATGAAAAGTTGTTTGTATATATTAAAACTACCCAACCTTCAAATGAATCAGCATAGAAAACGCTGCACATCTTCGTGACGCTAATCACGCGTATAATCCGTAAAAAAGTTTCACTTCAAAAAGAGTAGAAAAATAATTTCCTAGTATATATTGGAAATGAATACGCTGCCAGACATTATGTATAATAAATCTTTATAATATTAACTAGAGGATTAAAATTAAGCGGAATTCAGAGAATAGGTGCTTTCCAACCCATTGGGACGCTGGGTCGAATGGAGCGCGCATACTAATTCGTGGTCGTTCGAGGGACATTCAAATAGCAAGCAAGCCAGGCTTACCGGGGATATGTGAGACGGGCCCCAAGATTTAGTTTACAACTTAGATTACAAGCACCGCTTCTGCCACTAGTGGTCAAGAATTAAACAAGTAATCTAATGGGCCACACGTACTCCCCTGAACAATCTATTTCAAGGGATTTCAATTACACACAATACGTATTTTGCGGTGCACGTAATCAAGGAGGATTATGGGCCGGTTCCAATTTATTTTAATGCTAAAATAAAATTTAACGACCGCTACATATTCATTGCGATATTTGTATCCCCAAATGACTGCGAGTGTCGCGTATAAAATAAATACGCAATTGTATTTCTCGAATCGGGCAAGACGAAAATTCACATCCGGTATAAACAGAATCCTGTCCCAGGTATAATTTGCTCTTTAATCCTGCCCAACTCCTATAAACAAGCGATTTGAATTGTAAATAAGGCGTTTTATAATTTGACAAATTCACCTTTTGCAAAGTAAGATACTCGTGCTAATGCACATTTTATATTGCTCTCGAATTACCGTTTAACTGTCATCCCACCTAACGGTAAGTGACGATACTGTCTAAGATGGTAACTCGCTTGGAAAGCGGTACTTAACTTTTAATATTTTGTACACAGCAAGTTATTATTTATTTCTTTATTATTATATACAAATTTCTAAAACTATTGTTGCTTAATATTATAAAAAACCGCAGAGGTTTGCCCTTAGTGTTAAGCTTACATCTAATTATAATAATAAATATATAGTGTACGAATTCTATTACTACTAAATAATCATATTCAATTGCATTCAATCGAATATTAGTATTCTTATACATTTAATGTAAATTGCGCAAGTAAAAATCTTTTAAATACATTTAAATATTTTTTGACACATTTTGTAGGGTAGTTCATTAATAAGGCGAGGAACTAGATAACTATATATAATGTATAATGAATATAATGTACCTAAACGCAATTTTTTTCCATTAATCTAAGAATAATAAAAAAACACGACAGTTGTGAAAAATCATCAAGGTAAGTTTGATAATAATAGACAATTTTATTATTGTATATTTTTTAAGTTTTTACATTATAAGATGACATTTACAATCTGTTTTGTTCTATATTAATCAAGTTTCACATAACAGTGTATCTTTACAACATGTACATTTATATATGTGTTTAAATAATTTTCAATAATGTATTATTAAATCATCTCTCTCGCAACCTGAGTTGACGACAGCCGACTTTAGTTGATTGAGCATTACATATAATAAAATATATACGATACAATACAATAAAGAGTATATACCCTTAACTAGAGAAGACATACATACACTCTTAGGAGCATATAACCGAGCTTTGGATCATTGAATATCCACAAAATTAAGTGAATAGTGATTTGAAGGAAGCATTTACAAAAAAGAGAGTATTTCCATTCCAGTCTCATAATGGTTACATTTTGTTATTCATAATATTTTTCGCTATTTAGAAACACTATAAAATTAGTAGCCATAAAAAGAACATCTATCAGGAATCGACTAGATTGAGTGAGAAAGTTTTACCTGTTGCACGAACCCCTACGGCCTATACTCCGTGCATAGAAGATTTCAGTTCTCTTACTTTCTTTCTGTACACAAATGTAAATACATTTTACCAAGACCTGAACCCAGGTTCTCTCGCACGATAATGCAAGTCAGAAATGGTTTTTTTTTCACACTTTCGTGACGTTACAACGATATATGTTTTACTATATAGGCTTCCATTATCCACTCTAGTTGAAAGGAAAAAAAGTTAAGTACCCATAAAAGAATTCTAGTCGAGAATCTCGTAGATTGAGTGAGAAAGCTATACCTGTTGCGTGAGGCACTGCATCCTACATTCCTAGTAAGGAAGCTTTCAATTGCCTTACTTTCTTTTTGTATACGAATGCAAAATAAATATCGATACATTTTATTAAGAATCGAACCCAGGATCTCTACTAGCGAAGCCATTACTCACACAATAACGCAAGTGAGAAATTATCTATTATCTGTCATAGTTTCGTGACGTTACCACAATACTCGTATATTATTAAGTTAATTATTATATGTATGTACTTTATTCTTATTTTTTTTTAAACATTTTAATTTTTTCCATCTGTTTTTATTTTTTCTTTGTGGTTGTCAGGGTCGCCGCTGAAAACCAGCGTTGGTATGACATCCCAATATAAATAGGCTTCCATTATCCACTGCTTTTGGGAACGCCATAAAATTAAGTACCCATAAAAGAATTCTAGTCGGAAAACTCGTAGATAGCCTACATCCCGTGCACGGAAGCTTCCAGCTTTCCTTTCTTTTTGTATAGAAATACAAAATAAATATAAATATATTTTGTCACTAATCGGACCCAGGATCTCTCGCTCAATAAAGCTAGGAAGAAATGGTCTATTATCTGTCACATTTTCGTGACGTTACAACGCTATACGTTTTATTATATAGGCTTCCATTATCCACTCTATTTGGAAACACTATAAAGTTAAGTACCCATAAAAGAATTCTAGTCGGGAAGCTCGTAGATTGAGTGAGAAAGCTTTACCTGTTGCGCGAGGAACTACGGCCTACATCCCGTGCACGGAAGCTTACAGCTCACTTATTTTCTTTTTGTATGCATTTACGTTTCAGATTAAAAGATCCAATCGCCACCCCTAGCTCTCGGTGGAAATCGGAAGGCTCCGTTTGCATCCCGGAGCCTGATTGGTTGGCAGGAAAATGGGATGAGGGATGACGCGTTCGAGGGAAGTTTTCGCGGTGGAAAACCAGTTGTGGTCGCGGAGTTGAACAGAGCGGCCGTGAGCCAGCTACAACCTAACCCTCCAAAGCTAGCCTGCCGTACGTTGCTCACCGCCTCGAGGGTAAGTGAATTTATTTGATTAAAAAGCAATTTCTTCGGGGAAGTGATTTTAGCAGCCATAAATTGCAAGAAATAAGTCCGCTGAAGTTTAACGAACGAGATGCTGAGTGAAGAAATGCAGTTTGAGGACCACGTCGTCTTTTGAATTTTCAGGAAATATTCCGGCGGTTACTTCACTTCGGCTGTTGAAGAAGTTTAAATAATTTCGGGAGATTTTTTTGTATCACTTTACTATTTTACAGACTACGTAAGTTTTCTCGTGAAATAAGCGAAAGTTTTCTTTTTCTATTTATTATATCATACACCCTTGGCGAATAAAAAATAAATAAATCTTTAATAAGCAATTAAAAAAATTATAAAACGCAAAATGCTTGCAACTAAAAAGTTAGGAAATTATACATTCGTAAGCATATTTTGTTACAAAATTTTAAAATCGGGTTAATTCTAAAAACACCGTTACATTTAACTTAGTATTTATGTTAAACGCTTCATTTTCTAAGTCATAATTTTAAAACAATCAAATAAAAAGCTTTTCATTTAGAAGCCTTTTCTATAATTTACTACAGTTAGTTTAGAACTTATTTAAAGAAACCGTTATGGACACGTGAAAAAGGTTTTTTTTAAAAGAAAAACACTGGAAAATTTTATGTTATTTTTAAAATAATTAACAAATGACTTCTGTTTATTGCTTAAAAATGCTTGCGGGATGTCACGTCATAAAAATTTCAGAACTATCTATTTTTATAAGTTAAAATACTAATTTAAAATGCGCCGGTATAAGTGGACTGACTAAATCACTACAAAAGTTTTACAAAAATAGTATTATCTTCTAACCACCATATTATACTAAAAAGTATATGGATTCAAAAAAACATAAGTTCCTTAAAAGAAATTAAAAAAAGGTTTAAGTTCTTTTTAATCTTTTAACGTTAATTAAATTTACATTTAATGCCTGCGAGATGTTTTTCAATGTAGCTCGTATAAATTTTTGTTAAATATTAAAAATAAATACATTGAAATTATTACAAAAAGTATAAAATTAGTAACAGAAGTCTAAGTAAAAAATTTCTCATTAGTAAAAATGTTATTAAAATTCCTACAATGGTAAAAACAAAATTTAGCATTTTAAAAGAAAAAATAAATTCGTTTGATGAATATTTTCTAAGTTATAAAAAAAAGCTCAAAATTTTCAGTTGATGAGAACTGAAGATTTCTTAAGTACAGTACTACGGTAGGAAAACAAATTTATATTTTGATATTCGACTTTATAATAATTTAAAAATAGACAAAAAGGTGATTTTTCGAAATCATACATACAATTACGAGTTCCCCTTTAAAAGCGATATCGTAAATGAATTCGTTTTAAACATCTTCATGTCAAGAAATAATTTAAATGGAAAAAAGTATTGTTTGAATTTCTTACTCAAATACATCATAACTAGTAGCATCTATGCTGAATCTTCTATTTGTACTTTCATATATTTTGACGGCCTCGCTGGCACAGTGGTGCGAGTACTTGCTTTGCTAACATATGTCCTGGGTTCAGTCCCAGGTAGGGCGAACTTAAGAAAATGATAAAATAAATAAAAAACCGCCTAATAAGATTTATATTCCGATATAATGCTTTAGAAAAATCAAGAGAGGTAAATTGCCTCTTACACTATTAGTGCGCTTCCATCTTAGACAACATCATCACTTACCATCAGGAGTGATCAGATTCATGCGCTAACCTGTCCGCAATAAAAAAAAATATAAATACTCACGCATTTATACGTATCGGCAAATATCTGTCTGTCTTTTTAAAAATAAGAATTACTGAATAAATACTCACACATATATACGTATAGATTAAGATCTGTCAATCTTTTTAGAAATAAAAATTACTGGATAAATACTCACACACTTATACGTATAGGCATAGATCTGTCAGTCTTTTCAGAAATAAGAATTATTGGATAAATACTCACGCACATATATACGTATAGGCAAAGATCCGGCAGTCTTTTTAGAAATAAGAATTATTGGATAAATACTCACATATATATACGAATAGGTAAAAATCTTTCAATCTTTTAAGAAATAAGAATTACTGGATAAATACTCACATATATATATGAATAGGTAAAAATCTGTCAGTCTTTTTAGAACTAAAAAATACTGAATAAATGCTCACACATATACACGTATAGACTAAGATCTGGCAGTCTTTTTAGAAATAAAAATTACTAACGGTTTGCGTATTTGATAAGATATTCTAATACTGCTACTACAATTTATCATTTTTTATTAGAAAAATTAATTCTAACCACACAAATACAATACAGCTGTCTTTGTGGAACAGCCATATAATTCGAAAACGACAAATTATAAACAAAAAACATGAATATCTTCGTAGTATGTTACAGATAACTTCACTATCTGCAATTCCTCTTAAATTTAGCTTTTTTTGTATTAAGTCTTAAGAGCTCGTATCATTTCCTAGTTCTGATGATACTGATCCTTACTTCCATATTCATGGGCTAAACACTTCTCCAAATTATTCAAATCTTAGCAAATTTTCTCTAAGCTAAGGGTTTCACAGTAAAATCTATTAGGGTTAATACCAAGTACACTTCGTACCTAATATAAAAAAGTGAAGACAATTACCACTTATTTCTAGCGCCATCTAGAACGAATTTCCTTAAGCTATTACCAGATAATGAATCCTTAAAACGTTTTCCTTGAAATAACTGCAGATGAAGCTATATAATTTTACTCAAATTGTATTTACTGCAAGTACAAAAAGAAAAATTAAGAAGTATTTTAGTCATTTGAACGCCCGGACGTAGTTTTTTTCTAACGCAGTTATTTGTCCGCGCTTGGTTAAAGGAAATAACAGTAGATTGTCCCGCCCCCGCACGGACGTTTTTGCGTCCATTGCCCCGCGGGTCGAATGACACTAAAGTGACTCTTGGGACTTAAATGTTCATAAAAGACTACCAATTGTTATAATTTTTATGTTTGCTAATAGTTAAACTATACAATGTTATGTTAATTAAGATTATGATGTAGCGACATGTTGCACTAAACTTTGAGATACTGAAAAAAGGCGGTCTTGTATTTATAGGCTCCTATCTTATAAATTAAAACTTATCTCATTGTTATTTACATTACTTAAATATACAAAAACACAATTAAACTCTAATAAACACTCACAGTTAATAAAATACCATAAAATAACTTAACGAATTTCGACGCGACATACGCACCGTTACTAACGGTCACTTTGTAACTGATTTATTATTTGTTTGTTTCTATTGTCAAGTCTATATCTACGTATATTGTGTTACGGTAGTTACCAAGAAGCGAAATAGATAATACATTATGACTTAAAAAGAAAGAGATGCTTATATTACTGATAGCTCGAGTTAAGACAGTACTATGGTATCATATCAACTAGTAATTGACCCGGGCAATCGTACGGTTAGTAGAGATTAAAAAATTTAATAACAGATATATGCTTGATGCTAGATATACACAGAATGCTAATAGTAGGAATCAAAAAAGTTTCAAGCATATTAAATCGTAATCTGGTAAAAAGACCATTTAAAAGGTAAATGATGATATTAACTAACTAAAAGGCCTGGAACACAAACGTTATATTTTATTAAGTCGAACTCTGACGATGAAATGATAAAAATATTTTAACTACTATCCAATAGGAAATAAAAATAATTTATATCAAAACTATAACAATTCCTGGAATAATATCATAAAAGCTTATGGTCGAGATGCCTAGTTTCTAATCAGATAAAAGTTAGGTAATAACGCGGGGCAACTAAATGAACGCCGTATTTATACACGAACAGGTTTATGGTATAATATCCCTATCTCAGCTAGTAGAAATTGTTTGAAACCAACTATTTTAATAGAATAAATACCAACGAACAAATAATTGTTCAAATTTTCAATCGTCAATAATTCAAATTAATTTTTAATTTTTAGTTGAAGTTATTTTCCTTACATGTTATTTTATCAGTATAGTAACAAATAACAGATATGTTATTAGTTATCCCATGCTTAGTATAATGAAGGCAAAATAAACGTGAAGTGCTGTGCACAGGAACCATAAGACCGGACATACAAAATGTTATAACAAAGGGATATGACTACCATCGGACCGGTCATCAAGTAACGAAACAGTGCCCTAGAAGAGGCTCTCCATATGCCCCATACACATATGAGTAGGGCGCGTTTGTTTTATTCATTCAACAATACAGACCCCCTTAAAGTAATTATAAAGCGAATTATATTTAAACAGCAATGATTTATTTGATAGTACAAGAAAATTAAAGCTGAATTAATAGGCTGATGGTCGATTTGCATATAACTTTTACGGACGAATATATAAAAATAATAATTTACAAATAGCATGTGGCATTTAATTCAAAAATCAATATTCAAATCAAAAATATCTTTATTCAAGTAGGCATATTACAGCACTTTTGAATCGTCAAATTATATTTTTTTTCCACACTCTGATTCTAATATACATCTGATGACGGTACTCAAGATCGGCTTAAAATCTAAAGTTACGAGGGTTCCTTCGCGCCCTGATCCGAGAAGAACCCACAACAAACTCAGTCGGGTATTTTTTTTTTCCCATCATCATTACAATAACAAATTAGTTTACTATATTTTAATTAAAATTAGAGCAATTTGTTCACTCCCAAGCGTTTCTATCGTCTAGGTAATCTTGCAACTTATAATACGATTTTTCTATCAACTTTCTTTTAACAAAGACTTTGAATTTATTAATTGACATCTTTAGAACGTCTTGTGGGAGTATTGAGTTTTCTATTAAGATTTTCTCAATATTTTGCCTAAAGTTGGGAAGTTGGTGATGTGATCCACGGCCGTGCCTCGGAGAGCACGTTAAGCCGTCGGTCCTGCGTTTGATCTCTCTCCGGCCGTGTCAGATTCCCGTTACATCAGACTATGAGAGTGAATGAATAGAGAGTGCACTTGTGTACTATACCTGCTAATCCGCAGTGGAGCAGCGTGGCGGGTCTATGCTCTAAAAACCCTGGCTCCTCGGAGTGAGGAGGCCTATGCCCAGCAGTGGGACGTTAATGGGCTGCTACTTACTATGTGGCATTTTAATTTGCCACTCGTCATTTAATAATTTAAATTTTTCATAAAATATTAAACAAAATTTAATTAATACCTTCTAATATTGACAAAAAACACGTGGCATTTTTATTTACAATTCGTCATTTGAGATTTCAATATATGAGTTGTATTAATTTTCGACACTTTTAATATTTTAATGACAATGAAATTCCTAAAATATCTTGCTTTTTCCTTCCCTCTCGGAAATCTAAAGTTTTAAATTAGTATAAATATAAACAACACTTAAAAATTAGTTTGCCAAAGAAGTTTCACTTCTGACATGTGTACTTTGTACGCACGCACTTTTAACTTCTTTTTTTTAACCAGACAAGCTATAACGAGCTCGCAAAAAAAGGCTACAAAATTGGAAAAAAGTATATGTAATGTTTTTCTAGATTACCATGAAGACATCTCTCCTAAAATTTTTTGCTTAAAAATTCTTAAAACTAGAATTTTGGAGCTTTAAAATGCTTTTTTTAATCTTCGATACGATCATTTTTCACTTAAACACAGCACATCAAAAATGTTTGGTATTTATTTCCTTTATTTTTGTTTCTTTGTTCCTTTTTTTATTGCAGACAAGTAAGCGCTTGACTCTGATCACACCTAATAGTAAATGATGATACAGTCGAAGAAGAAAGCGCGTTATTCTACTAAGAGGCAATTTACTTCTTATAATATTTTTGAAGGTAATGTAATAAGTAAGTAAGTAAGTAAGTAGCAGCCCATTAACGTCCCACTGCTGGGCACAGGCCTCCTCCCTCATATGAGAGAGGGTTTTTAGAGCATAGACCCACCACGCTGCTCCACTGCGGATTGGCAGGCATAGTACACAAGTGCACTCTCTATTCCTTCACTCTCATAGTCCGATGTGACGGGAATCCGACACGACCGGAGAGAGATCAGGCGCAGGACCGACGGCTTAACGTGCTCTCCGAGGCACGGGGGTGGATCACACCGCCAACTTCCCAACTTCGGGCAAATATTGAGAAAATCTTAATAGAAAACTCAATATTGATTTTTGAATTGGCCCGACCCGGGACTCGAACCCAGGACCTCATGTCTGTAGCCGAACATGCTAACCACTAGACCAATGAGGCAGTTTAGGTAATGTAATACAAAACTACTAAATCAATAATGTCCACGATAAAAAAAAAACTTATTTGTTGTTTTATTTAGTTAAAAAAGGGCACCAACATGATACATCTTTAAAAAAACTATATTACAAATAAATCTTAAAGATAACAAGTTTTACAATTATAAGTTAACCCACTTACTGGTAGTCTCAACAAGCTTATGTAATTAAATTACACTAACGTAAAAACCATATTACATAAAATGGACTATAACCACAACGACAACTAACTTAGACATTTATTAATTACAAAGTTATGAAATACATACATACATACATACATACAGCATCACGCCTCATTCCCATAGGGGTAGACAGAGACAACATCCTTCCACTTGCCACGAGCCTTGCATATCTCCTTCGCTTCTTTCATTCTCATTAAACCTTTCCTACAAGTTCGTCGGTTCAGAGTACTCTTGACTTGGCCCTTATTTAAAATGTCCTGGATTTGGTCCAGGAACGTTCGCCTCGGTCTTCCCCTTCCAACTTTCGCATTCACTTTTGACTCATAAATCCTTTTTGTCAGTCTCCTTTCATTGATTCTCTCTACAAGCCCAAACCATCTAAGCATACTTTTCTCAATTTTAGTCACTACGTCTTCTTTTATACCACAACGTTCTCTTATCACACTATTTCTTACTCTGTCACTCAGTTTTAATCCACTCATGCTTCTCAACGCTCTCATCTCTACCGCATTTATTTTACTTTTGTGATTCTTCTGTCATACCCAACTTTCACTGCGATACATAAGCGTTGGCACCAACACTCCTGCATGCACAGCCAGTTGAGACACCATCTGTCTTATCAAATATACATATAAAATAAAAAGGAAGACGAGGAAGATTAAGCTTATTGGGCGAAGAAGAATTTTTTAACTTGTTTTCAAATTTTGGCAAACTATCGCCCATAATATCGTTTTTTTAATGGTTTAAGAATATTACATTATGTTTCGTTTTAATACGTTACATTCATATAAGACCAAATGAAAGTGTAATCAAACGGAAACCAATGCTATAAATTCAAAGAAATCTAATATTCTCATAAAAACAGCGAGTCTGTATACAGCGCAGAATATTTTTTTATCATATTTGATTTGTTACGACATTTCCTCTTTACTTTTTAATGAGTTTTGATGATTTCCACAACTTCCTGTGATTTGAAACCAATCAAACTTTTTCGTGTTTGCCGCCGCTTCTATGAAATTACCGCATATTACATAAATTATAAATATATTTTGAGTAAACAAATAATGAAATTTCTTTGTAATTTCATTTTAAGATCTTCATAGAACAATAAAACGTAAATTGCATTAAAGAAAATATTGATATCGATGGCCTCGTTGGCGCAGTGGTGCGAGTATTTGCTTTGCTAGCGGGTTCGATCTCAGAGTCTGAATTTGGTTCGGCCGTGGCTAGTCACCACCCTAGCAGCAAAGACGTAACGCCAATCAAAGAGACTTATATTCCGGTACGATGCTGAGAAGAAACTAAAAGAGATAAATTGGCTATTAGCGCGCTTCCATCTTAGACTGTATCATCACTTACCGGCAGTTATGATACCAGTCAATCGCTAATCTGTCAGCAATAAAAGAAATCATTACAATGTATTTACATTTTTATATTATACTAATCCAATTAGAAAAAATTTATATTCTAAATAGTCTTTAAAATTATATTAGCCAACCAAAAAAGTTCGTGCGGTTTTCATTTATTGTTTACTTATGTGAACTGTATATCGCAAACATGATAAAGTAGTAGGGTAATTTAAAAGCTGATATTAAGAACTATCATTAAATGTCTTAGATGAGTTTGTTTACTTTAAAAAAAAACTGTAAAAATTCATAAAGTAAAAAAGCACGAATTGCATTTGACACGGCCATACTTTACCAAAATTTGTACAGTTTTATTTAAAGTAAGGAAACCTATCTATCACATTTAATGATACTTTTAATATAAGCTTTTAAATGTATAAAAAAATGCGTGCGTACAAAGTACAGACGTCAGAAGTGAAACTTCTTTGACAAACAATTTTTTAAGTCTTGTTTATATCAATACAAATCTAAAACTTTAATATTACATATTCGGAAACTTAGAGGGAAGAAAAAAGGAAGATGTGTTAGAAATTTAATGATTTTACCTGCCATTAAAATATTAAAAGTATCTAAATTCAATACAAATAAGTTATTGAATCTTCAAATGAGGAATTGTAAAAAAAAATGCCACATATTTTTGTCAATATTAGAAATTATTAATAAAATTTTATGAAAAATACTATATTAAATTGTATGACAAGTGGCAAATTAAAATGCCACATGTTATTTGTAACTATTAAAACTGCCTAACCTTCAAACGAATTAGCATAAAAAACGCTGCCCCTTTTTAGAGTCGCTCACACTTTGCAGGTTAAGTAATATTATTCTCATATTATATCACTACTTACGTTGATACAAACTAAGAACTGTCACTAGGCGAATATTACTTCTTTCTCCTGTGCTACCTTTCTTATAATAAACGCCCCACTCAAAAATAATTAGCCCAACAATCACAGTCGTCGCGAAAACGACGAGCAAACAGAGTATAATAAATTTGAGAATTTCCGGAACAGCGTTAAACTGGATGTAGTGAGTGTACGTTTCAGTGATATAATTACAAAGACCTCCGCATATTAAAGAAATATAATAATGATCGCTAACAATCTGAAATCATAAATTACCCTTATGCGCCTAAAGTGCGCGTAAATAATTAAGTGACATTTTTGTTATTTCATTTAATAAGTAACAAAAGGACAATAATAGATAGGATTTAAATCGAATCTATAATTTCATATGACATTAAACGCTCTACGAGTACGGAAGCACAGTATTCAGTTGATTGATCGAATTCGCCCGCCTTACATTCAATGTCCTATTGTGGACACGTAGGTAGGCTCAGAGCCGCAGACGCGTTGACATGAATAGTCGTCCGTTCATGCGCCACTCCTAATCCTCTCCTTGCCGTGATTCGATAACTTTGATATTCCATCGAACCACGCTTTGAAATATCACGCTTTGTGACAATACATTCTTGTAACAACGTATCCATGAAAATACTTTGTTACTACTTAAATACTGAAGCTAAGAATGTGGTAATAAATGGTGCCCTGCACACCTTTATAAATAGCCAGATTGTGTCTCAAAGGGCCACACTGGCTGTGCATGCAAGAGTGTTGGTGCCTACACTTATGTATGGTAGTGAAAGTTTGGTATGGCAGAAGAATCACAAAAGTTAAATAAATGCGGTAGAGATGAGAGCGTTGAGAAGTATGAGTGGATTGAAATTGAGTGACAAAGTAAGAAATAGTGTGATAAGAGAACGTTGTGGTATAAAAGAAGCTGTTGAGAAAAGTATGCTTAGATGGTTTGGGCATGTAGAGAGAATGAATGAAAGGAGACTGACAAAAAGGATTTATGAGTCAAGTGTGAATGCAAAAGTTAGAAGGGGAAGACCAAGGCGAACGTCCAAATCCAGGACATTTTAAATAAGGGCCAGATCAAGAGTACTCTAAACAGACGAGCTTGTATGAAAGGTTCAATGAGAATGAAAGAAGCGAAGGAAATATGCAAGGATCGTGGCAAGTGGAAGGATGCTGTCTCTGCCTACCCCTATGGGAATGAAGCGTGATACTATGTATGTATGTAAGAATGTGGTAGTATATTCCAAGGAATTTGAATTTTTTGGGTAGTACTCGAAAGAATTACGGGCGATTGACAATTTTATAAAAACCCTCAGATTGTCGGACTGCGATTTAATGACCCCCGCAATCTGCCCGCGTTTTTAGCGGAAATAACCATTTTGCGTCGACTGCCCCGCGGGTCGAATGACACTAAAGTAGCTGGCTCTTGGGACTTAAACATTCAAGAAAGACTACCAAATGTTATGATTTTATGTTTACTAATAATTTATATTTACCGACGCAGACTTGTTCAAGAGAAATGCTTCTGGTTTATAAAATACTTTTATTATTAGAATTTACATACTAATTACGAACTAAACTAAACCCATGACTTCCTTCGAAGTGTGAACAGAAGGGAAGTTTGTTGTTTTGTTCTCATGGGTTGCGTTGGGTGGTCAGCAATTTGCTAGATAGTGAAATTCCGAGAGCCGCGTGGGCGATGCGAAGTAGAGATATCGCACGGCGTGGCAAGCTATATCGCACGACGTAACAAATAGTTAAACTATACAATGTTATCTTTTGTTTATTAAACTAAGACTCTGGTGTAGCATCATGTTGCTCTAAACTTTAAAATAGTGAAAAAAGTCCGTCTTATATTTGTAGGTTCACATCTTAAACTTACCTCAAGGGTGTTCATTGTTATTCACATCACTTATATAATCAAAAACACAAATAATCGCTAATAAACACTCACAGTTTATTAAATACAACAAAAAAATTAAAGACCTTCGACACGTACCGTTAGTAACTGTTACTAACTGATTTATTTTTTGTTTTTTTTTTCTGGTGTTATCTCTACGTAAATTTTGTTACAGAGAACAGTTACCGAAAAGCAAAATAGATCATACATATTATCACTTAAAACGACTGCCTCGACTGCCTCATTGGTCTAGTGGTTACCACGTTCGGCTACAGACATGAGGTCTGTTTGAGTTTGAGCCCCGGTTCGGGCAAATTCACAAATCTGTATTGAGTTTTCTATTAACATTTTCTCAATATTTGTCCGAAGTTGGCGGAGTAACGAAGTTGGCAAGGCACGGGGGTGGACTGTGATCTAGCCTCGGAGAGCACGTTAAGCCGTCGGTCCTACGATCTCACTTCGGTTGTGTCGGATTCTCGTCACATCGGGCTATTTGAGTGAAGGAATAGAGAGTGCACTTTGTGTACTACGCCTGCCAATCCGCAGTGGAGCAGCATGGTGGGTCTATGCCCCAAAAAAGCCTCACTCCTATGAGAGAGGAGGCCTGTGCCCAGTAGTGGGACGTTAATGGGCTGCTACTTACTTATACATAACATAGTAATCTCTAACAGTATAATTCTATTAATTTTGCGATAATTTCGTCATGCTTTCGCATGAACATGTTGCAATTTCGCTACACGTGGAATGTAATAAGGAGAAATGTAGGTGCACTGTCGAGAGTTATGCTATTTCAAGAACTTTGTAACAAAACTATGTTCAGGTAAATAATTAGCTTAACTAATACGAGGTTGCTCCATGTGGTTATTTAGTAACATCGAGAATATCGTTGTAATGATAATAGACAAACCGTGACTCACATGGACTTCGGAATAGTTGTAGAGATCTTGTTTGATGGCGAATATGTATATGGGTTCGTTTCGTTAGGAGAAGTACTTGATTTGATTCCGACGTTTTGATGTTCCATTCTTAACAAGATTTCGCATTCTAAAATGTTATGTCCGGTCCAATCTTTTATATAGCTGCGAGACATGGGTCGTAGCCAAGCAGTAAGCGGCTCCAAGCATTTGAGATGTGGGCTCTAAGAAAAATGTTTAAGATTTCTTGGAACCAGTTCGTCTCAAATGCTGTAGTCCTGAAACGAGCGCAAATTAGCCGCATGCTTATGACGACCATCATGCGGAGAAAGGTGGTTTTTTCGGACATCTTCAAAGAGGATCCCTATTTGTACCCACGGTTGATCCTAGAGGGCAGGATGTCCGGAAAAAGAGCACCTGGAAGACCGAGGCGATTAAAAAGGCACAATTAAAAAGAATTGCCCAGGACAGAAGAGTTTTCCGCATACTGACCACTAAACTTCATTTTGAAGAAGGCACTAGATGATGATGATTTTGATGTCGCTATTTGAAAGCATTCCCTCACTCCTAAGCATAGTTTCCGCTATGCAAGCGTATCACTATATGCTTGCTTACTTACTAGTTAGTTTGAAGAAAATGATAGACATTCTGCAGTAGAAATCCCTAGTGAGGGAAAGGCAGATACGGCTGGTGATACTCCCTGGCTGCAGAGGAATAGGGACGCTACGAGGCACAGTTTTACCCGTCTCCTCTCCCTGGTCTGAAATTTTAAGCCGGTCGCATCCGGAGAGGGTCAGAACCGAATGCATCAGCGAATATCTAGCCCCCGACACCCGGATGAAGAGAGCTCCCCTGGGTTTTAGTGCTATTAAAACATGAAAACATACAATTAGTACAAAAGGTAGCAATTTATTATAATACTGAACTCTTTAAACGTAGAAGCCGTTGATATATTTCTATTGTATGTATATTTTCCTATCATTTTGCAATTCATAGAACCTTCTTAGATATTACTATTGCCTGATAATTTCATATGTAATTTGTGCAATATTCTCACACTATAGTAGTTTTTAAATTAACCTATGACTTTGAAAATAGTTCATTTACAAACCAATTAATTTAACCGAGAACTTACCTTAAGAATAATGAAAAGCTTATGAAGTGAGCAATGAAACTTAATTGGTTTTTCTTTTATTTGTACTGTCTTTTATTCTGCTAGGTAGAAGACATTATAGACTGAGTTTTGTAGTAAAAACAGTACTACATTTAAATATGATTTGTTTTTGGTGACAGGTTAGTGCTTGACTGAAATATAACTTGATGGTGAGCGATAATATAATCTAAGAAGCAAGTTAATTGCGTTCTTATACGACGCTTTGTAGAAATCATAAAAGGTGAAATACCTGTTGCCAGGTAAGCGTGCTTCTTAGATTGTATCATCACTTACCATCAGGTGACATTATAGTCAAGCGCTAAACTGGCAGCGATAAAAAAATTACACTATTACCTTTACTTTCCGAATGAAATGCGAAGGTAAATCCTAAAAAAGTCGTATACAGGAGCTAATTTAAAATAATACTATAGTTAGATGATAGTTTTGTGGTAGCGGTTATTGTTAAGGAAACTAAAGTTGGACATATGGTTAGAATAAACTTTCTTTAATCAAACTGCATACGCAACATTTAATTTATATTTACACAAAATACCGTATAGTCCTTTAACCAAACCTATATTTTCAACTAGAAAACTACCACGTCTTTTTATAGTTCAAAGTTACATTACTTATAGAGAGCCTTTTGAAGTTATACTTCTTTTGGCGCGTTAGGGAAATATGATAAGAGTAAATTAAAAAACACCGAGACCCTGAAGTTAGCCAACTATAGCAATAGCCAACATTTGTGTTTTTTTTTTATATTTTGTATAATACCTTAATTATTTTATTATGTTACTTGTTAGATATATTACGACATTGAAAATATCAACGTGACATTCTTATCAAAATTATAACTTTCAGACTCAACCATAGAAAACAGACCATAAACTATTTATATCCAATGAAAGTTACTTTGCCTTGTATTGAGTGAACGAATGATGGATGTATTTCTTTTGACGACCAACAAAAACTACCACGTGCATTTATGGTTAAAATTTCGAAGATACTAACTGTTGTTTGTATATTATTTTCCATTTTTTTATGCAATCAAGCATGTATTTCAATAAAACATTAAATAATAACGCTAAAAGTTGTGCTATCCATTGATAATGACTGATAATTTAAAAGCTTCAAGACAAATTTATGCATTTAGTTGTTTGAAAAGATTTTTATGTTGTTACACCTAAGAAGTATAAGTTCTAACGCGTGTATATGAAGTACACACAAATATTTTCCTTGCTGACAGTTTAGCACTTGATTGTGCTGGTAAGTTTACTTCTTATGGTTTCTACGGAGCCTCGTACCGGATCTCAAATCTCTTCCTTGGCGATACTTTTTGCTTGTAAGGTGGAGATTAGCCAGGGCTGTAGCCTCCCACCAGTCCAAACCCAGACATATTAAATGCAATTTCTTAAATTCGCCCAACCGGGGATCCAACTCGGACCCTTTGCTAACAAAACGAGTATTTGCACCTCTGCGACGTAAGCGTGATATGTAACGATTTGACAAGTTTATTGCGAACTTAACAAGATTAAGCTTCTGTGATCAGCCGCTCTAGACAATATGACTTTCGAAGTACAATAACCCTATGTCAAAAGACTAGAACAATACAATTTGGTTATCGTGATCACGTGACACATCGATATGATATTCTAGAGATATCACTTAATAAATTCAAAGTCTTTGTTAAGAGAAAGTTGATTGAAAAATCATATTACAAGTTGTAAGATTAGTAAGAGGATAAAAACGCGTGCTAGTAAACGAATTGCTCTAATTTGAATTGAAATAAATTAAACTAATATGAGATTGTAATGTCCACTTGACGTGACCAATTCGATCGTTCGCAGGAAAAGGCCGCGAAATAGGCGAGAGGCCTACGATCGCCGTCTGCCTCCTTAATGTTGACCATTGGGTAACGGATGCGGGGTCCGTAACAAGAAGGGGTCTCGCGAGGTGGTTGGTGGCTTGCCAGGTGCTCCAGGCAAACCACCTTTAGAGTAAGTTTTTGGTCTTTGACCAAGTTGGGCCTAAACGGGGACATCACTGGCGGGGTTGCAAATGTCCGTCAGTGGCGTTCTCGTGATCCCGTCTCCGAGTGAAGTGAGAGCATCGATGGGTTTTAGCCGATATGAGTCCGGCATAACCTGGAACATCCTCCCAAGTATTCCAGGCATCCACGAAGATTTCCCAGCGTTAAAAAAATATGACATTGTAATGATGATGGTAAAAAAATAATAAAATACGCGACTGAGTTTGCTGTGAGCTCTTCTCAGGACAGGGCGAGAAAGAGCTCTCGTAATTTTAGATTTTAAGTCGTTATTTAATACCATCATCAGATGTACACTAGTATTATTGTGTGGAAAAAACTATATATTTGACGATTTAAAAGTGCTGTAATAGGCCTACTGGAATAGAGATATTTTGATTTGATAAACTCGTCCTACCAGGGATCCAACACGTACCTTCTACTAACAAAACTAGTACTCGCGCCACTGCGCCAGGTGCATCAGTCGCTCTAGTCAAGATGACTTTCTAAGTACAATATAACTACGTCAAACGACAAGAACAGTACAATTTGCTCATTGTGATCACGTGACATATCGATATCATACGTTAGCGTTAGCGTACTTAGAATGTCATCTTGTCTACAGGCCCAGATTCACTGTAGTAAACTATTACGTTTGTAGACGTACAATAAAGTAATTTACATTTTATAAAGTCGGCAGACATAACGATTATGACTTTTCGTGGACGGTCGACTTCCCAGCCGCTTAACTTTGTAAGTCTGCCACAATTACTTCTGGCGTGGCTTAATAAGAAGACCTGCGGAGGCAGGATTGTGAGGAGTTTTAAGAATTTCCGTTGCAATAGTCTGGCGCGTTCGCTCGTATAAATGGAACTCGTTCCACGTATGCCGACTTTAATCCTCTCAATGTAGGTAATCGTCCGTGCAGTTATTGGTATTGCTGTAGCCTTTATTCTGCACTCTCTTTTCAAATTAATAAACCAATTGGGATATTATTGTTTACACTAATAATGATATTATAACCGTCAATATTGATATTATAACTACCAATTAACACATCAATTATTTTATTGAATAAAACTGTTTATTATTTTCAAATATTCGTGGGGATATTATTTCAGCGATTTTTATAATAAGGACTTTACAAAATACCTAAAATATAAGTAAAATTCCATTTAAAATCTTTTATTTTCATTCACCAACGAAAATTTCAGATAGAATAGAATATAAATCAAATCAAAATCAAAATATTCCTTATTCCAGTAGGCTCAAAAAGCACTTTTGAATCGTGAGTAGTCTGCTTTTTGGTAACAAATCTACCAACGGTTCGGAAAGTGGATTTCATTGAGAAGAAACCGGCAAGAAACTCAACGGTTACTCTTTCAAAGATAGTTTTGTATGGCACAATGTGTATTATTTTACTTCCGTGTGCAACTGGAAAAAAGTCCACACATTTTTATCACGTAAATAATATTCAACATTATAATACGCCTTATTTTGTTAAAAGTGCGTATGCTCATATTTGTTTCTAGCATTTAACTTATGGTTTCTACACAGTATCGTACGAAAATAAAATAAAAATCAAAATATTCTTTATTCCCGTATACTATGCCTGCTAATTCGCAATAGAGCAGAGTGGTGGGTCTATGCTCTAAAACCCTCTCATATAAGTGAGGCCTGTGCCCTGCTGTGGGACCTTAATGGGTGGTACTTACCTTTACCTTATCTATTATAAAATTATTGTTATAACTTGCATATAAATTTTATAGGCTTTTTTATTAAACTTAAGGTAAAAAAGCTTAATGTAGAAAAATTTGTTTACAGATTTTGTATCAAAGTGTGTAGTAACTGTTGCATGATCAAATTTAATATAAAATAGATATTATTCGCGCTCGTTTATCGTTTAACTGGGAGACATAAATTATATCAATTTTAATATCGAATAGATTCATTTCAATTACGCAATATTGTAGGTGCCTCGGAAAATTGCAGGATTGAAACAAGACGAAGGCAAGCGTTTTAAATGCAACCAATATTTGATATAAGCTATCCTTTGGCTGCAGAAGATCCTTTGCCTAACGAGCTAGTTGTGGCATGTCCTTTGTATTGTTGTCATCGCAAACCCCGTTGAGCGACTTGCATTTACTTAGATTATCCAAATCAAGTGGTACTTTGGAAGCCTCTAACTTTCCGTCTTCGTCTAAACTAATATTATAAAGAGGAAACATTTTTTTCTGTATGTAAGTATGTATGTATGTTCGTAATGTTTTTACACAAAAACTACCGGAGCGATGTAAAAAAAAAATCACCATTAGAAAGCTGCATTTTCACTAAGCGACATAGGCTATATACTTTCTCAAATAAATAGGGATCCTTAATAAAAATGCATCATGTAACTCAAGGTGTGTAAAAATTGGTCCCAAAAAATACGTCATCGCGTGCGCTGCGGAAATTATTGACGATAGAACAAAAAAATGTTCTACAATATTCTAGAACGTAATAGTATCTACAAATAAGTCAAGGGATACCATATTCCGACTACTGTATTTATGCCACTATAACATTTTCTTTACATTTTAATCCTTAATAAAATTGTCCACAATAATCAAACCATATTATTCATACCTCATCCTGTTAATGTTTTATTAAAGTCCGTTTCAGTACCTGTAGATTATTTTATAAATTATTTAAATTGAACATTGTATTCAAAAGATATAACGAATTAAAAAAATGTCAACCTAAAAAAATAACGTATCCCGAGTCGAATTTGGGTTAAAAAAGTAATACAAATAAATCTCTTCTCTAATATTATAGCATATATATATATATGTGGGTGTGTGTGTGTGTGTGTGTGTGTGTGTGTGTGCGCGCATCTAATAATCTGCAAGGGAGTAATTAAAAACTAAGTGAAATAAAGCTTTTATGTTGTCAAAAATAAATCTATTGTCCGACTTAGTAGACATTCACATTATTATCTTCAATATTGTAGTAACCTGTACAAATTTATTTATGTATCTAAGAGAATAGGAAAGTAACAAAAAGATATTTCTTTCAGAAACCCTTTGATATGGAAGTGTACTTAGTTGAGATGTAAATCTTACTTTCTAATCTGCATGAAATGATTAGCAGCTTCTGCTATGATTATTTTTATATATATATTTGCTTTGGCCAACCTTTGTTGATGCCCCAACGTATTTTGTAATAATTTAGTTGATTATATCACCACACTTATCAACCTAGGTATTAAAATATAATGCTTAAAATAACATGTCATTAGTACAAAATATAGTATAGTAATAAAAAATTTATATTTGAAAAAAATATAATTTTATACTTGCCTTTTTTAAAAAGGAGCCGTTAATTTACCTCTTACCAAATAAGCGTCTTATAGTATTTAAATACTTAAGATTCAATGAAAAATTTATAATTTTTAATTAAATCGTTTCCCGTTCTCAATAACGTGATTATTATCCTTTTATTTCCAAGTGAATATAAAGGTTATAGGGACAATGGGTTAACAATGGGGAGTACTACTATAGCAGATCGATTGTGCTTCTCAATTTCGATCCGTTATACCGTTAAAATATCTTCAACCTATTGAAGCTTTTGTAAGAGCACTTTTTAATCAAGCACTTATTCCCAGAATTAATAAATTCGCACCCTTTCTGTATATACAGAAATATATATATATATAAGAAATATATATTTCTTTTAAACCATGATGCAAGTAAAACAATTGATGCGAGCCATGAGCGCCGTCATTTTGGCCTTCGATCCTATGCCGAGCGTCGTTTACTTTAACCCTGACCTCGGACTGTAATGCCACATATTATAGACGTAGGAAAAAGTTTGAGACGATGGGAGCAAATTTCTTAAATTCTCTTAGACGGCCTGGACTCCTTCGTCCGCTAGACTTAGAAATAACCGTCGCCTGCCCCGTCCCGCGTGGACGTTTTGTCGTCGGTTGCCCCGAGGGTTATGATTTTTATGTTTGCTAATTGGTAAACTAAACAATGTTATCATTTGTTTATTAAATTAAGACTGGTGTAGCGTCATGATGCGCTAAACATTGAGATAATGAGAAAAATCAGTCTTGTATTTATAGGCTCCTATCTTATAAATTGAAACTTACCTTAAGGGATTTCATTGTTATTTACAACACGTATGTAATGAAATACACAAATAATTACTAATAAACACTCGAAGTTTATAAAAATATCACAAAAAAACTTAACGACCTTCGACGCGACACACGCACCGTTGGTATCGGTCACTATGCAACTGATTTATTTATTTATTTTCTATTTGCTGATGTTATCTCTATTATATTTTATTATATTATTATTGACCGAAAAGTCAAATAGATTATACACATAATGACACATAAAGAGATGCTTATATTTCTGATTGCACGAGTTGAGACAGAACTATCGTTTCATGTCAATCGGTAGTTGACAGAGACAGTCTAAAGGTTATTCATCAAATCAAGTTCAATCACATTTTTTACGTCCAGTACATGACGTTTGAAGTCAATTACACAGGGCTACATATACTTGTATAGCGCTGTATGAATTGAAAATCTACGGCAAAAGTTTAAAGGTTTAAGGACTTTTTATGTTTAGAAAATATTCCGTTTTATAGCCACCATGGTTAGAGGATTTGAGCAATGTGGACAATGCTAGTGCCAAGGATATTGTCTGCAAACGATACTGTATCTAGTGTCACCGTGACTGTCTTTGTATTGTTGATAGCACAATCCTCTTTGAGTGCCTTGCACTTGCTGGGATTACCTCCTGAATTAAGACCTTTTATAAATACTTTTTCAATACCTAATATTATGTTATGTCACACTCTAGACTTTAGTTCAAAATTAAGTACTAATTCTTCATACAGTTGTAGTGGACGAAAGTTAATGTAAACTGTATTAACAGGTTTTCTCAAATATTGAATTATAAAAAACTTAAAGGTTTCTTCCTTTATAAAGATTTTAAGGTGCTTGTGGCAGTTGGCGTAGGGATTGACTTTATTTATTTTATATTACTAATTTATTTTAACTAGATTTCGTACATTACCTTTTGTGTTTATTCGTAAAATTTTGTTTAGATTATTGAGGAAAAGGTTGACAAATGTGGCTAGGGGTGTGCGAATATCGTCAGAATAGAATAATTCGAAAAATTTCGAGTAGCAAATTTTCAAATGTGTTTTTTTAGAATGCCGTATTTTCTACGTTATAATTTCTGTTATTTCATTCTCTTTAAGATAAAAAAAACTATAATAATTGTTTTATTTCTGTAAATATTTTATGGTTTGAATAGAATGAACTATTTGGAATTATTCGTAAGTTTGAATTATTCGCATACTCCTAGTTCTTACCTTATCTGCAAAGTCACACCACCAAGAAATAAAATGCATTTCAGGGCCATGGTGTATTGAAACCATAAGAAGTAAATTACCTATTACCAGCTTACAGTGTTTTTGTTTACCATCGACTGAAAGAGAGAAAGAATACACTTTTCTGTATACCACAAACAATACATGAAATGTAGAGAATAACTTAATAATAGAGTACAAAAAGGCGAACTTATCGCTGAGTAGTGATTTCTGCCCGCCAACCTTAGGGTTAAGGATATTTTGTTATGAAAAAGGAATGATGGTGTATAAAATGTATAGTACAAATACATATAAATCACACATGAATATATATTTTAGAGTCGCTCACTAATTTGTAGGTTAAGTAATACTATAATAGTAATAATATTCTTCATTAGTTTTAATGACTTGAAACACAATACTAACGACGATACAATATATATATATATATATATATACAATATATAAGAACTGTCACTAGGCGAATGCCCTTCATTCTCCTGTGCTACATTTCTTATACCAAACGTCCCAGTCAAAAATATAAAAATATTAAGTTAAGACTAAACAGAAGTGTGGATTAAATTTGAGAAATTCCGGAATAACGTTAAACCGAATTTAGTGCATGTTAACGTTTCACTGATATAATAACAAAGACCTCAGTTTAATAAACAAATATAGTAATTTGATAGCAATCCACAAATAAAATAATAATGATCGCTAGCACATAACAGAAAAAACGGCGTTGAGTGATAAAACTTAAAAGTCTTCGTTGATAAAACACGTGATATAACCAAATTATAATCTCAGAGTAGTTGTAATTGTTATCAATAGTAAAGTATAATCAGCGTTGATTGTGTATCTTTGTCTAATGAGCAAGATGCGGTCTTCCCTTTTGTATTGTTGTCACCGCAATCTCCTCTGAACTTACTAAGATTATCGAAACACAGTGTTGCCTTTGATGCCAACGAACCCTATGATACTGCTATTAATATTATTACGGTATAATGTTTTATTTAATAATAAATTCATCAAGTAGAAATGGACTAACTGACGTGAAATTTATTGTGTGAAACATTTGCGAATAACGAATTTTTATGATGCTATAGCATTTTGACAGTTTGACGGTTGTCTTTATAACTATATAATTTTATAGTTAGTAATATATATTGGCACTCACAACCGTTCGATTTTCCGGCCGCGTTTTTCGTTAACCCAGTAATTTCTTCGCACTTGTTGACGGAAATAACCGTCGCATGCCCCGCCCCCTCACGGACTTTTTTGCGTCAATTGCTCTTGGGACTTAAATATTCATGAAAGACTACTACGTTTTATGACGTTTTTTTTTGTTAATAGTTAAACTATACAATGTTATCTTTTGTTTGTTAAATTAAGACTCATGTTGCGCTAAACTTTGAGATAGTGAAAAAAGTACGTCATGTATTCATAGAAGCATATCTTAAAAAAAATGACTTCAAGGTTATTCATTATTATTGACATCACTTATATAATCAAAAACACAAATAATCACTTTCATCACAGTTTATAAAATACCACAAAAAAGCTTAACTAAATTCGACGCGATATACGCACCGTTAGTAAGGGTCACTTTTAAACTGATTTATTTCTTGTTATTTCTATTGTCTATGTATAGCAAAATAAATAGTACACATTATGACTAAAAAAAGAAAGAGATGCTTAGATTTTCGATTGCAAATTTGAGCCAGTACTATGATATCATGTCAATTAGTAGTTGACAGGGTATATTATGAGGGAGATCTTATTCAATCAACCCTATCCAGATGTTTTTACACAAAGTAAGTATATGAGTATGAACCCATTAACGTCCCACTGCTGGGCAGAGAGCTCCTCATTCCTGAGAGAGAGGGTTTTTAAAGCATAGACCACGCTGCTCCACTGCAGGTTGGGAGGCATAGAAAACAAGAGCACTCTCTATTCCTTCGATCTTATAGGCCGATGTGACGGGAAACCGACACGACAAATTGTTAAGTTAACGGTAACAGTGTTTTGCGCAAATAATTAAAATTAACAACTACAAGCAAAAAAATTTAATCCATGACTGTTTTTTAACGTTACAAAAATCCACTATCACCATTTTGCTTAAAAAAAGTTGTACCAACATACCAATAAATATGCATATGCATTAGGAAGGTTTATTATCGGTAATAACTCCAGTTTTTTTAATTACTCCAAATAGGCAATGAATCTTATATAATCATACACCATTCAATGATTACTGCCATATCTTTTCAATGTAAATATGATAAAATATTTCCACAATACACTATACTTTAATTCTTATATATAACGAAATATAGATGCGATGAAAACGGAGTGCATTTCGCATTGTCCTCGAAGAATACCGCTTTATTGCCTGCGAAACCAAATAACCTCTTTTATATCTCGGTTTTATATCAGACGCTTATCGAGATAGCAAACGGCTTGGAATCATATCATACAGCATATTACGACTTCATAAAATATAAACAAGCTACATTTTAAAATAGATATATACGTATTCCTTAAATTATTTATTGTTAGAAGGGTAGCAGTATTTTTTATTTCTGGATTTATTATTTAACCTCCTTCTACCATAAAATATTATAAACTTTCTCTTAGGTATGGTAAATGGCAGCTTATTAATGTCCCACTGATGGGAATCGCCTTCCTAGCTTTAAAGAAAGATGATTTTTTTTAAAAACGACGCTGTTCCATTGTGATTGGCACGTTAAACCTACCCTAGAATTGCTCCTGGGATAAGCAGGTTTCCTGACGAAGTTTTCATAACAAAGAACACGTAAATTTCTTTAAATAATCAGAAAAATATCGATATTTGTCCAGTATTTGACCCCACGGCTTCTCTGAGAAAGAAACCGCACCAATCACCACTCAGCCAAAACAATTTTATCCTAGAACGTTAACATATAATATACTATATCTTACAGCTTATTACAAAGTTTGTTACACCTAAGAGATAAATTCAAAGAAACATCAATTCTGACAGTACCATCACAATATATATTAAATAATATCTTATATATCCGTAATAATATTCACTTATACAGCAAAAATAGTGAAAAATACAATTTTAATAGAAGACATAAAAAACAAACTTGTAATCCCATAATTTAAGTTTCAGAAATCATTTCTCGGTTTGCGCTTAATTTTTAATAGGATACCGCAATTGGATTTCGATTTGCCTCAACATAATTTTAAGAAATATGTGAAAAACATACTTTTACAAAAGGCATATTATAATGTTGAAGATTATTTAAGCGATAAAAATGTTTGGACTTGATTACAGTAGCACACAAGCAAAATATTACACATTGTAACATACACAACTATCTTTACAAGAGTAGCCCTTGAGTTTCTTGCCGGTTTTTTCTCAACTTATTTAACTTTCCTAAACGGTGGTAGATTTGTAACCAACGGGAATACTACTGTAATAGTTTTCTACTTAGAATATTATTTATATTGTACTAAAAATATAAACAAGTAATACCCAAACGATTACTAAACATTACAAATTTACGATTTTACCTCGTAATGTCTTACTAAATGATGTCCTACAGAATGAGGATATTATATCTCACTCTTTATACGCAAGGGCCGCCTATTTGATGCATTTGTGACTTAGTTGAAAGCATAACTACAAGGTAAAGAAAATGCAATATTTTTTCATTTATTAAAAATTAAAATATAACCTATCCTTACCTATATCTTCGTTCAGTCGGAACAAATCCAGCAATTATAGGTATATTTATATATGCACGTGATCTCTCTCCGTTCGTTTGGGATTGCCGTGACATCAGATTTAAGAGTGAAGGAATATATCATCCAGAGTTCTTCACAGCCAACATGTGGGGTACGGGCCTTGAGGCAATGCCTCATTACTCAAGCCCGTTGTTTTGCACGTTATTCTAACGAGCTGGTTCTCATCAGCTTACGCCGGCAGGACCATCCAGGTTAGTCATATCCGGATTCTCCCACTGCCGTCGCGTCGTCAACGCCGACACCTTCACCCACACCTGGTGGTAGTGACAGCAGGAGCTCACGAGGTAATGCTGACTGGCAATACCGAAACAATGGAGGTGTGTGTGCGAGGAGTTGTCCGCGTGGCGGAACACGCTCCTCACCATCTGCCAGACGAACACTTCCACAGTCCCAATGTATAACATCATTTCAGACGTACCTCGGAGCTCCTATTATGAGGCGTAGACACTTATTCATGCAGCCTCAGCCAGCAGAAAGAATAATGAGTGCCTTGTGTACTATGCCAGTGGAACAGCGTGGCGGGTCTCTCAAAACCCTCTCTCTTGTGAGTGAGGTGTCGTGTGCCTTGGAGAAGTATTGGGATGATAGCGTTATAATAGAAATTGTGTGAATAAGGTGCGATTACATATGGTTCCGAGACATGGCCGCTGACAATCGGCCTAGTAAGAAGAGTCAGAGTCTCTCAGCGGGCAAAGGAGCGGGCTATGCCCTCACCAGGTGAACCGATGACATCAGGCGGGTTGCTGACAGCCGCTGGATACAAGCGGCGCAAGCTCGGGACCATTGGAATTCATTAAGAGAGACTTGCGTGTACTTTTTAAATATTAACGGTACGGCTTCTTTCGTTTCTTTTTACGTTGTGAAGGTGACCTCTCTGTCCCATTGTCGGTACAGTTTATAAGACCGGGGTGCGTTTCGCTTCAGATTGTAATACTTGTGTAAACAAGGAGAATGCTTGTGGTCGGCTACTTACCTTACCTTTATGTATTTATGTACATGGGTGTAGCTAAGTACGTTAAGTGAATATTGTAAACTGCTTCCCATTGTTGAATTCAAGGAGCCTTAACCGAGTTACATCCACTGTGCATTGTAGGGGAACAGGATGAAATGAGGCGTAGAGCTGTAGCACGCGCGTAACTACCGTAAATAATGTCAAAGCTCTTATTGTTTCCACGATGCGACGTCAAGCGGCGAACAAGCAACGTGGACGAGACAAAATGACGTTCGTTCATTGATCCTAATTGAACAGAACTAATGGAGCATTCGTATAATATATTCCACCGATGCCATATACTATCGCATGTGAAATGAGGCTTATTTCTGAGATTGTGTGATACAATTTCAACAGTGGAACCTGTCATCCCCTGATTCTAGTTCGTAATTGAGCTGGAACCGTGGAAGAATATTCACGGAATGCCTGCATCGAGTTTCATCATTATTTTGCTGCTTTGCGTTGATTGATACGGTAACCAATAGGGTTTCAGTGAGAAAGGGATAGTCAAAGTCAAATTATCTTTATTCAAGTAGGCCTATACAGCAATTTTGAATAGTCAAATATAGTTTTTCCGTATAAAATGTAAACGGACGACTGCTGATAACATTAAAGAACGATTTACAATCTAAAGTACGAACGTTCCTTCGCGCCCTAATCTGAAAAGAGCCCACAACAAACTCAGTCAGGTGTACATTTTTTTGTTATCATCATTACAATATATATTATTAATATATTCTATATCAAGATATTTATATCATTCAGCAATTCATTCACTCCCACGCTTTTTTGTCTTCTAAGTATTTCTTCAAGTTATAGAATGATTTCTCAATAAGTTTTCTTTTATTAAAAGATTTTAATTTACTAAGAGATATTTTTGTAAAACCTTCTTCGAGCTTTTTATAGTAACATATACAGTTACCTTTGAATGACTTGTCATTTTTATGTAACCTATTAGAATTCACAGCAATTACTTTTATGTATCCAAACAGGCCTTATAATTTCCAATAATATTTACCCAATTATACACATAGTTTCTCATATTCATTCGGAAACTACGCGGGGACTGTAGGAAACAGCTAGTTTATATATAATGATCACACGACCTTATGACTTGAGAATGCCTCATTTGTGGTTAGCATGTTCGGCTACAGGCATGAGGCCTGTAGTCTGTTTCAATCGCGAAGATGGTTTTAAGCTGGCTGATACGTGGAATCCAGTGGTGAAGTTATGCCAAATGAACAAACGACGCAATTTTTCAAAATTAAAACGTGACGTTGTGAGTGTAGTATGCCGAAAAATGGATGTGGGTGCCGTGAAAAATAAAAAGATCAGACGTAGAGTAGACAGATTCTGCCCTTGACAGCTTGAGACAACCGCCCACAGCAGCAACGTCATGACCACGATCCATGCAACTGGGTCGAAATATCGGCAAAATTAAAAAAAACGCCATCGTGGTATGTACCCGTTCAAATAATCAATATGAGGCCGTGGGTTTGAGTCCCGCTTGAGTTTTTTATTAAGAATTTCTCAATATTTGACTGAAGTTGGGAAGTTAACGGTGTGCTCCACCCCCAAGCATATACCCATCAGCCTGCAGTGGAGCAGCGTGGTGAAACTATGCTCTAAAACCCCTCTCTCCTATGAATTAGAAGACCTGTGCTCGACAATGGTATATTAATGGGCTGCTACTTACATTATCTTACCTTATGACTAGAAATATAGCAAATTTAATTCACGAAGAACCGATTTCGGGATCGGGAACGACTCGAGTAAAACCGCAGGGAGTAGTTAGTATTATATATCCATTTGTTTTTTATTTTAGTGTATCTCTCTCGTAGCTAAATAAAATTTTAAAATGTTTTTGTAGCTAATGTCACGCTTGCCTGCCCACCTGTACACAAATTGTTTTTCAAAAGCGTTCAACCGTTAGCCTTTCGCGTAAAATAAACAGAGGGGTTTTCCTACTCGAGCCTATATTGCGCACATACGACATTTAACAGATTTAAATTACTATCCGATATATTTTATTTACTATTATATAGATGCATTGAATCCTTAATAGGCACCGGTGATTTTCTCTCTAGACACTTATGTACCTATTCTTTTTTTACTTTCCAGTGAAAAGAGACCTTGAGGTATCAATTCCTGGATATGTGTATCAATAGAGCAGCGTAATAGTCATAACACCTTTTCATCTATTTATAAGAAGCCTTGAGTCCTCCAATGGGACGAAAGTAGACGACTACTTATCTTTTTTTATACTTAGATACACTTGTTAAAGTTGAGCTTGAATTTTGAGAAGGAACAGCTAAGTTACTGTTTATATACACTTAATGCCTAATTGTTTTTTTTTTAAACATTCAACAGATCTAATAATTGCTAGGAGAATCAAATAACGTTTTATTGCACTGGGACATATAATTTATAGCTCCAGAAACACCTTGACCTACAAGAAAATTATTAATCATTTACGATGAATTTAAAATTATACTTGCATGAACTAAATTATAAGTATTATGTTTAGATTGGTGTGGGCACGTAAGTAAAATAATTGAAAGGAGACTAACAAAAAGGATTTATGAGTCAAGAGTGAATGGGAAAGTTGGAAGGGTAAGACCAAGGCGAACGGACCTGGACCAAATCCAAGACATTTTAAATAAGGGCAAGGTCAATAGTACTCTAAACCGACGAACTTGTATGAAAGGTTGAGAATGAAAGAAGCGAAGGAAATATGCAAGCATCGTGGCAAGTGGAAGGACGTAGTCTCTGCCTACCCCTATGGGTACGTGACGTGATTATTGGTAATTGTGATAAAATTTGATTTACCTGAGATATGAATCTGTGACTGCAATAATTCTTAAGACTTCGCCCTCGATGGCCAATCTCACGCAGAGATTAGTTTGCTGTGCAGAAGATGGTACAATGCAAAAGTAAGTGCAAACACACAGCACTTCACTCTCATATTGAAATGGGATCCCAAATCCAGCGCTCATGGAGAGAGAACAGGCATTACCGATGCCAGCTTGTCGACTTCGAAGAGATATTGAGAAATTCTCTCCGAAAACCCCAATGTCAAATGATAATTTGTCCGATTTGAAACTCAAAACAGGTCTTCGCAATTTATAGCCGAAAAAGTGTAGCACTACTCCCATGAAGTAGTATCAACGTCATACTTTTAATCATCATTACAATTAACTGAATGCACGAAATGTAGATGTTACTAATGAAGTATTATTTATTGTAAACTGGATGTTGACCCAATTTAGTCTCGAACTCTGCTATTATCCGGGCCCTTCGACAGCACAATAAAAATGATTTATAGACCGTCGAGATCTTCCGCTCAAGAATATAATACGACTTTATTTATTGTGCACGAAAGTGATAATAAACATCTGGGCGGCACTGATTTATATTGAGAAAGTAGTAAACTTTTCTGTTAGGTTAATTATTTTTTATTTGGATACCATCTTATATAACACTGAGAGTTAGGGATAGAAATATAACAAAACGTTCCCTGAAATACGCTTAACAACTTCATATCTATGCCTTTGGGGCCTTATAAACGATTATTCACAAATAATTTCCAATGCCTAAACAAACAAAATAAAACTGAAATCTCTGCGAATATTAAAATAATAGCTTTGTACCAAATATAATAAGCAAGAACAGTATTTGCTTTTGTATATCACTTAGCTAATATCTGAAACGTTTTTTGAATCCCCTTGTAACATAATACATCTTTCTTTTTTAATTCTCCTTAATTAAGCATTTCAAAAAAACGCTTCCCTGTTCGCTGACGACTTAAAGTGTCTGTTTGTATGTTTCTTCTACGATATGCATATAAATGTGTACACAATAATTATACCAAACAACCTAATTTTTGAATTTCTGTCTATGGGTCCGTTTGTTTGTTCTACTCATCTGAACGTGATTTAAACTATTTCTGGAGGCTTAGACTGTCCAGCCGCATTTTATTGGCCCCGGTAATTGGTCTGCGCGTTTGGACGGAAATAACCGTCGCCTGCCCCGCGGGTCGAATGACGCTAAAGTGGCTCTTGGGACTTAAATGTTCATGAAAGGCTACCAAATGTTATGATTTTTATATTTGTTATTAGTTAAACTATACAATGGTTATCTTTCATTTATTAAATTAAGACTCTGTAGTAGCGTCATATTGCGCTAAACTTTGAGATAGTGAAAAAAGTCCATCTTGTATTCATAGGCTCATATCTTGAAAAATAAAACCTTACCTTAAGGGTTTTCATTGTTATTCACATCACTTATATAATCAAAAACAAAAATCATCACTAACAAACACTCACAGTTTATAAAATACCACAAGAAAACTTAACGACCTCCAAAGTGATATACGCACTGTTAGTAACGGTCACTTTGTACCTGATTATTTTTTTATTTTTTCTAGTTACAATAAGCAAAATAGATAAAACACAATATGACTTATAAAGCAATAGATGTTTAGCTAGTAGTACAGTATATCATCTATAGCTAACTAGTAGTTGACACAGACAAAGGCAAGGTTAGCCTATTTTTCGTAGAAACCACAATCTGATCCAATTATAACGGAAATTTCTTCAGGTAACACCTGATTTTATAAACAACAACAACATGAGCTGCATTTCAACAAGAATTTTCCTTGGAAATTCCAGGTGTATAACTGCCTCATGGTTCTAGTGGTGGACTTTGCAGCTACAGACATGAGATCCTAGATTCGAATATCCGGTTGTCGTCGCCGTCGTCGGCGTCGTCGTCGTCATCGTCGTCGTCGTCATCGTCGTCGTCGCCTTAACCGATGGACGTTCACTGAGGACATAGGTCTCACGAAATGATGCCCACAAGACCCGATCTTGTGCCGCCTGGCTCCAGCGGCTACCGGCGATCCTCCTTATATCGTCGGTCCACCTTGTGGGAGGTCTTCCTACAGTGCGTCGTCTAGTGCGGGGTCGCCTTTCCAGCGCCTTCCAGCCCCAACGTCCGTTCGTCGGACTATGTGCCCCGCCCATTGCCACTTCAGGTTCGCGATTCGTAGGGCTGTCGGTGACTTTGGTTCTGCTACGGATCTCCTCATTTCTGATTTGATCGCATAGAGAAACTCCAAGCATAGCCCTCACCATCGCACGCTGGGTGACTCTGAGCTTTCGAATAAGGTCCATAGTCAGCGCCCACGTTTCCATATAAGCATATCAGGTCGGGCAAATTAAACTAACATTGAATTTCCTGCTAATAAATTCTTAGAATTTGCCTTTAGTAGGGAAGTTGACAGTGTGCTCCTTCCGTGTACCTTGGTGAGCACATTAAGCCGTCGGTCCTGCACCTAATCTTTCTCCAGTCGTGTCTGATTGCCGTCAATTCGGAGTAAAGTGAAGGAATCCATCTATATTGACTCATCACGATATCTCTGGAATCATAAGGTGTAGAGACGTGAAATTTGGTAGGAATATTCCTTTTGGCGAAGAGAGGTTAGCTAAAAACGAATTTGGCAAAATTCCAGCCACAAGGGGGGTTGCGGGGGTGTTAATTAAAAAAATTCAAACTTTCCCATTAAAAAAACTTCACATTTACAAACTATATCTTTTATGGTATGTAAAATTTGGTCAGAATTTTTTTTACGTAATGAAAAAATCGGGGTTCATCTAGTAGAGAATATGCCCACCCCCGATTGGAGTTACCCACCATTGTAGTGGAACATTAATGGACTGCTACATACCAAGTATATAAAACCAGATGGGCTTACGAGTAGTTATTCCAGAACCCCATGTAAATTAGATGTTGCATGATTAAAGTATCTAAAGCAAAAAGGTTTTTATAATTTTACGTAATTGACGCGGGCCACAGGCATTATTATTGGCCACATATTTGCGGCTAAGCGGCGCTCTACTCGCTACTGAACAAACTAATCTGAAAATTACACGCTCACCCACCTCCCCCAGCACTCCCCCCTACCACGGTGCATGAAGCGGCAAACTGGACGTAATGTTAACAAACGGCTTGTTTGTTAAGGTTTACTGGTTACATATTTTACAGCTTTTAAGTTCATTATTATAAACTAAGTGCTCTCATTAACGGTGTACAAGTGTTTTTATAAACTGGAACCACTGACAACGGTCGTTCAACATATCCATTCCATGAATTCATATTTTCACACAAATTATCACTTTATCAATGCTAAATATGTATCATAAAGTATTACAATTGGCAATTTATTAAATTTACTGATGTACGGGTGTTTCCAAAGCTAAAACTACTGCCAATGGTTCCCTTAACATATCATTTTAAATACATTAACTATGTTTTTTGTAGTAAATGTGTAGCATAAATATAGCAATTTACTAAAGCATTAAAAGTGCGTGAATACGAAGTGCCCATGTCAGAACTGAAACTTCTTGGGCAAACTAATTTTAAGTCTTGTTTATATTTATACAAATCTAAAACTTTGGATTTGCGATACTTAGAGGGAGGGAAAAAGAAAGATATGTTAGGAATTTTATTAATTTAATTGTTATTACAATATTAAAAGTGTCGAAATTATTACAAATAATTTATTGAAATCTCAAAAATTCAAATAAAAATGCCACGTATTCTTCATCAATATTAGACATTATTAATTTTGTATTTCAATTTAAAAATTAGAAACGAGAATTAATGAAACATTTTTATTTTATATTTTATGAAAAATAGTATATTAAATTATCAAATGATGAGTGGCAATTATATGATCACGTTTGTATCATTTGTAAATCATCGGTAATACGTAATATCATTTGTAAACAATAAAACTACCTTACTTTCAAACGAATTAGCATAAAAAACGCTGCACATCGTCGTGACGCTAATCGCAATCCATTCAACATTATAATATACCTTTTGTAAAAGGGTCTTTTTGACATATTTCTTAAAATTATGTGGAGGCACTCTTCTACGGTATGAGTGTATATTATACATTATTATACAAATATATAAGATATTATTTAATATATGTATAACGGTACTGTGAGAACAAGTACTGTGTTGTAATTTTCATTAATTTAAGTAATAAATATACAGTTTTAGATATTATTACTTGAAGGATATATTATTTAAATGACTAAAAAATAACAATTCCTTATCATTTTAGTGACATATATTGTAATAACTTTTATCTATCAATTTCAATTAAATATTGCGCTGTGTATGACTAGCATGTTCGTGGATCTCGATAAAAAAACCATTAACTTACAACAATTGCCATTGAAACTAATTTAAACATATCAAGTATTATATCTTTCGTCGCGTTTTTCTGTCTATACTGCAGAAGTTTATGTCTATAATTTGTAAAGATCTGTGTACATTTATTACATCAGAACGAATATTCTTGGAAGTGTAGAAACAAAGAAGCAATCCGAAAGCTTTATTCGTAGATATTACAAATAACGTAGGTTAGGACAAATCATCGTTTGTAGACCTAAAAATAGTCCACAACGGCATATATCTATTAAAACAACTCACTATATCTAATTTTAAATATGTTTGTATAAAGAAAACAGAAGCAGAACTTGGGTTTTAAAATGTCTTGTTATTGCAACGTCGAACAGTTTAATTTTCTCATAAAATATTTACGTAATAAAATCCGATAAACGTTCCCACAAAGTAGAAAATCCTTCCCCGTGAGGTCGAGACATTAATTTCAACCAAGCAATAAAGGACAACGAAATGTCTTCACAACGGTGCGGCGGCCCGCACGGTGATGCTCTTAAACGTTGCTCTATAAATTTCCCAATAAAAACACTGCTCTTATGGCAGTCAACGCAAAATACACCTTCTGAAGACCAAGTAAAATACACCCATAACTACAACCACTAAGCATAAATGTAACAACTTACTTACTTACCCGCTACTAAGATATCTCATTGCTCATTAAGAGAGCGTGTTTGGAACTTAGACCCAACATGCATCTTGATTGTGGGCTAATTACAGTTTTAACATTCACATTTCTAAGAATCCGATGATGGGATGGAAAAATTCGACCCTGATTATAAAAATCATATTTTTAAAACGTTTTATCAGCATTACTTAATCTTCATTATGTTAATAGAGCTAAATTAAACGATAGATTCATAAAAAGCAGCAATGAAACACAAAATCAAAAACAGTTAATGCCTGCACGCACGGGTCAACGAACTGGTTCAATATCTTCTAAGATATCCATTTTACTTAAATACTGTTAAGAGTAGTTTTTTCTACATTAAATATACAATGTATTCAAATAGACAGGTATTATATAAAATAGCTTAGTAAATAAAACATATTTGTTTGTAATATGCATAAGACAAAATTGTCACTGTAGATTTACCTTCAGCCATAAGTAGACACCATCGCGGACTTTTTTATTGATCTTTTTAAGATATACAATTAGGTACCGTATTGATTTGATATATCTCGTAAGGTTAAACCAGCATTTGACATTTAATTGCACAAATGTGTTTGCTATGACACCACATTACTAATCTTTGAATATTTTGCCCTTTTTATACTGTAACATGAAGAAGAAGCGAATTCATTTCATACTATGTAAGGATTGTTTTCTATAAATTACTGTTATGTGCCTTTATGAATGGCCAGATAGTGTTTCAAAGGGTCAGACTGGCTGTGCATGGAGGACTGTTGGTGCCAACACTTTTGTATGGTAGTGAAAGTTAGGTATGGCAAAAGAGGCACAAAAGTAAAATAAATGCGGTAGAGATGAGAGTGTTGAGAAGTATAAGTGGATTGAAACTGAGTGACAAAGTAAGAAATAGTGTGATAAGAGAACGCTGTGGTATAAAAGAAGATGTAGTGACTATAATTGAGAAAGATATGCTTAGATGGTATGGGCACGTAGAGGGAATGAATGAATGGAGACTGACAAAAAGGATTTATGAGTCAAGAGTGAATGGGAAAGTTGGAGGGGAAGACTTAGACGAACGTTCCTGGACCAAATCCAGGACAATTTAAATAAGGGCCAGGTCACGAGTACTCTAAACCGACGTACTTGTATGAAAGGTTTAATGAGAATAAAAGTTGCGGAGGAGATATGCAAGGATAGTGGCAAGTGGAACGATGTGATCTCTGCCTACGCCTATGGAAATGAGGCGTGATGCTATGTATATATGTATGTACTTAGTGACAAAGTCGTAGGTTTATAAACGTGCACATTCAGATATCAAGGATCCGATGTAATAGTATACTGTAATGCTTAACCTACAAACCAACGAATCTAAAACCTAATCCGGCCCATTACGTTTCTTAATATCGAAGTATGAGAAAATATAATTTTGGGCAATTGATTTTACCTAGGAGATTAACGTTGTGGCTTTGGCCTCGCCGTGCCGTAAAATGTAAGCGAGCCTTATTCAATTAAATTTGGCGACATTATAACAATCTCGGCGAGCTCATTTTCAGTTAACGCGCTGTCAACCTCGTTTATTGGACTGAAATTATTTGCTTAAGAATTACCCTTTATTTTATCTTTATATATCAAACTCGTTGTTGTGTTAACCTTATCGTTTCCAAGCCGGTGGGATTATGGGGAAATCTGGTTGGAATTTTCAATCTAAACTATACTTCTACTTGATTTGGAGGATAAAATTTTAGTTTAGGAGGACTGTAGTCACTAAGTACACACCAAAGGACTATAGTTATTGTTCTTAGTAACTATATACATTGCGAAAGAAATCCCTTCATTAAACTTAGTTATTAATTTAGAACATCTAGTGATAATAATTTAATTTCCTCAAGAATTAACCTTTTATTTGCCTTTTATATAAAAACGAACTGTGTCATCCATCCAAATCACGTGAGGATGGAGATGGCGAAATCCGTACTTAAGGTTTGTAAATTGCAAAATGTTTTAAGCGTCTCTAACACAAACTATATAATATACATAACGATATCAATCGGAGATATAAAAAAGCTTACCAATGGCCATTGAAATTTAAACCCCAGATGCAAATAATGATAATAGATTTTCTGCGGTTGAACCTATCATCATTTTCCACGAATAACAATCTATTTGTTGATTAATTACACTACAACTCAAAAAGCAAACCGCATTTTCCACCGTCATTGAAAATTACTCTCTAAAAATTAATTTACATTTCAAATATCACTAAGTTCTAGTATTCCGTAGTTTACTAATTGTGAGGGCGGTAGGATATTCAAACTTCTTAGTGATAGAGTCTAGTGGCCACTTGTGCCTGCTGGCAGGGACTTATATACTTATGTAATCAATATGTCATAGCTTCAAAGTTTACGAAACCGTCTACAAACGTACATATATTACTATACATAACAAAACAACAGATTACAATGGACGCATAGAATATAACATAAGCTGATCCTGAAGGCATGGAAGACTTAAAACACGTGAGAAATATCCCCTTTAATATCAGAATTCAACAGAAATTACATAAAAAACAGAAGAATTACCATTCCATCAGAGAAATCTAGCATGATTTGGTAATTTGGGCTAAAATTTGAAGCATAAAAGGGCATATCACAGAAACAATATTCCTTTTCAGCGACAATTTATTAACAACTTCAGTGGTTCTACAAATATCTAATGACAATCGAAATTACACAGAAGAATTACCATACTGTCAAGAGTATCTAAAAGAGAAACTAAATGAATCTTCACTGGTTAATCTACAATGTATAGACAACAGAAATTACATAAAAATCATTAGAAAAATAACCATGTTGTCACAGCATATAACCGAGCGTTACATTAAGAATTGTTTCAACCGAGTCTCAATCAGTAACCATAAAATAAAGTGCACAATGCGCCTAAAGAAGTATTCAGTGTAAAAAGAAGGAATCGTAGATAGAATCTTACACATAGCAATAGAAAAAAGGTTTCGCAAGACAAATCAAATCTCCTTAAAAATAACATAATACCATTACAATATCCTTCGGAGAAAAAAAGGTTTATTAATTTAAGACCACATCTCAAGTGGCTTAAAATGGTCTGAAAGACTTTCGTTTTCGTCTACTTTGTCATCTTTAGCTTGCTTATAATACTTAGGAAGCTTATTTTAAAATGTCTAATATTAGTTTTGATTTACCTCCAAAGTAGGGTTGGGCGAATAATTCGAACTAACAAACTATTCGATCAGAATCGAATGTTAATATTCGATCCGAGTTTCGAATTCAAAGTTCAAAAAATTCAAAAGTTCCCGAGTAATTCGTAATATTTCGAATAATTTTATTTTTCCGAATTATTCGTAAACTATTAAATTATTAGTGAATTTTCGAGTATTTTCAATTCAGGGTTTCTTATGTACAATATTCAAATATCAACTTAACAGTCTACTTATATTTTATTAAAACCATAAATTATATTTACACAAATAGAACAATTATTATAGTTTTTATTTTAAAGGGAATGAAATAACAGAAATTATGTCGTAGCAATCGAATATTGAGTTTTCTATTAAGATTTTCTCAATATTTGCCCAAAGTTGGGAAGTTGGCGGTGTGATCTAGCCTCGGAGAGCACGTTAAGCCGTCGGTCCTGCGCCTGATCTCTCAACGATCGTGTCGGATGGCCGTCACATCCCACTATGAGAGTGAAGGAATACAGAATGCACTTGTGTTTTATGCCTCCCAATCCGCAGTGGAGCAGCGTGGTGGATCTATGCTCTAAAAACCCTCTCTCGTATGAGTGAGGAGGCCTGTGCCCAATAGTGGGATGTTAATGGGCTGCTACTTGATCTTACTTACTATATCGTATCAAATACAGTATTCTAAAAGTTACAACAGTTGAAAATTTGCTACAAGTTTTTTAAAGGAAAGGTATCTTATTTTTAAGCCGAATGTGTAAATAGAATTAAAATATATAAATAAAAACAATTGAAATTCAAGAGATATTTCATAATTTCGTGAATCACTGGAAATTTTTCGAATTACTCGATTGTTTTTTAATTATTCGATTTTTTTCGACATAGTGAACGATGTTCGCTCACCTTTATTCCATAGCTATCAACAAAGACGTACCGCCAAACAAGAAATTTGATTTGTGTTCCGGTACGATGCTGCGTAGAAATCATAAGAATAAAATGGCATCTTCACACATAAGCGTGCTTCCATCTAAGACTGTATCATCTCTTACCATCAGGTGTGATTACAGTCAAGCGCTAGTCTATCACCAATAAATAAATTATCCCGTATTCACACGAATCCAGTTAATGAAATATAAATATTAAGCATTTTTAAAGAAGTTCAAAGTTCGATTTAATGGTACGGCGATTTTACACCACAGGCTTTTAATGTGAGTGCATGATTTAATATCACATCAAGGGACGATGAATATGTAAATAAGTAATTATTTGAGGGCGAGAACAAATATGATCATATAATAGAAAACTAATTTCTTGTGACACTTGAAGGAAAACTTAGACAGTAAAAAAAACGTGGAGATAAATAAACTACACTAGCTTTAATAAAACAAATTTAAATTATATTGTAATGGTTATTATAAAAGAAGGTGTTAATCCCAAAAGTGTAATCCTGCTAATACCAAACTTGTCAGTAAGAGTTCGTTAATAAACCTTATGTTGTCAACTATCTACATATACCCTCGTCAATCCAATTCCCATTTTTCTAAAATGAAAGCATCCCTAATTATTCCTTATAATATTAGTTATCTGCCAGTGAAAGCTCCGTGAAAATTAATCCAGATGATACAGAGATTATCCTGAACAAACACTGGAATTTTATTTGTTAACTAGCAATGCCCCGCGGCTTCACCCACGTAAATACCAATGTGAAAAAAACGGTACACTGCAAGCAAAATGGTTATGGCCATTGTTACATTACTACATTATTTTGCGTAGATTTATATTTTTAAATTTGTTATATCTTTTGAATGGAACCTCTGATTCTAATCATTTAAAAGTACTTTACAGGTATTAAAACGGTTTTTAATAAAATATTATTTAATAGGATATTAATTAATACAGAGGTATAAATAATATGGTTTTATTGTAGTCGGCACCATTATTAACATTTAAAATGTAAGAAGGTAGTTATAGTGACAACTACAGTAGTTAGATGTATGGTATTTTAGATTTTTTGTAGATATTAATACGGTCTATAATATTGTATCTCATTATATCATTTTTTTATTCTATCATCAATAGTTTCCGCAGCGCACGCGACGACAGATTTTTTTGTGACAAATTTTTCACACCTTGGGTTACATTAATGGATTTTTATTAAGGATCTCTATTTTTTTAGAACGAAATATAGCATATGTTACTGAGTGAGTATGCAGCTTTCTAATGGTGAAAATTAGTCTAATAGTTTTAGTGTGAAAACATTACAAACATAAATACAAAATCGCAAATGTTTCCTCTTTGTAATATTAGATCTTAGAGAAAACTGATTATTTCTCAACAATAACATTAATACCCTACACTATAGTGGAAGCTGAGTAAAAATTGCACGCCAATGATAGGTTTAAAGCCCATACGAAGTGAATTTTCAACGTGGCTCCGTAATAGCCCGTCGCAGAGCTTATTACCCGATGCCATCTATTGAGAAAGGCTTTACAGGAGCATCCCAAATAGGTTGTAGCCCGTACTACAGCTAATATAGTAGCAGCTTATATCTTTTTTCATTTTCATACCCTCGACGTGTTCTGCTAGTTGTTAAAGGATAATGTTTCATAAAATACCTCTCACGAGCGTTCAACGGGTTTCATTTTCATATGCAATGAGACTTTATGTAATGGTTTTTAAAATGTTCACTTTTCCAACGCTCTGTAGTATCCCAGTCTGACATTTATATATTATTAGAAAAGTAAATAAGTAAAGATATTCTTAACGACTGCCTCATTGGTCTAGTGGTTAGCATATTCGACTACAGACATGAGGTCCTGGGTTCGAGTCCCGGGTCGGGCCTATTCTAAACCGATATTGAGTTTTCTGCTAAGATTTTCTCAATATTTTCCCGAAGTTGGGAAAAAATTTGGAGGTGTGATCCACCCCCGTGCCTCGGAGAGCACGGAAGTCCTGCGCCTGATCTCTCTCCAGTCGTGTCGAATTTCCGTCACGTCGGACTATGATATTGAAGGAATAGAGAGTATACTTGTGTACTATGCCTGCCAATCCGCAGTGGAGCAGCGTGGTGGGTCTATGCTCTAATAACCCTCTCTTATATGAGTGAGGAGACCTGTGCCCAGCAGTGGGACGTTAATGGACTGCTACTTACCTTACCTTATTCTTAACGACTAGATAAAATATACAAGATACTTATTTACATATGAAATTTGCGTATTATATAGAATAGTAAAATACGATTTATTTTTGTAAAAATCATAGAAGTAAGTATCATTATTTTCTGATTTAATTTAGGTGACTAAAAAGCTCGTATTTAATGATGTGTCGGTTTAGCAAAAAATTAAAAATAATCACCGAAATCAATTGAATAGTTTCAGAATTCACGACGGTCAAATATTGTAAAAGAAAATGTATATAGATATAGCGATAACGATAAAAACTTATTAATTTATAAATATACAGTTTCTAATTTACAATTTTTTACAATTGTTTAATATGTCACAGAGTTATTAAACAAGCAGCACATTGTTTACGTAATTCCGGGAAACTTTTTCTTTTATAAAAAATTAGATATTCAATTTAAGTTGGTCAATAGGGAGTTTTCTTTAGGCTCACGTTCGTAACAGCTTGTGACTTATTAAGTGTCGTAAATACTAATTAAAGTGTTGCCAAGTTGGGCTGTTGTTGCCATGTTCGCGGTCAGACGACGGCGACTAGCTGCAAACTTCTGTCCCTCGACACTAAGTTTTACACTAAGAAAATCATTATACTAAACAGCCCCTTAAGACACAAACGTATCGCTTTAAAGTACTCTTACTTCCTTACATATTATAAAACAGAGTCTTCCGCAGCGTCTGTCTGTAAAAACTCAAAATTTACCGAATGGATTTTCAAACAATCAATGGATATAAGACTTATCTATGTAACTTGTCAAGGTTTCGTATATAGGGTGTTAGGAGACTGCTCCCGAAAACGAAGACAGTATTTTTTAGCATTATTTACGCTCCTTTATGTTAGTACGGCTAAATGACACGATAGTTTCATAAAAATTATACTAGTTAAAAAACACCAGCACTGAAACACAAAATTAAAAAAAGCTGATGTTTACCCTGGTCAACGACCATTTAGTTGTACTAACAAGAAGGAGAGTAAAAATATGATTTATTTCAATCAATAGTCAACATCGTGTATATTTCTTGAAACTTTCATCGACTAGATTAGGGGGATGATGGCGGGGTCTGGTGTGGCGACTGCAAGGATGTCTAGAAGCATCTGCTCTAGGGCTGCGGCGGTGGCAGGGTCGGTGCTGGGGTGGTAGATGGCGTCAATAATTTTCTGGATCTGCGCCGCGTTTTCTGCAGCCACGATGGGTGGAATAGCGAAAGCCGACGCTGCGGCAACGCACATAGCGAATAAAATGATAACTCTTAGATGTATCTCAAAAAATTAAACTGTCTGAGAGCTTTCATCGAAGACGCTGTAAAAATAACAAAACAATTCATGGTGGAATAATCCTCTTTTATAGATCTACAAAAAAGTCTAGAATGACACATATTTATCTTTTAATGATAGCTAGCAGAGATAGATAGCAGAGATCCTGGGTCTGATACCCAGAAAAGCAAATATGAGAAATTGCATTTTCTAATCATTTCTTTTTCTAGTCTGGTCTACAAGCAAATTTGCGTTCCGGTACGAAGCTGTGTATAAACCTTAAAAAATAAATTACCTCTTACCAGATTAGCTTGCTTCCATTAAAATCTATATCATCTCTTACCATCAGGAGATATTACAGTGAAACGCCAACTTGTGAACAATAAAAAAACCTTTTACACCATGTAATTTAAACAAATATCTTAGGGAGTTAACGCGAAAATAATTACCAGGTACGAGTGTAAATTCTAGAGACTGACCTTGTGACTCGTGCAAAGTCAGGGCGGGTAGCTAGTTGCATATAAAATTAGAGGTTGCAAATGCAATTTGCAAATAGATAGTGTACCAACAGTAAAGGTTAAGTTAAGAAGTCTGTGGATTTGCAGTAGACGAACCGGACACAATTACAGGCGACAATCGTCCTCACTGACCGTTTCTGTGAGTAGAATATAAGCTCTTATACTTAATGGAGAGGCTCTTTCATTATCATGATCCGGCTTCATTCCCCTCGACTGACTCTCTCTTTACTTTAAAACCCTATAATAGCCACTGTTGCACTTAAGGCTTGGAAACTTAATTCATAATGAACTATCTCTTGCATATTAATCTTTTTTTTTTCAATAAACAATATCCTTGGGATATTAGATTTTACATTTGAAATTAACAGTTTTATACAACCGTTTACTATTATATTTTAAGCGTTTTATCAATATATTACTATGAGATATTCAATAGCGTTCACCGAATTAACCATGAGACTCCTTTCACAACGTAGACTCTCATTAATAACGGATTTCCTGCAGTATTCAGATCTAATAATAAAGAGAGTAATAATAAAGAAAACAGTTGGTACCTGTATAACATATTTCTTTTATTACTGACAGGTTAGCTGTTGGCTGTGATCACACCTGCTGGCAAGTGATGATACACTCTAAGATGGAAACGCGCTAATCTCTTAAGAAACAAGCTATCTCTTACCGGCGTTATATTTTAATGATCCACAATCGAGCGATAGCAAGAGGTTTAAATCCAGTTTACGCATTGGACTTTTAGCGCTTGACTGTGATCACACCTGATGATAAGACACTAAGATGGAAGCGTGCTAATTTGGTAAGAGGCAATCTTCTGTTTTCTAAATAGCATCGTACCGGAACACAAATCTCTTTGCTTGGCGGTACGTCTTTGCTGGTATGGTAGTAACAAGCCACGGCCGAAACCTCCCACCAGTCCAAACTCAAACAAATTAAAAAATACAATTTCCTAGATTTGCTCTAACGTGAATCGAAAAGTTTTTCGTGTTTTATATCCGATATGTATTAATGTGTAAACCTGAAAATCTCATAACATAAAAATGAATCGCAAAATGTGTTGGTAAGCGCATAACTCAACAACGCCTGGGTTGATGTTGACAGTTTTTTTTTTAATGTTTGTTAAAGCCCAAGGATGGTATTTACGGCGAGAAAAGTTCGAATAATTGCAGTGGAAAACCTTAATACAGCCCTTTTACGTTTCCTATACAAACGTTTTCTAATTAAAATGTAGTCAATTTGATCTTTATTGCTATTCAATAAAGTTCACAAATTACATACTCATTCTTGTCTAAGCAATGTAGGTGTGTTCCTAACGTCAAAGAGTCAATTTTCACTTAATTACCGCTGCACAAAGTTCAAAATCAATTGAATAGTCATAGTCACAACCCGATCAAATTAATCAGTCACAAAAATATGAGAGCTAAAGATATTTAGTACTGCTGTAATTGCATTTCGAAAATCATTTCGTAAAATTGAAATCTACCACATTCCAAATCTTTTTGAAAGAAGTCTATCGGGTCTGCTAGTATAATATATAAAATTCTCGTATCACAATGTTCGTTCCCATACTCCTCCGAAACGGCTTAACCGAGTCTCATGAAATTTTTTATCCATATTCAGTTAGTCTGAAAATTGGCTCCTATCTATTTTACAAACCTCTTAATGTTAAGGGTGATCCACCCCAAAATTTGATTTTTTTTTGTGATACAGCGTAAAAACATACATACAACCCCAAAATTTTCACCTTTCTATCACCAACCCGTATTTTTAATAGCGATAATAATTATATGGCAAAACAATCTTTGCTGTGTCAGCTAGTATTATATATAATTCTTATGTAAGTATGGACATTTACACAAACTTTAACTTGGAGAAGTGCTAACGGGGTACAAATATTCCACCTGTTTAAAGGTGACTCAAAAGACGCGTAGGAGACTTTGCGTTAGTGGGTCAAATACAAATAGACTATATTCAGAACTTACTGAAAATGGTTGGATTTCAAAATTATTCCTGAATTCTATGCACAGCATTTTCTGAACCTAGGTAAGTAGCAGCCCATTATTGTCCCATGCTGGGCACAAGCCTCCTCATATGAGAGAGGGTTTCTAGAGTATAGACCCACCACGCTGCTCCCCTGCTGATTGGCAGGATTCTGAACCTACAATATACAATTATTAATAATGTAGATATTGCTACCAATATTAGTCCAGGCTTTACGACAATATTACAAAAATGCTAGTTTTTAATATTCTTCAATAATAGAAAATAAAACAAAGATTATTGAAAACATCGATGTATCCTGCGATGCTATCCAAAATGAATATAGAGTATCCTTATTTCATGACAACTAAATTGAGAGAAGGATCAATTTGCTAAATGTCATGAGTACGTCCAGTGATTTAAAACAATTATTACCTTATAATGTACCAGACTAAGAACACAGACGACATTTAGAAACAATTCTTATATAAATAATTGACTAAATTTTATGTCAATTCTTATCCATTACATTGTTATTAAACTTATTACTAAAAAGAAAGCTTTAAACCTTTTACGTGAGCTTTCATCAGATGACGATGTACTATTTTTTTTAATGTAAAAAGTAGTTATAGTGGCATAACTACGGTAGTTGGACATATGGTATAATGGACTTTTTTGTAGATATTAATACGTTCTATGATATTCTAGAACATCTTATTGTTCTATCATCAATAGTTTTCGCAACGCACGTAATGACAGGTTTTTTGTGACAATTTTTTCACACCTTGGTTTACATTATTGCATTTTTATTAGGGATCCCTAGTTTTTTGAGAAAGTAATATAACTTTAGTCGATTAGTGAAAATGTAGCTTTCTAATGCATACATACATATTAGTTTAGATAGATTACTGAAAAGTCAATATAAATAAAAGATATATAATTTTTCCAATTGAATCTAAAAGACGCCAATAGCAGTATTCTTAAGCCACAATCGCAGTTTTATTGTAGGCACCGTGAAAGCCAATACACATCGTGGAGTGGTTAATGCGCCGACCGTAATATCAATAAAGGAGGGTGGAAGAGGGGCGTCCTCCAGGTGTCGCCTCCGCGTACACTTTCTTCCGATACTTAAAATATGGCGTGTCATCTTCACTGATCCGGTTACTCGTTTATACAAAGAGATTTGTCTCGCGATTGTTTCGGATATTTTAGTAATCCGACGCTTATGTATTGCACTACAAATAATCCCGAAATACCCAGATATAGTATTTTTCGGACCTGTCAATAACAAGTATCTTTTTAAGGGTTTTTATAATAGCATACATTTCAGTGCAAAAATGATTTACTATTAATAACTAAACCCATTCGAAATCGTTATTGAGTTTTCTACTAAGATTTTCTCAAAATTTGCCCAAAGTTGGGAAACATTTGGCGGCGTGATCCACCCCCGTGCCTCGGAGAGCACGTTTAGCCGTCAGTCCTGCGCCTGATCTCTCTTCCGTTGTGTCGGATTGCCGTCACGTCAATGAGAGTGAAGGAATAAGGAGTACACTTGTGTACTATGCTTGCAAATTCGCAGTGGAACAGTGTGGTTGGTCTACGCTCTAATAACCTTTTTTCATATGAGTGAGGAGGCCTGTGCCCAGCAATGGGACGTTAACTGGCTGCTACTTACCTACTAACTAAACCTTCATACTAACAAAGAAACTAGAAACACTAAACTAACTACCGCTACACCAGAAGATATTACACCGATCTCAAATTCGATCCTGTCACAATTCAGTCAGCTATCAATTTCCTCCCCTCCTCTCAGAAATGACGACATAGCCCTCAAAGTTATATAATGATAAAATAACAGCCTTCTAAGCGCTATTCACGATTGTTCATTTCACTGGTTATTTTTTTCCATGGGTATGTAGTCTATTTTGTCCACCTTCAATTTTGACTGGTTTTACCCGTAATATGCTAGGATGGTGTGAAATAAAAGCCCCAATTCTTTGCAACAAAACAATAAGAATGTAATATTCTAGTATTATAATATTCTTAATATTTTTGGTTGCAAGCTCTTCCATTGCCTAATTTACGAACGTTGTTAGACAACAACTCTTTTTGTATTAGTATAGGTTTACGTTTGGGGTCGCCATTGGTTCATCCTCATTGCTATCCTTGTGGAGTCCAAATCGACCACTTAGGATACCACGGTCTATCTTGTCAGCGCAGCGCCGGTCGCCTTTCAAGACATGCAGAGTTGAATGTTATTATTCGTAGAGCTCTTGCCACTACTAACGTACCGGCTCAATTACAGCCGAACGGTATTCCACGTACTGTTGGCAAGAGGCCTGGCGAAATTACTTTAATTCCCTGGAGGAATGGAAGGTGCCTGGGTATGGGATGCGACTTGTGTTGATACCATGGCACTTTCACATTTAAAATTATCTTCAACATTGCCTGTATTGTGGCGGCTGACGCCAAAATTATTTCTTCCATTTGACGTGGAAAGTATGGGACCGTGGGGTTCTGAAGCAAATATATTTCTTAGACATTTATCTAAGCGGTTACTGGATTCCACAAATGACCCCAGAGCTGTCGCTTACCTCGAACAAAGGATCAGCTTAGCTATCCAAAGAAGTAATGTTGCCAGCATTTTTGGAACACACCCTATGGACAGCAATTTGGATGCGGATATTATTTGATTTAATTTGTTTTAGTAAAAACTTTTTTTAGCCTCGTATGGTAACTGATGGTAACTGATGTAGTTTTATTTAGTTTTTAAATTAAAACCAATGTATAATATAAAAGACAGATGTTAGGTACAAATCCATAATAAATATGATAAGTTTAGATAAATAATAAAGATTACGTATATTCTTAATAATCTAATTCATTTTAAGGTATATATTCCGAGTATTGTTCTCGATTTAGTAAGGCTATGAGAAACCAGATTTTAGGCAGCAACTAGGTCGCGTAAGGATTATGTATGAAGTATTTCAGATCAATCAGGCAAATGGTTTTGTTGCCTCACAGCGGCGACGTGTGCGTAAACCGTACTATTACTATTTCATTGCTTTTAGTAAACCATAGTTCAAATTACTCTTTAGAACATCAGCTACGAGCCCGTGAAAACTCTGTCAAAATCGATCCAGCCGTTTCATAGTTTAATCGCAAGAAAGACAAAAATTTTGAAATTAATTATTGATAATTTACATTACATATTTTATATGCATTAAGTAAATTGCTGTTAATTTGAAATTATAATCAGACATTCCAGTTTTAAATTGAAACTTTACGTCACGCAAATTGTTTCGTCAATCTATCGAATGTCATGTTTAAGTCAAATGAAAGTAGGAGGTGCAGTTAAAACCAATAATGACTACTCTCATGGCTTCCATCAGTGGTTTTACTTACATCGTGATTACATAAAAAGCCACACAATGTTTTGTAACGAAAACGTACATTGTAATCGCAATATTCAATTTTGTCTACAGTATAATCATTTCTTTGTTTCTCAAGATTAGAAAAAATTTATTGAAAAAAATATTTAAAAGACAATGAATGTGATGTTGGAACTAAACATGTGCGATTGGCAAACGAACAAACAATTAAATTTTATCTTTTAATATTAGTATTTTAACCAATGACTATATGCCATTTATATACATTGAAATTCAGCTTCTTTGCGTTTGCGTTAAAAAAGTAAGTAGCAGCCCATTAACGTCCCACTGGAAGGCACAGGCCTCCTCACTCATAGGAGAGAGAGGGTTTGTAGAGCATAGACCCACCACGCTGCTCCACTGCGGATTAGCAGGCATAGTGCACAAGTGCACTCTCTATTCCTTCACTCTCATAGTCCGATGTGACGGGGATCGGACACTCGTGGAGAGAGATCAGGCGCAGGACCGACGGCTTAACGTCCTCTCCGAGGCACGGTGGTGGATCACACCGCCAACTTCCCAACTTCGAGCAAATATTGAGAAAATCTTAATAGAAAACTCAATATTGATTTTTGAATTGGCCCGACCCGGGACTCGAACCCAGGACCTCATGTCTGTAGTCGAACATGCTAACCACTAGACCAATGAGGCAGTCTTTACCTGCCTTTACGATTACATACTAAACTAGAAAAGCTTTTCTCCATATCAATATTATTTTATACTAAGGCTTTAATGGGGAACGTAAAATAAACATTTTCTTAGCCCTAAGACGAATCTATGACTCTAATAATTTTATTCATTTATTTATATAATAAATACCACCAAAATGAAGAGCTTGGACATTTAAAGAGATGTTCCAAGCGTTTCATGACCAGCATACAGTGGTATGTCCTCCATAAGTCTATGAGTACAGTATTTTTATTTATTTATATAATAATTACTGTCAAAATGATTTAAACCGAATTTAAAGGTTTAATTATTATAATACATAATAATGGATTTCTATGATAACTTAAAGCTTGAAATTATAAAGAATTCAATGTACATTTCTTTCAATTGAAAATCTTTTTTGACGTTAAGGTTTATTTGCTTATTTTAAATGCGTGTAAGAGATTTCACCCTCTCTAAAAGGGTGATAAAAGCCTGCAATGTCAACACGCAATATAAAAGTAATCTCAACTGTTTTCCTTTTTCTCTCAACTCACTGCCTAAATATTCCACTTGTGTATGATTACATATTCTCAGCATTGGAACAACGTACACATCTAAATAAGATTGAAATGTCTGTTTATAATGTCAAAATGTATGAATTTTTACAAGGATCTTATGACGATAGAATTTTATACAATTTTACTTCGCTCCGTCTTTTTGTAACCGCTTATCTTGGAAACAAATACATCGATTTTCATGGGATTTTCACTAGCATAGCTAATATTATAACGCAAAACAAAGGACACTTTTTTCTGCACAAATTTTATGGTAATTCTAAGCGAAATAATAAAACTAAACTACAGCGATCTTTAATCGGTAAGAATCAGTATGAGTTAGTCTAATTATTCTTTAAATATATATAAATGTGTGCTACTTTCACTGGACAATGGTATCAACTCTGATAAATAAAAGTAAGTAGCAGCCCATTAACGTCCCACTGCTGGGCACAGGCCTCCTCACTCCGAGGAGCGAGGGTTTTTAGAGCATAGACCCACCACGCTGCTCCAGTGCACAAGTACACAAGTGCACTCTCTATTCCTTCACTCTCATAGTCCGATGTGACGGCAATCCGACACGACCGGAGAGAGATCAGGCGCAGGGCCGAAGGCTTAACGTGCTCACCGAGGCACGGGGGTGGATCACACCGCCATCTTCCCAACTTCGGGCAAATATTGAGAAAAACTTAATAGAAAACTCAATATTGATTTTTGAATTGGCCTTACTTGGAAATCGAACCCAGGACCTCATGTCTGTAGTCAAACAACTAACCACTAGACCAATGAGGCAGTCAGTCTGATAAATAAATATTATCTAATTTTCTATTAAATAAACACTATCTATAGTATAACTTCGTCGCTATTGAAAACAGTATCATTGTTCAACTTTCCAATTACCTCATTGTAACTCGATTTACTAGAATCAGATTCATAATAAATAATAGATAAAAAAAGAATAGAAATCATTTTACTAGAAGATGAAGTGGTTATCTTTAAATGATAGATATATAGATAGAAACACTTTGTTCACAAACACATACAGGAAATAAAAAACTAAAGTTGAGGAGCGTGCAAAGTCGGTCTTATTGCTACAAGTAATCTCTTCCAGACAACCTTTATTTATTTAATAAATTAATGTGGCAGAACAGTGCCATAAATCAATATATGCTTAAGTATAAGTTGAAACAAATAACAATACTAATAATAGAATGAAAGGTAGACAAATGCTGTGGTAGACTTTTTTTGCAGATCTATAAAAAAGAAAATAATTGTTTTATTATCTCTAATGGATTAGATAGTTTTTATCTAATAACCCATTCTATGTTAATCAATTTACAAAAAACCTTGACAAAATATACACGTGAACCTTCCTAATGAATGACAGAAACACTTTGAATTACAATATGTAAGAATAGCTTATTCATTAGGCTAGCTCAAAACTAATAAAATAGTAGAAATATACGACAATTTTATGCGGCAGATTAAGTTCTTTGATCTTAGATTTCGCAAAAACAAAGGGGCTTTTCACAACTCAAAAAAAATCCTCTTACACTGACCTCTATATCTCAGCATTAAATGAAATAATGTGAGATGTGAGACGAAATAATGTGACTACATTTTGTATACGCACAATGTGAGCCCTATTATCATAAAAGAAGGCATATCTTTTACTTACCCTAGTTATAGAATGGGGATCGCGTCCGCTCATTTAAATAGATATACACGATATAATAATGAAGGTAGAACTAAAAATAGGAACTCCCCTTTGAAATTTACTTACTCTATAACAGTCTTATATAGTTTTTTAATGCAGATCACTTTATGGTAGGTTTTAATACAGACTAAGAAGTTTGCTTATCTAGTATGATGTAATGTATCCCTTATAGTTTCTTCACACCATCATACCGGAACGCAATTCCCATAGTTGGCGACACACCTTTACTGATAGGGTAGTAGAAAACATATTTTCTCAAATTTGCTCTGACAGGAATCGAATTCAAGAAATCTGATGGCCTTGCTGTTGCAGTGGTGCGAGTATTCGCTTTGCTAGTGGAGGTCCCGGGTTCGATCCCTGGAAGGACGAATTTAGGAAATTGTATTTTCTAACTGTATCATCACTTACCATCAGGTGAGATCACAGTCAACCGCATAAAAATTATGAAATTTCTGCCATTAGTTCAAATTCTCAGCATATCGTTATTAAATTACCTTTTTATTTATCTATGCAAGTTCAATAATATTCACCACCGAAGGAGATCGGATAGTAGGCGACGCGTGTTTACGCATCTCCTCTTGGACACCTGTTGCCTCACGGATAAAGAGGGTTCCGCTGGGTTTTAGTGGGCATTGCGAGACCTTCTCCCTCGCTAAGTTCCTCTCCTGAAACCAGGGTCGAGATTTATGAGTAAAAGCATTGCCCAGTGATAAAAACACGTTCAATTTCATTGTTTCAAGCTTGATTTGAATGACAATTATCGGAAATACAAGATTTTACCAAATACGTTTTGAAAGCTCAAGTAAAATTTTTATTTTTAGTTATATATTTAACAAGTTTGTGCTAGATAGCGTAAGAATCGACTTAATTATATTTTATTGTACTTGTTTAACAGTTTCAATTACTTTTCAAATGTAACAAAATACAAGAGTTATATCAAAATATAACAGATAATATTTTGTATCAAATTAAACACCAAATATAACCGCTTAAAAATAACTCGGTTATATCCAATTTAAGTTTAATTTTCAAACCATAAATTCAGTTTAGCTTCCCGGAGCGGTGCGGGATTGAGTCGTTGACTCTCCGCGAAATTGCAGCGTACATTTTTATCCCTTTGTTGTAGTTGAGAAATTTAAGAGATCCCTTTAGTCTTTGTAATTTTGTTACTCGTTTTGATTGTCTCACCAATGAAGCTTTGCGGTCGAGCGACTCTAATATTACAGAATTTAAAAGGCTTAGATATTCAAATGTTTGTTTTTCTAAATATTTTTATTTAATTGAAACCTTCTCGCTGCCGTTATATTGCAGGTACAATCTTCGTTGAGAGACTGGATTCCATTTCTGACAAAACAAATATACAAGATCTACACAAAAAAACCATTCAGATTCTAAAATTCGTGTCATGTATTCATATGATTTTAATCCGCATTAACTTTTAAATGCCTTAACAATAAAGACGTATTAGAAATTTTATACAAAGTGTTAGGAAACCGCTTCCGAAAACGAAGACAGATGATAGTAGTAATAACACCTTTGATGGGAAGGAAAAAATCGAGCTAGACTTATGAAAAATATTTTTAAAACGTTTTATTAGGCTTAAAGCTCGTCGCGGTCGTTGTCCGGTCAGCTGTTTTTAATTTCGTGTTACATTGCTGGTTTTTCCAGTAAAGCAATGTATTTTTAATGAAACTATCGTTTCATTTAGCTGTACTAATATATCGTTTTTTTTTCCGTCCCATCATCCAAGGTGTCATTAGTATTGTCATCTGCATTCATTTTCAGAAGTGGTCTTCTAACACCTTGTATAATTCAAAGTCTTTTGATCTAGTTAACTGAGTCTGGACTAGTGGGAGGTTTCGGTCATGACTAGTTACCATCCTGCTTAGTATTCCGATATGCTGCTCCGTAGAAACCATAGGATGAGGTAGATTGTCTCTTACCAGATTAGCACTCTTCCAACTTATACTGCATCCTGGCTTACCATCAGGCGTGATCACACTCAAGCACTAACCCGTCAGCAATAAAAACGCCTGCATCCATTTTTGAATAAAAAAACAAAATATTGTGAAAATAACAACTTCTTAAGGCGTCCTCCGAACTTTATTTAGTAAATATTGAATAATACTGAGCCGTCACTCTCGGTTATGTAACCATCGTTTGAGTTAAATCAACTCTCGACGATTAAGGGATCAGAAAAGTTGCAATCAACACATCACTGCTACATTTCCATTCATTATTTAATATAATATTACAGAATATATATATAAATAACAATAATACAAAAATTATTAAATTTCTGCCATTAGTTCAAATTCTCAGCATATCGTTATTAAATTACCTTTTTATTTATCTATGCAAGTTCAATAAAATTCGCTACCGAAGAGATGGGATAGTAGGTGACGCGTGTGTGCGCACCTCCTCCCAACTTCGTGAATTCTCAGTCGGAATCATCCGGGACGCTAGGTACGCGTAAGTTGAACACCTGTTGCCTCGCGGATAAAGAGGGTTCCGCTGGGTTTTAGTGGGCATTGCGAGACCTTCTTCATCGCTAAGTTCTAATCCTGAAACCAGGGTCGAGGTTTATGAGTAAAAGCATTGCCCACTGATAAAAACACGTTCAATTTCATTGTTTCAAGCTTGTATTATACATTCATTCATTTAATTTTTCATACATTAATATTCTCCAAACGCCAACCTCACCTGCACGCGGTGCACCCTGCTTCTACCGACGAGGCTCTGGCGACCGACAAATGGCGGTATAACCATTCTCCATAGCTGACCTAAATGCCACAGACCGATAACGGGCAGCAGCGTTATCGGTGCGATAAGGTCAGCACTGCGATCACCAACCCGCCTGCCAAGCGTGGTGATTATCGGCACAACCACAAATGACTAAAACAAGGCAGCAACGGCCCCCAGTCCCCGGCAGCCCCGCTATTCCTAGCTCTGGCAGCAGTTATGGTAACGGCGGGGCAGGGGGTGCTAAGAATCTCCGGAAGAGATTCCGCTGCCAACCCCGACGACTTGACCTGGCAACATACAACGCACGCACTTTGAGGACCGACGAAAAGATCTTCGAACTGGAAGAAGCAGTAAACAAGTTACACTGGGATATTATAGGATTGTCGGAAGTCCGTAGAGAGGGGGAGGACACGATAATCCTCAAATCCGGTAACTTGTTCTACTACCGGGAGGGCGAACACCAGTCCCAAGGTGGTGTCGGGTTCCTCGTCCACAAATCTCTCGTCAACAGCGTTGTAGAAGTTAACAGCGTGTCCAACAGGGTAGCGTACCTGATACTCAGAATTACCAAACGGTATTCGTTGAAGGTCATCCAGGTTTACGCACCCACATCATCGCATCCAGATGATGATGTAGAGGTTATGTATGAGGACATTTCCAAAGCCATGCATACCTCTAGGACCTTCTACAACGTTGTTATGGGTGATTTCAACGCAAAACTCGGCGAACGAAGCGGGGCAGAGTTGAGAGTGGGGCAATTTGGGTATGGGCAACGGAACCAGAGGGGACAGATGCTCGCTGATTTCATGGAAAAGGAGGGACTCTATATGATGAACTCTTTTTTCAAGAAACAGCCGCTCCGAAAATGGACCTGGCTGAGTCCTGATGGTTCCACGAGAAACGAGATTGACTTCATCATGTCTACGAAACGGAACATATTCAATGATGTCTCTGTGATCAATCAAGTGAAAACTGGGAGCGATCACCGTATGGTAAGAGGCACATTGAATATCAACGTACACCGAGAGCGGTTCAGACTGGTGAAGTCTACGCTCCGACCCACTCGCGCGCATATCCAAAACCCCGAGAGCTTTCAACTAGAGCTGCAAAACCGCTTCGCCTGCCTCGAGGATTGCGAATCTGTGGACGAGCTAAACGATAGGCTAGTGGAAACTGTCCATACGGTTGGGATGAAATTTTATAAACCCCGTAAAAAGCAAACCAAGAGATTCTCAGACCATACTCTTAATCTCATGGAACAGAGACATGCAATGAGCTTGCAGTCTACAGCAGACGCGTCCGCATATCGGCAGATCAATAGACAGATCTCTAAATCGCAAAAGCGTGATGTGCGACACTTTAATGCCGAGCGTATACGAGATACCATCGAACGCAACAAAGGCACTAAAGTGTTCGCAAAAGATTTGTCTATCGGTCAGAGCCAGTTGACGCGGCTGAAGACCCATAACGGCGAACTCATTGCATCTGGACCTGAGATTCGGAGGGAGGTTGAGAGCTTCTATGGACAGTTGTACACATCGACTTGCAAGCCTATTGATAGTTTGGCTAAAGATCCCCGTGCCAAACTGACCCGGCATTATACCGAAGATATCCCGGACGTCAGCTTGTACGAGATTAGTATGGCTCTCAAACAGATGAAGAACGGCAAGGCACCGGGTGATGACGGAATCACAGCGGAACTCCTGAAGGCGGGTGGAAAACCCATTCTTAAAGTCCTTCAGCGAATGTTCAATTCCGTCATCCTGGAAGGCACGGTGCCCAAGGCATGGCATAGGAGCGTGGTAGTTCTGTTCTTCAAGAAAGGTGACAACACCTTATTGAAGAACTATAGACCTATTGCGCTGCTAAGTCATGTCTATAAACTGTTCTCGAGGGTCATCACGAATCGTCTCGCTCGCAAGTTTGACGACTTCCAGCCTCCCGAACAAGCCGGATTCCGAAAAGGCTTTAGTACCATAGACCACATCTTTACGCTGCGGCAGATTATACAGAAGACCGAGGAGTATAATCGGCCACTTTGCTTGGCGTTCGTGGACTATGAGAAAGCCTTCGATTCGGTGGAAACATGGGCCGTGTTGAGATCTTTGCAGAGATGCCGAATTGACCACCGGTACATACACGTGTTGAAGTGTTTGTACGAAAACGCCACCATGTCAGTCCGTATACAGGACCAAAGCACAGCGTCTATCCAACTGCAGCGTGGAGTGCGACAGGGAGATGTTATCTCCCCGAAGCTCTTTACTGCGGCGTTGGAGGACCTGTTTAAGCTTATGGAGTGGAACGGACTGGGCATCAACATCAACGGCGAGTACATCACTCATCTACGGTTTGCCGACGACGTGGTCATTATGGCAGAGACTCTGGAAGATCTCAATGCAATGCTCGATGACCTCAGCAGAGCTTCTCGACAGGTGGGCCTAAAAATGAACATGGATAAGACGAAAGTTATGTCCAATATCCATGTTCCGCTCCACCCAGTCATCGTTGAGAACTCTACACTCGAAATTGTTGACGAGTATACATACCTGGGACACATAGTCCAGCTAGGTAGGTCCAATTTCGAGAAAGAGGTCAACCGCCGAATCCAACTCGGTTGGGCAGCGTTCGGGAAGTTCCGGAAGACTTTTTCGTCCAATATCCCTCAGTGCCTGAAGACCAAAGTCTTCGAACAGTGCGTGTTGCCAGTGATGACCTACGGTTCTGAGACGTGGTCGCTGACTATGGGCCTCATGCGGAAGCTCAGAGTCACTCAGCGTGCGATGGAGAGGGCTATGCTCGGAGTTTCTCTACGCGATCAAATCAGAAATGAGGAGATCCGTAGCAGAACCAAAGTCACCGACATAGCTCTACGAATCGCGAACCTGAAGTGGCAATGGGCGGGGCACATAGTCCGACGAACCGATGGACGTTGGGGTCGGAAAGTGCTGGAATGGCGACCCCGCACTGGACGACGCAGTGTAGGAAGACCCCCCACAAGGTGGACCGACGATATAAGGAGGATCGCCGGTAGCCGCTGGAGCCAGGCGGCACAAGATCGGGTCTTGTGGGCATCATTTCGTGAGACCTATGTCCAGCAGTGGACGTCCATCGGTTGAAGCGACGACGACGACGACGACATTAATATATACCTACAAAATTATTGTTATATATTGTAAATATATAGAACTATATAAATAGTTATACTTGGTATTATCAATTATCAACCTTACCTCGATGTTTTCACTTCTGTCATGTGGTTTTAAGCACAGGAAAAGTTTTTGAATATGATTATATCGTATTTTAAGGACTTTATTTTATTTGCTATATCTTGTTGCACAAGAGCTCCATTTTATAATGTTGTTTCTTATTTATTACATATTAAAAGCTTTATAACTCGTGTTCTTTTCATTATGTAATAGAAATTTATCTATCAATCTATATAGAAAGTCGGGTGCCAATTACTCATTATTTCGGTAGTTGTATTTATATGTTTATGTGTAAGAAAATGTAGTATTGCTATAGAAGGTTCTATTTGACGCTATATGTTTACAAATTTTCTCTTATACAATTTAAACATATAAGTAATTGATATAGCTTTAATTTTATAAGGGATTCAAATTTGCACGAAAATTCATTATCTATGACGGTAAAGTCAAGAGAGTCTAAATATGTCAAAATTATATTGTACTTTTCACATTTCATATCATTTTAAGGAATTCCTAAATACATTTAATCAATTGAATGTAATCAGTTTTCATATAGGCATTTAAGTCTTTACAAAAAAGTGCGCAAAGCAATTTTAGGACAACAAAATCTCCTCATTTTATCAATTTTAAAAGTTATTATATTAATAAAACACAATTTATTCTCCGGCACAATATTAAATTGGACAGTACATTTTTCCCCAGAAAATGCCTCTATTTACATATCCGTCGTTTCCGAAACTCCCTTTTATTCCACCGTTAAAGATTATCTGGAAATTCTTCTAACAGATTTTTTACTCGCAAAATCTTTTAAATTTAGGCTTGGTTAATAACATTTTATACCACTCATTTTTTCTTTGCTCTTAAATAATCTTATCTTAGCGTGAAATCCTTTTCATCATTGCAATGATTCTTAAAAAGAAATTAATAACTTAATATTATTTATTATGACAACTGCCTCATTGGTCTAGTGGTTAACATGTTTGACTACAAACATAAGGTCCAGGGTTCGAGTCCCGGGTCGGGCCAGTGAAAAAATCAATATTGAGTTTTCTATTAAGATTTTCTCAATATTTGCTCGAAGCGGAGAGCACGTTAAGCCGTCGGTCCTGCACCTAAACTCTCTCCGGTCGTGTCGGATTCCCGTCACATCGGACTATGAGAGTGAAGGCCAGCCAACCCGCAGTGGAGCAGCGTGGTGGGTCTATCCTCTAAAAACCCTCTAAAAATCCTATGAGTGAGGAGGCCTGTGCCCAGCTGTGGGACATCAATGGGCTGCTACATACTGACTTACTTAAGTGTGTACAAAACTGAAGGCTTCAATGAGAAGATTCCAAATCTGTACAACAATACACTACGATTTCGCTTATCTATCGTGGTTTTATAACACTTCTTGAATATCTTGTTGTAAATATCAATCCTATATATTTTGTTATTAATATTGCTTAAAAATTTTACGAGTAATTCTTAGAAAGTAAGGCTTAGAGTTGATGAAAAATTTAATCCCTTTGCACAACATGGCTTCCATATCGAAACCGTCCCGTATTCTGAACAAATTTTACCGATATTGGCAATATTATCAATAAAGCATTGTAAATTTAATAATATGCTTCATTGCGTTTAATATTATATTTAGATGTTAAAAATTCAGTTACATACTTGACTCGTATCACGTATAATAATAAAATTACGTAATCCTGAAAACTTCAAAGGTAAACTTTCTTTAAATTATTTCTATAAACAAAAATATCTGAAAAAATTACATTTGAAATGTTATATAAATTATAAATAAGTAGTCTATTGAAATGTTACAATTTAAGGACCGAATATTGCATTTGTTAGAGGCCACAATTTTATTTTTGGTACGTGGGTCCCCCACAAAACAAATTTTATATAGAAATTATCTCCCTTTATTACATATAACTTCTTTAAGTTTTTACGATTTTACAAATTATGTCTTTACGATTTTTTTGTGGGACCTATAGTGTCCGAAAAACCGCGAAAAAGGTGTTGTACCTATTTTTCCAAGATGGCGGCCGGGGGTCGAGAGGGGCAGCTCCACAAACTTGGGGTTAAGCTTCTATTGACCTCATACACATCCCACAAACAAATCTAAAACTTTAGATTTCCGAGACTTAGAGTGAGGGAAAAAGGAAGATGTGTTAGGAATTTAATTGTCATTAAAATAAAAAAGTATCGAAAATTAATACAAATTTATTGTAATCTCAAATCACGAATTGTAAATAAAAATGCCACGTGTTTTTGACAATATTAGAAATAAATTCATTAAATTTTATTTTTGAATTTAAAATTTAGAAAAGAGAATTTGTGATATATTCTTATTTTATATTTAATGAATAATAAAGAAGTGTCACTTCATAATGTATAATATGTGAAATGATCTCTTATTAGAGGAAACTATCTCGCATCGCTGTATTTTATAATACACACGAGTTAGCACCCGCTGCAGTCACAAGGTGGCATTTAAATATGAATATGTCGTCGTCTCGAGCCGGCTAATAAGCTGTGATTTTTCCGCGCATCTGATCCTGAACTCGATGCACTGACAGACGAAGCAATCAAAGCTATATTATGCACGATTCAAGTCACTAACGAATGTAATCTGACTTTCCTTCATTTCGATTTTACACGCTTGATAACTCAAAGGTGTTATCATCTTCCACTACTACAACTGCCCTCGCCTTTGCCCGTTATACAGTTAGATTTTCTTATAACGATTTTTAGGCAGTCCTTTTTTGACCCTCTACTTTATTCATTACGTACTCTTACACTTTTTCTGTATCTTTAATATTGTTTAATATTAATATTGTAAAGGTAAAGGAGGTTGTTTGCTTGCAAGCGCTAATTTCAGGAACTACTGGTCAGATTAAAAAAATGCTTTCAGTGTTAGATACCCATTTATTGAAAAAGGTATGCCCATTTATCTCGCTAAGACCAATAGAAACGGTGCATCAATAATGAAGAATTTCAAAATCTGGGGTTTTTTTTCCTTTTGAGAGCTTTCGCTTGGGCTGCATAAATGGTTAAAGTTTAGATGAAATTTAAAATATCTCACGTTGTAGAATAAAATGTAACATTTTTATTGCTTTTTAAGGAAGATCGTACTGCTCTTGCTGGCAAGCAGCAATAAATGTTAGTTTTTTTTAGTATACTTTATTTCAAAAATTCAAAATTCTTTATTGCAATTAAATGCCTAATTTGACGTAAATGTTATGCAAAATTTTGTACATACAACTTAAAATTATAATTAAAATTGTTAAAATAATATCGGAAATGTATTGACTTTGTATATAAATCTTAAATTGAAAAATCTTTTATATATAAAATATCTTAAAAATTAAAAAGTCACACAGTTTTTTTTAATATATTGTTGTTATGGCTTTATCGTATATTCTCAGGTTACTTATTACCATTAACGCAGATGCTTTTATTAAAAAAATTGGTTATATGAATTGGAATCTGAAATTTATTCCTACAAAGATCTGGGTTTGTCCGTGCAAAGAGGTTATCATTATATCTTAAAAAAAGACGTAATTCTAAAATATATGAAGATGATACCTTAAGAAGATTTAGTTTTTTAAAGTATGGCCTGCAACTTTATTTTATTTGGATTTGGCACAGCGCTGTTACACATCTTTATTTCTCTCACTTTAAATTAACCACCACTCCCTGCGCTCTTTTGGCAGGCTGATAAAGTGCTCTAATGCTATAATATTTTCTAATTCCGTGCTATTAATAGCTCTGACGCCTTTAAGTCATTTAATCAATAATAAGAAAACAAACGACTTATATGTTAACCTTAAAAGATCATTAATAAACATCCTTTCACCCGACATGTCTGATATTTTAATAACTGTGTAAATTGGGGGTATTTCCTGATGTAATGAAGTACGCTAAAAATGCCATGATTCGTCGCTTTAATAACTTAGTTATTTTCCCTTCAAATAAAATATATACTGCTCCTAAAGGTGATAAGTAATTAAATATATGTAACAAAGTTTCATAAATCACATTGAATCTAAATCTCTAGCCTTAAATGTTCTTGATGTATAAAACGATCATTAACATATTATGCATTTTGCTTAACAATGTATTTTACTATTTTATACATTCAGAGACACAATAAATAAAACGTATTGTATACAAATCCACGGATCGCAAGCACACTTAAAACGTGACCAAGCATAAAAATATAAATAAGTGGGTTTGTACCTCGCTTCATCCAATAAAGTGATTTCAGCCAAAGGAAGCAAGAAGATAACCTACTTACTGATCCGGCGTATTCTATTTGCCTGTAATAATCGCGATGACAATCTGATATTACATAAAAGATTTGCCCTCTTTTCGATCGAAATGCGATTTTCTCCCTTCACAGCTATTGCCGGTTCGTCTCGAAATTTTCTCCATTGAAAGGAGCTACTACTATTAGAAAATTTTGAATATATACGAATGAATAAGAAATTTTGGCGCCACGGGCGTGCCGCCTTAGATTTTGCGAGACGGGAGAAAAATTGTGGGAGTGTAGGGGTGTTGGAACTTGTTGCTATAACTGAAAGTGAATACGATATAAACACGTGATAATACTCGTACGTATATTCTAATATCTATAACACACTACACGGAAAAAAGGCCTAAGGTGAGACGCGTGGCTTCTATTCCAGAGATTTCTGTATATGAAAGCCTGTAAAGGCGTAGTACCTTTTAATTTTTCTTTATAAAAAAGTAACTCACGTGCTTTTCTTTGAAATCTAACATTGTACTTTAGCATGAAGAAAAGCATCGTCATGAAACCTGCTTATCATAGAAACATTTCCGGTGTATTTGTAGCCTGCCAACCCGCAGTGGAGCATCGTTATGAGTCAATGCTCTGGAAACTATCTCTCCTAGAAATAGATAGGTCTTTTTTTGTCACTGGGAAATGCAGTTTACACACTAACTCCTGCCGACGAATAATCTGGAGTGAAAAAATAGAAGAGATCTCGCAGCACCCACTAAAACCCAGCGGAATTCTCTTCATCTATTAATGGGGCACCAGGGATTTAGCTTTCGCATTCTGCCCTGGTAGACACCAGGGACGGATAAATCCGACGCAGGATTCACGGAAGCGAGAGGAGGTGCACAAACGTACACCGCCACCTTCGGTGGTGAGAGGGAGCATTTACTGCATTCTCACTCTCTCTCTCTCTCACAACCGACTCGCAAAAGAAGGCCACTTCCACCCACCATCTCTCACTAGAGAGCATCGTGTCTACAATGCTCTACAGCAAGAGGTCGTCACCGCCACCAGGACATGTCGCTACATTGTAAGCCTTGCACCCAGCAGTAGGCTTTAATATAATATTATTTACCTTATTTCTACAATTTCTTTAACGAAGTTAATGTTGTCGAACATTATTTCAGTATATAACTGTTAACTTATAAGGTACACGTATCGCAAATCAAGGATGACGTTAAACTATCTTAAAGTGACATCATAACCCCTAATAGATACGAGACCCTTCATCAAATCTTTAACAACTCCATGTTTATATAAGCATAGAGTCAGTGATACGTTTATCTTATTTAAACAGAAGAAGGGCTGTGGGTTGTGGCTATTAAACCTCCACTATTTGTGGGTATTTGACAATGAAAGATAATGATATAAGGAAGTATTTTAAAGAATATTTAACGCGGATATTTATATAGAAATAATATTAATCCGTAAATAAAATAAATCTTTGTTACAAGTTAACCCATGCACAAGAATGAATTCCATTAAATCCAACAGCAGTGCTGTCCTAATGGATAGATAAGTAGATTCTTGTTAAGAGTCACGGGTTCGAGTCCTAGCCAGGTGCCACTAATTTGCCTTTGTAAAATTTATGTGCCTTATTGTTATTTAACATACATATTTGTGCTTTTAGGTGAAAACATCGCATGAAAACCTGCATATCCCTGGAGCAGTTCTGGGATATTTGAAGACTGTCAACCCGCAGTGGAGCGACATGATAAAAATATGGTCTAACCTGTCTAGTATAACTATTATATATGTTCACCTAGATGAATAAATAGGATAATACAAGGTTATGTGTGCTATTTACATTTCATTTTAAAATCTCAAATCCGACTGATGAAATTCAAAATTTAAATATATTTTGTTTTTATATTATTTTCGTCATAATATTGTAATTTGTTTTTCTATATTTTTATAATTTTTTCACTTTGTAATAGTTGTTTCCTTTAATTAGAATATTAGTCACCTTGTGTTCATCATCATCATCATCATCATCTCAACCGATGGACGTCCACTGCTGGACATAGGTCTCCTCCAAGAATTTCCACAATACACGGTCTTGTGCGGTTTGCAACCATCGGTTTCCGGCGACCCTTTTCAGGTCATCTGTCCATCTGGTGGGGGGTCTACCAACGCTGCGCTTACCGGTACGCGGCCGCCACTCCAGTACCTTGGGACCCCAACGTCCATCGGTTCGCCTAGCTATGTGCCCTGCCCATCGCCACTTCAGGTCGGCGACTCTTCGTGCTACGTCGGTAACTCTTGTTCTTCTGCGAATCTCTTCGTTTCGGATTTGATCCCGAAGAGATACTCCTAGCATAGCTCGTTCCATCGCCCGCTGTGTGATCCTGAGCTTCCTAATAAGGCGCATAGTCATTGGCCATGTTTCGCAACCGTAACCGTTTACGGTTGCGAAACCTTGTGTTATTGTAAATATATTTCTTTTTTACCATGTAACTAGAAATAAGTTCTGTTGGAAACCTAATAAATAAAAATAAATAAGCTGCATAGTCAATGATGGAAAGAAGAGATTCTGCTAGTATGTAAAAGAGAGAATTTTTTAAAGTAAAAAGGCCATGGTATTGGGTGTTTGTAGTGTTAGCCTCGAGAATAAGTTTGTTCATTACTGTGGGAACAAAGCAGGTAGGCTCGACGGCTGTGGAGGAAACGTGCGCCGACGCCGCGACAATAGGCCCGCCCGCCTTATCGCGCCGGAACGCGTCGCCCGCCCGCCCGCACCCTCTCGCGCTACATCCACTTGACGTATGAGCAATGAATAAATAGGAAAACTTTGCCTCCATGGAAACACAAACAATTGGTCAACTGTGAGAAAACCTTTATACCTACATTATTATGCTATTGTCATATGAAATTTTAAATATAAGGACCTCATCTTAACTAATAGGCTGCATATAATTAACAACTCATTTAAGGGTAACTGTATACGTTTCTATAATAAACTCCCACAAGTCCTTAGAAAGAAGAATCGTATTAAAAGTTGTAAGACTACATAGACGATAGAAACGCGTGGGAATGAAGGAATTGCTCTAATTTGAATTGAAATATATTAAACTAATATGATATTGTAATGATGATGGTAACAAATAAAAATACAAAATACCCGACTGAGTTTGTTGTGGGCTCTTTTCAGATCAGGGCGCGAAGAAACCCTAACTTTAGATTTTAGGTCGTTCTCGAGTACCATCATGAGACCTACGTTAAAATTAGCGTGTGGAAAAAAAATTAGTTGACGATTCAATACTTAAATAAGGATATTTAGATTTGATTTGATTTAATATTATAAAGTAGAAACTTTATAATTTTGTGTTGACACAAAAACTACTGGACCGATTTCAAAAATTCTTCATTAACTGACATAGGCTATATTACTTTGTCAAAAAAAAAAATAGGGAGCCGTAATGAAAATGCTTTAATGTAACCCAAGGTGTAAAATATTAGTCACAAAAATTTGTCAATCGCTGCAAAAACTATTGATGATAGAACAAAACAAGTTCTGTAATAATGTAAAACGTATTGATATCTACAAAAAAGTTCAGATATCATATGTCCGACTACAGTAGTTATGCCACCTTAACTACTTTATTACATTTCAAAACTTAATAAAAGTTCCAAAAATAACAAAACAATATTATTCACACCTATGTATTAATCCTTATCCTAATTAATTACATATATTTTTAAAGACCGTTTAAACTACTCTTTAAATAATTAAAATCCGACATTCCATTCAAAAAATATAACGTAAAGAGTATAATTTAAAGTAGAGTAAAGGTGAGGACAGTGCAATTTTTAAGGCGATTACACTTGTGAGTTATGCCTGCCAACCTGCAGTGGAACAGCGTGGTGGGTCTACGTTCTAAACACCCTCCCTCTTATTAATGAGGAGGCCTGTATCCGGCAATGGGACGTTTATAGGCTGCTGGTTAGCTTTTACCTTTTTTATGTTTTGGTTTTTTGTATGTTATGTGGTGGTGAGTGTCCTGGGGTTTGTAGTTTGTGTGTGTAGCTTTTACCTTTACCTACCTCAGTCTACTGGAAAGAAAGGTAAGTAACTCATTGGTTTGCTTTGTGTAACATTGAGTTAATTTGATTATAGGGTCAAGTATTTCTTAAACTCTCAGGCGATAACAGAGCATTTTCATTTCATGTTTTTTATTTTACTTAAAATTTGCTTGAACCTCAGTAACAGAGGACTATTAAAACTTCTAAATGTCATGGAAGCAAGGGAATATTCGTTCACAGCAATGGGACTTTAATAGAATCAAGTTACACGAGTTATATATTTTACAAACATTAACAGAAATTAAAGCTAATTTCTAAATATCGACATGGTAGTAATTTTCCATTGAAAGTAAACAGGTTTATCTAATTGCTATACAAAAGTTGACTTTAATTTCAATCTTTGAATTTTAAAAGCGGACATCTACAACTAAGAAACGGGATACCGAGACGTCGGAGTCACTCTCCAAGCAGTTTGTTTATTAAGCAACGCCATTTCCTAAGTAATTAATTGCCCGTTCCAATTCTATAATTAAAATTTATCTGAATAAGCCAATGAATATAATGAATAAATATGATTAAATCTTTTATACCACTTTTCAAAGGATTTATTGCTAGAATGTTTTTGTGAGACTTTTTTGAAATCAAACTTCTTTAGGCGCATGAGGGTAAAATTTTGACGAATGAAACGCGTGATTAACGTCACGAAGATGTGGATTTTTTATGCTAATTCGTTTGAAGGTTAGGTAGTTTTAATATTTACAAATAAAATTTGACATTTAATTTTTTTAATTTGCCACATTTAAGATTCCAATATATCTTTCATAAAACAAAATTCAATGAATAATTTCTAATATTGACTAAAACACGTGGCATTTTTATTTACAATTCGTCATTTGAGATTATTTTAATGACAATTAAATTCTAACCTAACAAATCTTCCTTTTTCCCTTCCTCTAAGTCTCGGAAATCTAAAGTTTTAAGATTTGTATAAATATACTTAAAAATTGGTGTGCCAAAGACGTTTCATTTCTGACATGTGTACTTTGTACGCACGCACTTTTAATTGCAACGTCTCAACTATTTTCGTTCATCTATATACGTATTTCTATATAGTGAGAGTAAAGTCAAAAGCCCCCAGCAGGGTAGCCAAAGTCAATACGGCGGCGACGACCGTGTAATTTTTATAAGTAGCAGCCCATTAAAGTCCCATTGTCCAACCCAGGTCTCCTCACTCGTAGGAGAGAATGTTTTTAGAGCATAGACCCACCGCGCTGCTCCACTGCGGTTTGGCTAGCAACTTTTAACAGGTTGCTTTTGTATCCTAACTCATTCGTGCAAATTTAAAACGGTTTCGTTTGCGTTATGGTTAGATAAAACCACTCATTATTTCTGCTACAAGAAATCGTACCCCCCCCCTGCAAACTAATAAACTATCCCTTCTCCGCACTAGTATTCTGTGAGGACGTGGACTCTAAGGTATGACTGCTGGGCTTTTTATAGCATAGACTCATCACGCTGCTCCATTGCGGCACGATAGGATACGTTTAATCCAAAACTCATCCAGGAATATGTACATTTCCTCGCGAAGATTTCCTTCGCAGAAAAGCATAAAGAAATATCAAGTATCTTAATTTCTATTCTATTTCTATTTCTAGGATTCGAGCTCACCACTTCCATAGTGTAAAACATATACTTTTAAGCAATTTCTTAATTTTAATAAGTTATATTTTATATTCATGTTCATTAAAGAAACTTTTAAATTTTCTATATGTTGTGTATGTAATTTTAGTTTGGAAATGAAGAGGAACTAAAGTGGTTGGATGACGCGAAATGAAAATAATTTTGTACAATAATTTCTTTAGATTCACGTTACTTTAATTCCTGCATAAGGTGTTATTTATTTTAAAAATTAGCAGTATTTTATTTCCTATTGAAAGCTACCACATACGGTACAAAAATGTACAATAAACTGTCTAATTTACATTTTAATCTCTACTCTGTTATCCGAAATGTTATATATGTACTTGTGAAATCCTTTATTGGGCATATTGTTAACATGTTAAGTATTGTATGTAAAACGCTATTGGATTATCAACATATAAATTAATAATAATGAATTTAGTAAGATGTATATTGTATGAATTTATGCATTATTTTTGTTCATCGTGTTTATAATTTATAAACTTCAAGACCTCAAAATCGAAGAGACCGAATAAAAGGAAACAACGTACATAATTCGGGTTTCGTGACAATGAAACCGTGATTTTAAAAACTGGTTCGTTGTCGACGAAACCTGCAAAATGTACGGTAAGCTACAACTAGTGTGAAGAAAAGAAGATTTAAAATATAATAAAATCGGAATATATTCAATACAACTTCTTAATACTTCTACATCCTATTAACGTCTAGTTGCTAGACATTAACATCACTCATAAGAGAGAGGGTTTTAGAGCATGGATCCACAACGTTTCTCACACAGAATTGCTCCAAGAATATGCAGATTTCCTTAAAACCTCCTACATCAAAAAGACCAACAATAATTTAAAAAATATTAAAAGTGCGTGCGTCCAAAGTACACATGCCAGACGTCAAATTTCTTTAGCGAACTAATATTTAATTTTTGTTTATATTTATACAAATCTAAAACTTTAGTTTTCCGAGACTTAGAGGAAGGGAAAGGGAGATATGTTAGGAATTTAATTATTTTAATTGCCATTAAAATTGTCGAAAATTAGTGCAAATAATTTATTGAAATATCAAATGGCGATCTGTAAATATAAATGCTACGTGTTTTTTTGTTTTGGAATTTAAAATTTACAAAAGAGAATTTGTAAAATATTTCATGAAAAACATTCTATTAATTGATACAATGACGAGTGGCAAAATAATATGCCACATGTTATTTGTAAAGATTAAGTGTATCTAACCTTCAAACGAATTAGCATAAAAAACGCTGCACATCTTCCTGACGCTAATCACGCCTTTCATCCGTAAAAATTTACCCTCACGAACCTAAAGAAGTTTCACTTCAATAATTATTTTGGTATTCTTAATTATTACAAATAAAAAGTGACTAAAGCCCACCCAGGTTTGAAATAGCCATGCTCATGTATAAACGTAATGCGTAATGAATTATTTAAGAAAATTGTTAATGAACAAATATAGTTTTTCCTCTCATTGAAACCAAAGACAAGAAATTTATACTGGTATCTGTCTTAACGAGTATGCCTTACTAAAAAGCCTTTAGTTTTAAGAACGTTAATGTGGTAAAAAAACCCTCAAAATAGATAAACGAAATTCTAAAAGAAATATCTGACTGTCGATGAAAAGTGACTCTTATAGTAAAATATAAATTGTTTTATTTTCACAGAATTGTAACTGTAATAATGAATGTATATATATAAAGTATGTCCTTGTAAGTTGATATTTATAAATAAAACAGTAATACGAAATGTATTAGATACTTTACTTTGTATTTTATTTGACCCTAATAGTAAAGCCAAGTGTTGTACGTAATAAGAAAATATAGATTTTTACAAATGAGCAGACGACTCAACAGATTTAAAAAGCTTTGCTTGTAGAATAAATTATGGTAAGTAGGAGCCCATCAACTTCCTACTGCTGAGCACAGGCCTCCTCACTCATAGGAGAGAGGGTTGTTAGAGCATAGAACTACCATGCTTTTCGACTGCGGATTGGCAGGCATCGTACACAAGTGCACTCTCCATTCCTTTACTCTCATAGTCCAATGTAACGGGAATCAGATACCCGCGAAGAGAGATTAGGTGCAATATAGACGCGACGGCTTAATGTGCTCTCCGAGGGTGAAGCACACCACCAACTTCCCAATTTCGGGCAAATATTGAGAAAACTCGACATCGATTTTTTAATTGGCCCGACACAGAACTCGAACCCAGGACCTCATGTCTTTAGCCTAATATGCGAAACACTAGAACAATAAGGCAGTCGCGCTTGTAGAGTAAGTAAAGTAAGTAGCTGGGCACAGGCCTCCTCACTCATATGATAGAGGGTTTTTAGAGCATAGAAACACCGCGCTGCTCTACTGTGGATTGGCAGGTATAGTACACAAGTGTACTCTCTATTTCTTCACTCTCATAGTCCGAAGTGATCCGACACGACCGGATTGAGGTCAGGCGCAGGACCGACGGACTAACGTGCTCTCCGAGGCACGGGGGTGGATCATACCGCCAATTTTTTCCAACTTCGGGCAAATATTGTGAAAATTTTAATAGATAACTCAATATCGATTTCGAATTGGCCCAACCTGGGACTCGAACCCTAGACCAATGAGGCTTATAGAGTATTTACATATTGATATTTGTTCGTTGTCTGGACCCGAACGCAAAGTACATAATAATACGCACTAATAATATATACTCATAGCATGTATTATGACTAAGATCACACCTGATGGCAAGTAATGATACAATCTAAGATGGAAGCGTGCTAATCCGGTAAGAGGCAATTAACCTCTTATGGTTTCTCACAGCATCGTAAATGAACACAAATCTGCCAGTACCGAAGCCTCCCACCAGGTTAATTTTTAAGTCATGTTTATACTTATACAAATGTAAAACTTTAGATTTCCGAAATGTGTCGAAAATTAATAAAAATATTTAGTTGAAATCTCAAATGACGAATTGTAAATAAAAACGCCACCTGTATTTATCAATATCAGAATTAAATTTTGTTTTTGAATTTAAAATGTAGAAAAGAGAATTTATGAAATATTTTTATTTTACATTTTATGAAATTTTATGAAGTAGTATATTAAATTATTAAATGGCGAGTGGCAAATTAAAATGCCATATGGTTTTTGTAAATATTAAAACTACATAACCTTTAAACGTATTAGCATTAAAAACGCTAATCACGCGTTTACTCTGTACTAATTTTATCCTCGTGCACCTAAAGAAGTTTCACTTCAAAAAATTGCAGTCTGGATCGATGCTTTCTAGAAACAATAACAAGTGAAATACTTCTTGCCTAGGTTATCGCAATTACCCTCTGATGAGGTTAGAGTCAAGCAATAAAACATACTAATAGAAGACCAGGAAAACTAGTAAAAGACTCATTACTTGTGTTCTATCCGATGGGATTATAGGGAAATCCTTACTTAATGACCATTCACATTACAAAAGGAGTCTCTGTGCTAAATTTCAAATTGGTCGCGAATAGTTTTGCAGATCTTGTGATGGGTGACTGCGAGAGTGTACTGGTGGAAACCCATGTTCGTACCAAAGGCATTGGCCTTTCTAATGAAGCTAGTTTGAGGCACATTATAGACAGACAACTTTTGTGTTATTTATATATAAACCAGCTATGAAATACAAAGGAAAAAACAGCTGACGCTCGGGTCAACGACCGAACGCCGTGGGCGCCGGTGTGCGTGTAAAAGACACGACTAAATTGAACGAAAATGTGAAAAGCCGCCGCGCTGCACCCATGCGGTTGCTTTTAGTAAAGTAAAGTATTTTTTTATAAAATTATAGTTTCCGTTTAAAAAATATGACTTTTTAAAATCTGCACCGGTTTTTTCTCCATCCCATCATCAAAGGTGTCATTAGTACTGCCATCTGTCTTTTCGGGGGCAGCTTCCTAACATCCTGTATAGTAGTAACAAAATTAACATTGTCTCTTTACATATGAATTAAATTTTGCGCTCACATTTCCCAGGCTCACATATTTTAACAAGAGCAAACTCATGTATTTTTTTTTTATGAATTTATCCAAAAGAGAAAGTATACTACGATAAAAACGAAAGTAATACATTTATAAAAAATACTACAAGAACTTAAAGTGACGCAAAGCAGCCCATTAACGTCCCACTGTTGGGCACAGACCTCCTCAAACATAGGAGGGAGAGGTTTTAGAGCAAGGGAAAGCAGCAATGGGATGTTAATGAGCTACTCCTCATTTGTACAGAACAACAAGTGCCTTCTTAAATCGAAGTTATGTATTTTTGTGTTGGTATTGTTGGAAAAGAGTATTATTTCGCGATAACCATTACGTTCTGTTCTATAAACACCTATTTTGTAAACAGCAAACAATTTAAACATACGCAATTATCAATGTTTCTGTGATGGTTCATGAATTCGACGAAACATCGACAAACAGAAAACAACAGCTGCAAACTACCGTAATTAATTTGAAATTAGGATACTAAGTATTACTAACGTACTCTCTATTAGTATGTAATAAAACTTTTTTGTAAACCTGTTAACGTTCCACTGCTGGGCACAGACTACTAAAAAGAGAGAGGGTTCTACATCAAATATATACCACGGTGATCCAATGGAGATTAGCAGGTTTTCCAAAATTGCGGTGTCCCACACGATATTTTCCTTCACCGAAAAGCATATTCATGAATTACAAACAAAAGATGCAAGTTTTAGAAGGAGAATTTAGTGATGCCTTTTTTTTCGCTGGTATATGCATGCCTAGTATCCTCCGCCGCCTTCTTCAGGGATGAGACGGGGCATCTACTGCATTCTCCCTCTCTCGTTCGCGGGCCTCCTTTAGCTTGACTACGGCCTCACAGAAGAAGGTAGTCCCGCCAAATAGCTCTCACTTGAGAGCATCGCGCCTACAATGCTTGCAGTGAGAGATCCCCACCAATCAGCGCCACTAAGAGGTAACGTTAAGGTCCCCAGGCTGTGCAGTCTGTCACAGTGTGGTGTGCTAAGTCAATAGCTGCATCACACTCATGGCAATTGGGCGACTCCTTTCGGCCGATTTGGTGCCGGAACTTTTCGAAACAACCATGCCCGGTCAGAATCTGCACCAGCCTGTGCCCTGGAGAGCGTTTGCTCCGGGTAAGAACGAATCGCCTCCACTGTTGACCCGAGGTTCTCTTTCCACTTGTGAATCAGCCTTGTCGGCTAGATCCCTGATCCTACAGACCTCATCGGCATCAGGCCGCAGGTCTTGAGCCCTCGCTGAAACTTAATGATGCCTGCCCAAAATCGAACTTGTGACTCTTTACAAGAATCCACGTGTTAATCCGTTGCGCCACCACAGGTCATGTCGGAAATTATTCTGTAAATATCTCTAAGCAATAACAAAAAGCTTAAATGAAATGGCTTAAGTTATATAGATTTAACTAAAATCGTAGACAAATTAAACCTATATTAAATTAAACTAATTAACTTACAGTACCAACTGGACTTTCAATAAACAATAATATATAATTAAATATTTAAAAGATACTTTCTTTGTTTAAAGTGGCTCAGAAAATGACCAAAAAGTGTTTCGATTGAGTTTTACTAACTTCTGTCGGAGTGGTTTCGGCCGAATGGCTTCCGATTAACGCTTTTTGCGATTACTATAAATACTACTAATGATTGAAAAAATTTAATGGTGATATTTAGTAGACGAATATTAATTTTTAAGGGGTAAAAAATTAGAAAACGATGAAGATGAGTAAAACTTCTGTCTGCCCGATTTCGCCTGAATAACTTTCGATCCTAAGTAATTGTGATTACTACAAACCCTTATGATAACTAAGAAACGGTCGTAGAGGTCTGGAGTGATCGAATATTGGTTTGTAACGAATAAGAAACATGTTTAAAAAGGATTGGAAATAATGAAATTGAGTGAACCTTCTGTTTGACTGATTTCACCTGAATTCCTTCCGATTCAAAATCATTACGATTACTACAAAAGATAACAATGAACAAGAAATATTTGCAGAGGTATGTAGAGAACAAATATTTCTTTGTAGAGATGGGTAGTGGACAAATACTTGTTAATAGTAGATAAGAAACTCATTAGAAAATTGTTAAAAGCGATATATTTCAGTATTTTCGGCCTGTCTAATGTAGACTTTTGTTAGTTATTGTGATTAATACAAATGTGTATTATCGACTGTTAATAGATTTAATCTAAACTATTAAATATACTGTGTATTAGGAGACCGTTTCCGAAAACAAAGACAAATGATGGTAATAATGATACCCTTGATGATGGGATGGAAAAGAAATCGATTCTAATTTTAAAAAATTCTATTTTTAAAATCGGCTGATGCTCAGATCAACGAACGCACAGGCGCGGCACGGAGAGCATAAATAATGCTAATAAAACGTTCTAAAATATGATTAATGAAGTGAGACTTCTTTAGGCGCACGAGGGTGAATTAGTGTGATTAGCGTCACGAAGATGTGCAGCGTTTTTATGCTAATTCGTTTGAAGGTTAGGTAGTTTTAATATTTACAATTAACCTGTGGCATTCTAATTTGCCACTTGTCATTTAATAAACTATTAAAAACATGTAGCATTTTTATTTACAGTTTGTCATTCAAGATTTCAATAAATTATATGTATCAATTTTCGACACTTAATATTTTATCGACGATTAAATTCCTAACATATCTCCCTTTTTCCCTCCCTCGGAAGTCTCTATAAATATAAACATGACTTAAAAATTAGTTTGCCAAAGAAGTTTCAATTCTGACATGAGAACTTTGTACGCACGCACTCCTTTTTGCCATGATCGATTTTTTATGTCCCGTCATCAAAGATGTTATTAGTGCTATCGTCTCTCTTCGTTTTCGGAAGCAGTCTCCAAATACACCTTATAATATTAAATATTACGTACATAAAATTTAATGGAATGATTTACTGATCTCTTTAAACTAACGGGTGAATGAAATTCAATTACCTTCGCTGAAATTAAAACTCGCAGTCTATACTATCGCTGCGAACATTTTACCTGGTTTATTTTGAATATTCAAGTGCTTTTTTTTTAATTTGACAGGTGAGCGAACACGCCTTACTCTCACCTATTGTGTCGTAAAAGTATCGAAATTGAACGAGCGCAGTCCATTTGGTAACTGTATGGGAGCCGACAATAACCGGCCGTTCGTTTCTCGCTCTCTGAATATCAAAATGATTTCCCTCAATTTCATTGCATTTCGACTGCTGCCATTTTGTTGCAGTGATTTTTATCGCATCATCCATAGGTACGGCGATAAGTTAATTACACGAGTTATCCGACGTTTTATTAACGTAGCTCGTTGGTTTTAAAACGGATTATTAGTGGATTTTATACTTTTTGCATCGCTGACTGTGTTACGGTCGTTAAAATATTCAAACTATATACAGCTTATAAGTTTTAGAGTCGCTCCCTAATTTGTAGGTTAAGTAATACTAATCTAATAAATTAATTATTACATATAAACTTAAAACACAATACCAACGTTGATACAAACGAAGAACTGTCACTAGGCGAATATTGCTTCATTCCCCTGTGCTACCCCTCTTATACCAAACGTGCCACTCAAAATAATGGCCCCACTCAAAAATAATAAGACTTCTTAAATTTGAGAATTTCCGGACTGCGTTAAACCGGATGTAGTGCATGTAAACGTTTCACTAATATAAAATACACAAATAAAACAATCATGATCGCTAACATGAGTGATAGATGTGCAGCGTTTTTTATGCTAATTCCTTTGAAGGCTAGGTAGTTTTAATATTTACAAATAACATGTGGCATTTTATTTTGCCTATCGTCATTTAATATACTGTTTTTCATAAAGTATACTATAAACATATTTCATAAATTCTCTTTTCTATATTTTGTTAATAATTTCTAATATTGACTAAAAACACGTGGCGGTTTATTTACAATCCGTCATTTGAGATTTCATTAAATTAGTTTTATTAATTTTCGACACATTTTAAATTTTAATAACAATTAAATTAATTCAATTTGTAACATATCTTCCTTTTTCCCTCTCACTATATCTCGGAAATCCAAAGTTTTCAATTTGTTTCAATATAAACAAGACTTTCTGCCACTTTACCTTGCAGCACGCACTTTTTTTTAATTAAGGATAAAAAGTACATTTAATCAATAAAAAACACATTACACTCGCAACCCTAAGCGCATATAGAGTATATATGCGTATTTGTCAATCGCTGACTATAATGCCAAATGACATAAGGTTACATTAAAAAAGTTTATATTGCCAAAAACACTAAGGAGGTTACATTAGAAAAGTTACTATGGTGAAATTTACTTAAAATTTCGGATATTCTACGTAAATTTGTTAATTTTTTAGCCGTCACATTTCCACAAACATTTTCCTAATTATTACAAACAGGACGACAAAAGTATTATCGAAACTGGCTCTGCTCTGCTCGCGTGATGGTGTGACATAGGGAAACGGACTCATTTTTAAATTAATAAATTATTGCTACAAGTTTTTTTGAGTATAGCCTTTGATAAGCTGGTAGCCGCTGGAATTATAATTTTTTTGATTACAGTTTAACTGACACTTATTAATGTTCAAATTTGTAATTTAAATTGATAATGGTCTACTACTGGCACTAGTTAATAAAAGCTACGTGGCTTAAAATAAATGTGGGTACAATAGGTGGCCTGATATCTGAATCTCTCTAATCAAAGAATTATTTAGTCACATGTAATTCTTTCATCCTGAACAAATTCAAATTCTAACTGCAACGTTTTTAAGATACGAATTTTATACTGAATTCCTCAATAAATGTATAGTTTAAGTTAAATCTATTGATAGGATAGTAAAGCTTTAGTTCCTCCTAAGTATAATAGAAATATCTCAACGTTTTATTAAAATAACATATCGTGTACATGATAATATGGGGTGTAAATCAGTTCAGATCGTTGGAACAAGAACAATTAAGCAATAAAGAGATAACTAAGCAAATTTTCTTGAAAATTGGTTTATAGCAATGTATAATCTGGGATATTATTAGGAAAATATCTGGCGATAAATTGTATACGGATTAGTTTCCAAAAAAATCTCAGGAGGCCGTTCTTTTGTTCCCACTTTATACACAATTTCAGAGTAACATTTTACTAACATCATTGGAATGGATATAGATAAGTCGAAGACTTTTAAAATTTAGGTAAATAGTACCCTATTAACGTTCCAGTTCTCGGCACAGGAGGCCTAGTAGGAGAGAGGGTTTTAGAGTAAAGAGCCAACATGCTGCTCAGTGGTTTGCAGGCTTACTTTTATAATATACTGTATATTTTAAAAGTAATACAAATTTGAATTGTTTTGCGTTAATAAGGTAAAAAGAAATTTTAAAACTCCACAAAGACGTAAAAGTAAAAATGAATAGAATTTCGTTGGTGGTTTGTTAATTGGACTTAACAATCACATCAATAATTTCATGTTACACATAGTTAGTGACGTGTTTTTAGGCAAACCCTTAAAGAAAATTTTAGCGGAAACTGTTTTCACAAAACAACAAGATATCCCACTTGTACGTTGTCCTGCATTTAGAATATATTCATGTGACACAGATCACCTATAATGATCAAACCGTGATTGGTGTATGATTAGATGATGAAGTTGAGTTAGTAGTTAAGCCACTTGCATTGACAAATGTGTGGACGATGGTTGAAGCTGTAGTTGCTAGTAATAATAGCTCCATATCAATGCAGATCACGATGAATGGCGATCATTAGCCACTGTCGAATTGTGATCATCATTTGCATCAACATTGACGTTTGGTATTCATAGCAGTATGTATTTGAAATGCTGAAGTTATACTGTATTGAAATAAAACTTCACTAAATAAAAATGCAGATTAAAATAAGTTTTATTGAGTATAAGTAAAGGGAATCATCTTTTTTTTTATTTGCTGACAGTTTATCGCTTAACTGTGATCTCGCCTGATGGTAAGTGATGATATAATCTATGATGAAAGCACGCTAATAATGATAAGAGGCAATTTACCTCTTGTGGTTTCTACACAGCATCGTACCGAAACACAAATTTCTTTGTTTGGTTATACGTTTTTGCTAGTAGGGTGGTAACTAACCACGGCCCAAGCCTCCCACCAGTCAAGAGTCAGACAAATTGGAAAATACAATTTCTACCGGAGATCGAACCCGGGACGTTAGCTAGCAAAGCAAGTACTTCAATTGAAACTTAGTACATACAAATCAATGTTAGTCTATGAAAAATATGTGTTATTTCTTAATAAATTAAATTAAAAATGAAAGTTGCCCATTCAAATCATCTTCATGTGTTTATCTGATGTTTTAGTTACTACATTGTAAATTTTCGTCAGTATACGTTCAGACATTTTTGTGTGAAAGGGTCAACTTCCATCGATCCTCACAAACTGTCGCCCTTAATTACTAGAAGAGAATAGTCGGAAACCGATCCAATATTCAATTGTCAATATATCACGGTAGTGAAAACGTTCCGCTTAGATTTTTATATGATACTCAAATAAATAAAATTAAAATGCTCGATAGAAATTTCCAAATATAACCCTTTTTCGTTCAATAAATTGTTTTTATAACTCTGTGTGTTTGTTATGATTTTTAAGATATTTTTGCTGGCACATATATGTTATTAGGCGCCTGATCTCTTTCCTGTGTCGGATTCCTATGACATCGGAATAAGAGAGTCAACGAATAGAGAGTACATTTGTGTACTATGCCTGCCAACCCGCAGTGGAGCAGAGTGGTTGTTATACGTTCTAAAAACCCTCTCTAGTATGAGTAAGAAGGCCCTAGCAGTGGGACGTGAATGGGATTTTCTTTTTTTTTTGTCGCTGGGAAATGCAATTGATGCACTAACCCTCACCGATGACCAGTCAGGAGTGTGGGACTCGGCGATGGTAGGTCTCGAAATACCCACTAAAACCCAGCGGAACCCTCTTCATCCATTAGTGAGGCACCAAATGTTCAGCTTTCGCATTCTGCCCTGGTGTCCCGGATGAGTTCGAAGGAGAATTCCCGGATGCGGGAGAAGGTGCGCAAACATACGCCACCTTCTATTCCGCCTCCTTTGGCGGTGAGGGGCAGCATCCACCGCTTTCTCCTTCTGTCTCTCGTGGGCTTCCTTCAGCGAGACTCCTGTCTCGCAAAAGAAAGCCACTTCCACCCACCATCTCTCAATGGAGGCGACGTCAATGGTCTGCTACTTACGTTATGTGTTATATTAAGAATTCCTCTAATCGTAGTCTATTTAATAAATGCTTAGAATAATTAAGCGAAATTAATGAAATTTAAACGTTTACTTCGTACTAACACAACATAGTTCTTTTAAATTATTACCGAATATATGGACACAATATATTTAAAAAATTAAATAAATTACTCTTATCACCAGTCGATCACCATTTGACGATTGTCAATATCTGTAAATAACTGCCTCATTGGTCTAGTGGTTAGCATGTTCGACTACAGACATGAGGTTCTGGGTTCGAGTCCCGGATCGAGCCAACTCAAAAATTAATATTGAGTTTTCCATTAAGATTTTCTCAATATTTGCCCGAAGTTGGGAAGTTTGCGGTGTGATCCAACCCCGTGCCTCAGAGAGCACGTTAAGCCGTCCGTCCTGCACCTGATCTCTCTCCGCTCGTGTCGGACCCGTCACATTGGACTATGAGAGTGAAGCAATAGAGAGTGCACTTGTACTATGTCTGGCATCCCACAGTGGAGCAGTCTGGTGGATCTGTGCTCTAAAAACCCTCTTTCCTATTAGTTCTTCTTTAGTGTAAATAAAATTTTCCCTCATGCAAACATTTTACGAATTTGAAATAGTAAATAAGTATTACAGAAACTCCATAAAAGTTTCCAACTCCAAGTCAACGTCGAAGCTTAAATAGAGTTTTACTTTTTATTAAAAGTACACCCTTAGCTGGCGGATAATAACTAAGAGAGATTTTTTCCTTTGAAATTGTGTAAAAAAGCAATTTCCTTGTACATTTTAAAAGGCTTCGTATGATTCGCATTCACTGGGCCTATTAAGTTGAGGGAACTACGTGGCAATGAATGGTCGTGATAAATGCAGAGTGCAAGCTTTAAGTGCAAAGGGACACGTGTGTGTCGCATCATCTGATTCAGGTATGGTAGGCGTACCGACGTCCAATTTCGCGCGCTAAATTGTTCATAACGGAAGTTCATATCCGGACGTCGGGCCGCCCTACGCTTCGGGCGAGATTAGGCGGTAATTACCATTTCCTGTGACACAGGACGTAGACAGCGTTCGAGAAGTGGTTCCTTCTCAGAAGCGGCGCTACGGAAACATTACCTATTCGCAAGCAAGGAAGGAAAAGTTGTAGTTCCTTACGACATTGCTCTTTAACTACAATACATTTCCGTATTTAATCTGTATGTATATGTTAAAATGTTGTCATTATACATCTATATACATAAAAGAGATATCCAGGTATCTATTGACTTATCACGATATCTTTGGCACCATAAAGCGTTTACTACCCGCAAGAGGAGTTGCGAGGGTTTTAATTTGCATAAATTAATGAAAACACTCCACGCAGTCCAAGTTGCGGGTTCAGTTAGTATATATATAAGAAATATCCAGGTATCTATTGACTCATCACGATATCACCGGAACCATAAGGCGTAGAAACTTGAAATTTTGTTGGAATATTCTTTTTGCCGTGTTATAGGTCACCTATGAACGGATTTTACGAAATTCCACCCGCAAGGGGGGTTGCGAGGGTGTTATTTAAAAAAAATTCAAATTTTCACATTAAAAAATTCAAACCTCACATTTCCAAACTTTATCTTTTATGGTCTGTAAAACTTGGTCAGAATTTTTTTCGACATATTGAAATCAATCAAAAGTAAATTTTAGGAAATTCCATTCTCAAAGGGCAGTACGGGTATGTTTCTTATTTGTTAAACAATTTGCCTAAATTAATGAAAATGCTACCAAAAAAACATTCCACGCAGACGAAGATTTATTATATGTATAACTAGCGGGTTCAGCTAGTTATACATATAATAAATCGTATACAAAACAGCACTAGCTACGACAAATACGAAAAAAATTAAAGATTGGATATCCTCCGTAAATAAAGTCATAAAAGTAAATAAACTGTTCACTGTTCACAATTTTTCTGTATGTGTCGTATCTCCTTCAAAAGTCTGGACCGATTTTGATGAAATGTTTTGTACGTGCTTAGAATGGTTAAAATTGACAACTCAGTCCGATAAGTAAGCGTTTTCCTGATATTGTTTCCTGATGTTGTTTGTTTTTTTTTTATCGGTTACGGGACACAATGTCATGCTTGGCGATACGTCCGTACTGGTACGGAGGTAACTAGCCACAGCTGAAACCTCAAATCAGTCCCGACTCGGACAAATTAGAAAATGCAATTTCCTAAAATCCTATCGGTGATCGAACCCGGTACTCCTGCTAGCAAAGCGTGTACTCACACCACTGCTCCAGCGTGGCCGTCATATTTCCGTATGCCAGCTCCCGCTCCCTCTCACGAGCCTCCTTTAGCGTGATAACGGTCTCGCAAAAGGAGGCTACGGCTCTCCCGGCTTCACTGGCAACTATCACACTTATTATGCAGGCCAAGAAGAGATCAACTCCAATCAGTGAAACCAGAAGAGGCCGCTGAGGGCTCTACGCTGGGCATTCTGCCACGGTATGGTGTGTCGTGTTTGACGGGGGCACCAAACTCATGGCTAATAGGCGATTCCTCTCGGCCAGCAATCTGATGCAAGTATTTTCCGAAACAGTACCTTACATACCTAGAATTGCTACCGGAATATTTGAAAGATCAATCAAGTACGTAAGTCGTCGTCGTAGCTTCAACCGATGAACGTCCACTACTGGAAATAGGTCTCACGAAATGACGTCCACAACGACGCCTGATCTTGAGCCACTTGGCTCCAGCGGCTACCGGCGACCTTTTTTATGTCGTCGGTACACCTTTTGGGGAATCTTCCTACACTGCGCCGCCCGGTGCGGGGTCGCCACTCCAGCACCTTCGGCCCCCAACGTCCATCGGTCCGTCGGACTATGTGCTCCGCCCATTGCCACTTCAGGTTCGCGATTCGTAGGACTATATCGGTGACTTTAGTTCTGCTATGGATCTCCTTATTTCTGATTTGATAGCGTAGAGAAACTCCGAGCATAGCCCTCTCCTTCGCACGCTGAGTGACTCTGAGCTTTCGAATAAGGCCCATAGTCAGCGACCACGTTTCCGATCCGTAGGTAAGCACTGGCAACACGCACTGTTCGAAGACTTTAGTCTTCAAGCACTGAGGGGTATTGGACGAACACGTCTTCCGGAACTTCCCGGACGCTGCCCAACCGAGTTGGATTTGGCAGTTGATGTGAGTATTCGTAAATATAAACATAACGGTGAAACAGAATAAAATGATTTACTGGAAAGAAAATAAAATATTGGTTAACAGCTTTTCCTATTTTACGTATGGGCTTGCTTAAATTGAGTGCCTACAGCATTTTGAGCGGGGTAAACTGATTACGTAAGATATAAGCGAAGTACGCGGATAGGCTGCATTGCATCGTCATATGAAAAGCGCGCCTCGCTGCCGATATGATTGAATAAGTGAGAACGGTGCTCCGTAATGAAACATATTGAACGTGTATCGAATCACTTAGGCACCGGTGCGCTCCTGCACTCGCTTTTTGGGACAAGTCAACAAGCGTAGGTGAACCCAACAAATAACATTATGACAGAGTTTCGTTTTAAGGGAGACGACAAATTGAATTAACCCCAGTAACTTAGCGTCAAAGAGATGTAAAAATTTCACCTTAATTTCACAAAATAAATTTCACGCGGCATCAGTCTCTTCCCGCTCTTTGTTTCATAATATTTAACGCTGGTCTTTGAAACTCCACAAATTATAATCCTAATTCATTAATGTTGTTATAAATACGAGTATATTATATTATTTATTTATTTTTGTGTTATATAAAAGGAATTATCTTTTGTGGCATTTACTATATACAACAACTTAGTGGGTAGTATATTCGACTACAGACGTGAGGTCCTGGGTTCGAGTCGGGATAGTTCTAAGAGCAATATTGAGGTTTATATTAAGGTTTTCTTCATATTTTCCCGAAGTTGGGAAGTTGGTGGTGGGATATTAAATCTACGATAGTTTTACATACATCATGATATATTTAGTCTATTTTTTTATACACTTTGTACTCAACAACATCCACAAATTATAACTAGTTCAACTGCGCAACTTTGTGCACGTTACGAAAGAAAAAAGAAAGTGCAATATAGGGACAAAACAAATTTTGATTACCATAGCAGCGACTTAAGTGTATTTTGATATAGGGAACATTAAGTGATTGGACATTTTAATCTGATTTAGTTAATAAAATGCTTGATTGCACCAACAACCCACCTACGCTCACACTTTGGAGGTTGAATTATGGACCCCACTAATGACGATGTCGGCAGGAACTATGCTTTCTCCGACATATATATTTATATATTATATAACTATAACATTACAAACTACACGTATTTGTTTATCTCTCACCGCCCTTTTATTTTTCTGCAACTTCTCTAAACGTTGTGTAGTAAAATCGCTGCATAGCGGTAAGGCTGCCTTATTGTATGTACGATAAAAATGTTCTCCTTCTATTTCGCTCTTTATTTTATTTTATCTTTAGAGTTTCTGTGATTATAACGCGGTTGTTTTGAACAGAAATTGTCCTGTATTTCCTAATTTCAATTACCTCAAAAACAGAAAACTCGATTTTGAATCAGTTTTTCAAAACTCGATACGCTGTGACAAGCAGGAAAGTATCAGGGTTTTACAAAGCTACGGATTTTTCGCTGTAGCCGCTCAGTGGACATGCTCAAAGAGCTTTGCTGTCCTGTGCAGTGTTAGAACGTGTCACGAGCCTGTAAACCGAGTAGTTACTGAAATAGGTTTTCATCATGATACTAGTTTCGTTTTAATGAAGTTTTTCTATTACAATAAATCTCTATTTTTACAGAAACCTTCTTTTAATCGCTTTCTAGTGCGACAATTGGGCGCACAAAAGTTATATTACGATTTATGATATTCCAAAACATAATTTTGATTATCTACAAATACCTCGCCATGGAATACAATACCACCTTTAAAAAAATAACAAAAAAAGAACCACCTTCAAAGCAAACTATTCCAAATACATTAATATGCTCTAAAAAGTAAAAAATAATCGCGTATTCTTTTTTAGAGTTGTTCGTATTCCGTATAATTTTGAATGCATCTGAAGCATACGAACAAATTTGTCTGAATATGTGTACACCTAAAAAACGTTTTGCTCATATGAGACTGCACCGTTTTAATGAAACAACATTACTAAGTGAAATTCCCCAGGGGTGGGATCCTGGGTGAATTCACCCAGGATCAGGATTGGTTACATTGCCACCCCGCTATCACCAGTCTTTTATATGGTAATCAAGCCCATCACTAATACGCAAAAGTTTATCTTCTCCCACTTGGTTACACATCTTAAGAAAATATTGCAAGGAACTGCCTCATTGGTCTAGTGGTTAGCATGTTCGACTCCAGACATGAGTTTTCTATTAAGATTTTCTCAATATTTGGAGAGCACGTTAAGCCGTTGGTCCTGGGCCTGATTTCTCTATCCAGTCGTGTCGGATTCCCGTCACATCGGACTATGAGAGTGAAGGAATAGAGAGTGCACTTATGTACTATGCCTGCCAATCCGCAGTGGATCAGCTTGGTGGGTCTAGGCTCTAAAAACCTAGTGAGGAGGCCTGCGCCCAGCAGTGGGACGTTAATGAGCTGCTACTTACTTACTTAAATATTGCAATGCAGCAACATACATAAGCTCATTGATTACAGACAGATATTCTGCCACAAACCGCACCTTTACTGTAAGCCGTTGAGGAGTTCCATGGATCATCATAATTACCTATGATAAACTTTACTATAACAACGTTACGGTAGGTAACTCAAATATCTGGACAGCCTGTAAAAGTTTCTGCCGAATATCGTTAATTAGGTCCTAAGAGTTAAAGAGTTCCGTTACTTTTTATGGATCTAATGGTCAAAACCTAATAAAACTATCATGAAATAACCGTTGAAGCATATCCTTTCCAATATAAAACGAATCATCGAAATCGGTTGGCGTGATCTTGAGTTATTCGTCAATTTGTACCGTACATGCACAATGCAAATTTAAGACTTATACTGTTTTCTCATGGATGCCATCATCAGATCTGGACAAAAAAAGTCTGAACGGAGAATAAAATAATTCTCGTTACTTTAAATAAAAATAAATAAATAATCATTTATTTGGGATAAACTAGCAACAAGATACAAGATACAAGTAAAAATAACAGATATCCCAAATGGGAGACGCCTCAACATTATACCGCATTGGTACGCAAACCAATATGAGACTGATTTTGAGGCGTCCCCGAAGAAAAAAAATAAAATAAAACTCAAAAGAAGTAAAACATAAGTACATGTAGCGTTCGGACCGCCTCGACATTTTTTACGATTATACTAAGTAAACTACAATATATTCTCATATACTAACTAAACTATAATATTTTAAAACTATTCATACGATTACGTTAAACTAAATCTAGTCTTAAACTTAAACAATTGAAAAATAAGAATACAATATTATACTACCTAACACTATAAAGAATATTACTGCGTTTAACTTCATAATATATTAGATCAAAAATGCCTTTTTTTTTTAATCGCTGGGAAATGCAATTTACGCACTAACCCTGACCGATGACGATTCAGGAGTGTGGGACTCGGCGATGAAAGGTCTCGCAATACCCACTAAAACCCAGCGGAACCCTCTTCATCCATTAGTGAGGCACCAGGTGATCAGCTTTCGCATTCTGCCCTGGTGTCCCGGNCGAATATCGTTAATTAGGTCCTAAGAGTTAAAGAGTTTCGTTACTTTTTATGGATCTCATGGTCAAACCAAACCAAACTATCATGAAACAACCCTTGAAATGGGTTGGCGTGATCTTACATTATTCGTCAATTTGTAACGCACTTGCTTAATGCAAATTTAAGACTTATAATGTTTTCTCATGGATGCCATCATCAGACTTATACAAAAATAATGGAAACCTACGACAAGCACCACTTTTCATATAAAAAGAAGAATATATAATCGAAATCATAAATTGAATGTTTTTAAACTTTAGTAAAAACAATAATTTTTTTTCATTCTATAATCAAAGGCGTCTTTAGTACTATCATCAGTCCTCGTTTTCAGGAGCGGTTACCTAACACCTTCTATATATATATAGATATTAATAAACGTAAGAACGGAGAATAAAATAATTCTCGTTACTTTAAATAAAAATAAATGAATAATCATTTATTTGGGACAAACTAGCAACAAGATGCATGAAACAAGATACAAGTAAAAATAACAGATATCCCAAATGGGAGATGCCTCAACATTATACCGCATTGGTACGCAAACCAATATGAGACTTATTTTCAAGCGTCAAAATAAACCAAAAAAAAAGGAAAACATAAGTACAAGTAGCGTTCGGTCCGCCTCGACATATTTTACGACTATACTAAGTAAACTACAATATATTCTCATATACTAACTAAACTATAATATTTTAAAACAATTCATACGATTACGTTAAACTAAATCTAGTCTTAAACTTAAACAATTGAAAAATAAGAATACAATATTATACTACCTAACACTATAAAGAATATTACTGCGTTTAACTTTATAATATATTAGATCAAAAAAGCCTTTTTTTTTAGTCGCTGGGAAATGCAATTTACGCACTAAACCTGACCGATGACCAGTCAGGAGTGTGGGACTCGGCGATGAAAGGTCTCGCAATACCCACTAAAACCCAGCGGAACCCTCTTCATCAATTAGTGAGGCACCAGGTGATCAGCTTTCGCATTCTGCCCAGGTAGATCAAAAAGCCTGGCTCTTGAAATAACATTCACTCCAAGTCTACAAATGAAACAGTGAAGCGTGAATGTGTATTTCAGATCGTGCTATTAAATATCGTGCTATAAAAATCGTCATTTAATTAGCATATGGACTACCGACGCGATGTTAACGCTGAAAATCAGTAGAAATCAGACCAAAATATGGTGTTCACCTGTGTACGTTATTTATAAAGTGTATGTAACACATTTTGTGTTTGTTCAATGAATTTATTTTTAAATTGCACCATTAAATCAAGGTGAGTTTTTTCTTTCATTTATTTATTTTAAATTTAATAATACTTCATACTCGTTTATATTAAAACAAACATTTTATGTTCGCTCGCTATTACTAAAAACCTGAAGAAGAGAGATTTTTATTAGATAGATAATCCATTTTTTACCTAATTATAATTATATATAAATATCCAGATTCTTTCTTTATACCTCATTTGTATTGATAATTTTCCAACAAAAATATTATAATAAGGATAGAATGTAACGTATTTCTAGTTGAATAATTAATTTGTTCCATAACAAAAACTTTACATTATAAATAATAATGTTTAAGTACTATTTTATAAGTAAATATTGTAAATATATATATAATATTTGTGTAAACAGACGTGAGTGTAACAGTAGGATTCTAATAAAATTATTTATACAAAAAGGCGGTCTTATCGCTAATCAGCGATTTCTTAAGGAGACTATTAGTAATAAATATATTTATATATGAGTTTTCACATATTAAAAACAAAAATGACAATAGATCTTTCAATAAAATCGAAAGTTATAAAATTACGGTTAAAAAATAAATATTTAACGTAAAAAATTAATTCTTAAGTATTAGTGATATCCAACTACTGTAAACCTTACACAAGGTACATTCAATATCTGGACAGCATTATCTGAAATATTTTAAGTATAGATAACACGTGTGACAGATGCACTTAAGTTTATAATCACAACTGACATACCAGTAGCTTATAACACGCCTTCGTCTTAAATATTTTTATGATTAGAACTTGTACGTATATAAATATATTCATAATATCAAGAAAAAAAAGTCCGTGCGTAAATAGTACATGCCAGAGGAGAAACTTCTTTGGCAAACTAATTTTTACGTCTTGTTTATATTTATACAAATCTAAAACTTCAGATTTCCAAGATTTAAAGGGAGGGATAGGAAAAATAAAAGTGTCGAAAATTTATAAAAATAATTTATTGAAATCGCAAATGACGAATTGTAAATAAACATTTTTTAGTTAAATTTGGTTTTGAACTTTTTATTTAGAAAAGAGAATTTATGAAAGATTTTATGAAAAGTAGTATACTAAATGACGAGTGGCTATTAAAATGCCACATGTTATTTGTAAATATTAAAGTTACCTAACCTTCAAACTAATTAGCAAAAAATGCTGCACATCTTCGTGACGGTAATCACGCGTTTCATCTGGAAACTTTTTATCCTCAAGCACCTAAAGAAGTTTCACTTTGAAAACTTAATTGCATATCATAGTTTCAAAAAAAGTTTAAATAAAATTCTAATACTAAATATCAATAAGATAAAGGTAACTATATCTATTAAAATTTCCAGAGAAGTTCTGGAGATGTCACAAAATAAAATAAAACCATTAATAAAACCTATATTAAGAAACCTAATATATAAAATTCTCGTGTCGTGGATTTCATTGCAAAGCTTTTCCGAAATTCATACCCTTAAATATTAATAATGGTCTAGCCCTTAACTTTCTTCTAGTGGCATTTTAATTTGCCACTCATTATATTAATAATATATTCTTTTTTAAATTTTAAATTCAAAAATGAATTTTAATTAATAATTTCTAATATTGACAAAAACACGTGGCATTTTTATTTACAATACGTCATTTGAGATTTCAAGAAATGATTTGTATTAATTGTCAACACTTTTAATATCTTAATGATTAAATTCCAAATATATCTTCCTTTTTCATCCCTCTAAGTCTCGGTAATTTAAAGTTATTTCTAGTCATGGTATAAATATGTACATACTTAAAAATGAGTTTGCCTTTTAATTTTCACTCTTCTACCACCAGCTATTATTTTTAACAGCGGTATTAGTTATTAAATGGCAAAAGAACGTTTGACAGGTCAGCTAGTCATAATATAATTTTAATTCCTAATGATAAAATGAAATGAGAGTTGATGAATAAAATACATTGAAATTATATTGTAATAATCATGTTAAAAATTATACCCGACTCAATTTGTCATGGGTTTTTCTTGGAACAGGGTAAAGGAACGTAACTTTACATTTCCAGTCCATTAGTATCAAAATCAGTCAGTTAAAACTCTTATTTATTGCAAGATCGAGTGTACAACACACAACCTACCGCATAATGGCGCGCAATAGCATTATTAATATAAAACAAATGATTATTAAGGAAGGTCAAATATTTACATTTATATAAGTCATATACAGTTAAATGAACAATTAGTTATTATATATGAACTAGCTGACCCAGCATACGTTGTTTTGCCAAATAATTACTAATATCTCTATTAAAAAATAGGGGTTGCTGATAGAAAAGGGAAAAATTAGGGTTATATGTATTTTTGTACGCTGTATCACAAAAAAATAAAAACAAAAAATTTCGTCCAAAAATTAAAAAAAAAAAATTTAAAGGTGGACAACCCTTATCACTTAGCCGATTCTCAGACCTACTAAATACGCATATAAAATTTGGTACAAATCGGTAAAGCCGTTTCTGAGGAGTACAGATATGAAAACTGTGACGTGAGAATTTTATATATAAGATATTACAGTTTCGAATGAAACGCCACAATATGGTAAGAGAGTGTTTAATAACTCTTTATAAAAATTATTTATTTCATATTTCTTTTAACAGTCATTTATACAGTAATAAATTTTATATATTAACCAATTTTTCAACTTTTGTTTATATTAATTTCCTTTAAAGCGTCTTGTACTTAGTCTGACTAAGTTATTTCCAAATATCAAATGTTTAAATTGCGTCCCAACGTATCGTTTTTAAACTCAGAAATGTGATTTTACGTATAAGCACACTTCATGTATATATATGGAAGGAACAGTTTTAATTCTTGAAATATTTGTATGTATGTTTATATGTATACCACCTATCATTTTTATCTCATATAATCTAATTAACCCTAAGGTACAAATCTGTAATATGCGATAAGGTCATATAATTGTACTAGTCTTTTAAGTTTGTTTCATGTTTGGTGTAAAATAAAGAATATTACATCTATTTAACAATTACATTTACTTACGTGAGATATTATCCTGCAAATAAAGCGTAACGTACGTAAATTGATATACATCACGATGTAAGGTGCTAACAGGTGCAGATATTGTTGACAATGATCGCATTTGACCAGTCGTTGAGAACAAATATATCAGGTAGTAAGTGGATAGTATGTAGTTAATAAGTTACTAGAAATTTAGCAATCACGTTTCATAAATATCCACGTACTAAAATCAATAAGGCTGACTAAAATAGAACTTGATATAAATATCAAGAAGAAGACGTAGCGACTAAAATTGAAAGAGTAATGCTTAGTTGGTTTGGGCACGTAGTGAGAATGAAAGAAAGGAGACTGACAAAAAGGATTTATGAGTCAAATTGGAAGGGGAAGACCAAGGCGAACGTTCCTGGACCAAATCCGGGACATCTTAAATAAGGGCCAGGTCAACAGTACTCTAAACCGTCGAACTGATATGAAAGGTTTAATGAGAATGAAAGAAGCGAAGAAGGTATGCAAGGATCATGGCAAGTGGAAGGACGTGGTCTCTGCCTATCCCTATGCGAATAAAGCGTGATTCTATATGTTTGTATGTAGATATTTCAATTATGATCGATTTTACATTCTAAAGTGTTTATTAAGTCAAAATCCTACTTGGTTACTTGACTATTTTATGCTGCTTTTCTACGACATTCCAATATTTTGATACAATTATAGGCAATAGACAATTGTCTTCAATCTTGGTTTAAGGTCTGAAAACGTTGCTAAACTTTTCGTTGTTTGTTAGGATACTTATCTGCCGTCTTTATATCATTAAACCAGTAATGAGGTTATAGTGCACCTGATCATGACTCCCGTCTACCAAATACACTCAACTATCTGTTACATATCAGCGTCTTCATAATTTTAAAAGCATCCTTAATAATGTTTTGTAATATAAAACGATACAAATATTTTGACTTGATTCCAGTTGCATAAGGAACCTCAACGTCTCATAGTGTATACTTTTTAATCATTGAGAAAGGTATGCTTAGATGGTTTGGGCATGTAGTGAGAATGAATGATAGGAGATTGACAAAAAGGATTTATGTGATAACTGTGAATAGGAAAGTTGGAAAGTGAAGAACAAGGCGAACGTTCCTGGACTAAATCCGGGACATTTTAAATAAGAGCCAGGTCAAGAGTACTCTAAAGCGACGAACTTGTTTGAAAGGTTTAATGAGAAATAAAGAAGCGAAGGAGATATGCAAGGATCGTGGCTAGTGGAAGGACATGGTCTGTGCCTACCTCAATGGGAATGAGGCGTGATGTATGTGCGTATGTATTTATAAAAGTCTATGCTTACTACTAAAATTATAGAATAGTTGATTCTTTCGATTGATTGTGTCGATTCCAAACCGGTGGTAGATTCATTAACAACAGACAAACTAATGACGATGCAAAAGAGTCCCTAGTCGAATCGCTCTTTCTTTTGTATGAACCTCTGGATATATACTTTAATATTTTATCAGCTTCCAGCATTCTTTATAAAAGTTTACTAAATGTGAAAGCCATACCATTTATATTTTATTATAAATTATTGCTAATAATGTATAATTACTATTGTTATATTAAATAATTAATCAAATAAAACCAATGACGTGTTGACTATAAAACGCTCACGCTCCCTTAGTCGATACATAGCTGAACGTTATGACTCAGTCTTATTCAATACCCACAAAATGTGCAGCGCATATGCAAAAGATTTTATTTCACATTCTGTTTAGAATATTCCCTTTTTCTTTAAAAGGTACAGGTTCTCTAAAAAGTTGTTAGATGTATGAGTGGGTGATTTATTATACATTTTTAGGTTTTATTTCTTAAGTTTGCGGTTCTAGTCACTTTTTCTCCTCGATATTTGTTAGCGGCTTTTTGTTTACGTAAATCACAGCGAGTTAAGAGTGCAGCGACATTTAAAGCATCAGGTGCGATACACTCACGCAAATATTTTATGAAAATACCGAGAATGTCCTGGTAGAGACGCGCCGCATCGATATTATGGAAATTTCAGACTATGTAACGTTTTTGAAGTCGATTATAAACAAAGAGACGTGATTTTTGAATAAATAGTTACGGGGATTGGCAAGATTCAGGGCTTCGAATCCTGGGCAGGCTCCATTTAATGTGCCTAAACACATCGTGAAGAAACCTGCATATTTGGGTAGTCCTGGGTTTGTAGTCTACCAAGTCATAGTGGAGGAGCGTGGTTGATCTATGATCTGACTACCCTCTCTCTGAGAAATAACGAAGCCTGTGGCCCAGCAGTGGAACGTTTATAGTTATTAAACTATTTACTCGTAATTTTTTAAATAACAAGTACCTCAGTTTTATATTTATTAATTTTTATATTGTCATTTACGTATTTCTCTTAATTGCTACTATAAGTTTCTTCTCTTTCTTACTTTCTTTAAGAAACTTATAGCAAACAGCGTACAGAAGCAATTAAAATACTGCACAATAAAAAGACTGGCCGGGTGCCTAATTGGTCTAATGGTTAGCATGTTTGACTACAATTCAAAATCTATATTGAGATTTCTTTTAAGATTTTCTCGATATTTGCCTGAAGTTAGGAAGTTGGCTATGAGATCTAACACCGATCTAACGCCTCGGAGAGCACGTTAATCCGTCGGTCCTGCGCCTGATCTTTTCCGTTCGTGTCGGATTCCAGTCACATTGGACTATGAGAGTGAAGGAATAGACATTTTGTTTTCATTTATTTTTGGCTCACCAACAGCAAAATCCGTTGTTATAAAGAGAAGATTATAAGAAGTACTTTATCTAAATTCAAAGCTACTTAAAGGTAAGCACCATATGCAAGCTTATTTAACAATTAATAAATGTATGACTAAAACTTACTTAAATCCTAAGAAATTAAATGTATTAAATCTAAATACCTTACCTTACTTATACATATTTAAATAAGGGAACACACAGAATAAAGAATAATAATTATAAATTATATATATGCACTATTAAAAGAAACTACACGAAGAAACTACACGCTAGTATTATTTCATATATCGAAATCTTTACATTTATTATATAACATTGTCCTTGTGTACTATCCCTATCAACCCGCAGTGGAGCAGCGTTGTGAGTCTGTGCTTTAAAAACCCTCTCTCCTATGAGTGCGGAGACCTAGGTCCTGCAGTGGGACTGTAATGGGCTGCAACTCCAACTCACCTTACCTACTATAAGTTTCCACTCCCTCTATATATATATATATGTTTATTTATATCTGAATCATGTTCTAATTGTCACTCGTTATTTAATACATTCTTATTCATCCACACTAATTCAATTATAATATATTATTGTAACAAATGACAATTTATGTACACACAGTTTTACAGTTACAGGCAGAATAGTTTTACAAAAACATTCCATAGTTTTATGTATAATACTTGTTTGTTAGGATTACTATGGCAGTAAGTAGCAGCCCATTAACGTCCTACTGCTGGGCACAGGCCTCCCCACTCATATGAGAGAGAGTTTTTAAAGCATAGACGCACCACGCTGCTGCACTGCGGATTGGCAGGCATAGTACACAAGTGTACTCTCTATTCCTTCACTCTCCGACGTGACGGCAATCCGACACGATCGGAGAGCGATCAGGCGCAAGACCGAGGAATTAACGTGCTCTCCGAGGCACGGGGATGGATCACACCACCAATTTTTTCCCAACTTCGGGTAAATATTGAGAAAATCTTAATTCTATATTAATAGTTCAATTTTCAAATTGGCCCGAGTCGGGAGTCGAACCCAGGACCTCATATCTGTAGTCGCACAAGCTTACCACTAAGCAAGACCACCACTAGGCTAGCTATAATATTACAAATAATATTTGCTCGAAGTTGGGAAGTTGGAGGTGTATTTCACCCACGTGCCTCGGAGAGCACGTTAAGCCGTCGATCCTGCGCCTCATCTCTCTCCGGTCGAGTCAGATAGCAGTCACATCAGACTGTGAGAGTGAAGGAATAGAGAGTGCACTTGTGTACTATGTCTGCCAACCTGCAGAGACAGGCCTGTGCCCAGCAGTTGAACTATGGTAGTAAATTAGTAAAATTAAACTGCATATATACTTAGATTATCATATTTAGTTACACAAAACAAAGTCACGAAACTATAAACCTATGAGAAAAATGCAAATAGAAACAATACATTGTTAGTGTAATTAAAAAACTCATTTAACTTTCTTGTTGTTTGGTATTCAGCCCGCAATTATTAGTTAGAGACATAAAAAGTAATAAGTTTTAAAAAATATCGAGTATATTAGCCATGACTATAGCTGGAGGGGTGTCGGCGTCGCGGCCGCATCCTACAGCCAAACGGTAAACACTTTGCTGTAATCTCGAGATGAGAAAACTTTCAGTTCTCTTAATTCAGAAACTTATTCAACAACCTAACAACCTTAGAGCGGACCGCCCGGCGGACACAAGACAAACAAACTTACTCTTTAATCTTTGTCTTTATTAAAATAAACATTAAACCATAAAGTATAAAATTCTATATCCTTATGTCTTATAAAATATTCACTTACATTTTCATTTCCCTCTTCAGTAGACCTCAAATTATATATTATACTAGCTGACCCAGCAAACGTTATTTTGCCATATAACAACTATTATGGTTATTAAAACATAGGGGTTGGTGGTAGGAGGGTAAAAAATAACCATAAATAATTGTGAAGTGAAACATCTTTAGGCACATCAGAGTTAAAATTTTTATGGATGAAACGCTTGATTAGCGTCACGAAGATGTGCAGCGTTTTTTGCTAATTCGGTTGAAGGTAATTAAATTTAACTCGTCATCCAATAATTTAAGCTATTTTTCATAAAATATAGGATACAAATAGTTCATTTCATCATTTAGCATTTCTAAATTTTAAATTCAAAAACAAAATTTGATTAATAATTTATAATATTGACAAAAACATGTGGCATTTTTATTTACAATTCGTCATTTGAGATTGTAATAAATTATATGTATTAATTTTCGACACCTTTGATATTTCAATAACAATTAAATTGCGCGCGCGCGCACCGTCACAATAAACCGACACCCTGAAGTTAGCTATAGTCAACATTTTAGCTTTTGAAAAGATTTTTATCGTGTTACGCCAAAGAAGTATAACTTCGCGTGTGCATAAGTACACACACACTTTTTAGTGTACAATTATATATTTATTTCAAGTTATATCAGGTGCAGACACCTTTTTAAATTGAAAGTATTTATATACACATACAACACGTACTCGATATGTTTGTACTGAAAAACATTATTAATACTATATTCAAGGATATTTTTATTATTGTTTACAGCTTATCTTTTTTAACGTCATCTAATCATATGTGACGTAAACTTCGGAAAGAAAGCCGCTTATTACGTTTTATCAGCTTGCATCTTATATCTAAATAACAACTTTTTGGTTGTTTTAAGACTATCTACAATCAAAAAAATATATAATTTTATCTAACGCTAACAATTCGCTGGCAGAAATTATAAACAGTTTCTCACAATTTGTCTGCTAATAACTTTCTGATAAAATTAAAAATGTACACATATCAGAAGTGAAACTTCTTTGGCAAACTTATTTTTAAGTCTTGTTTATATTTATACAAATCTTGAAAACTTTACACTTCCGATTTTCCGAGGAAAAGGAAAAGGAAAGATATGTCAGTAATTTAATAAATTTAATCATGTTTATAAGTATACATCCGTAATAATATTCACTTATACAGCAAAATGAGCGAAAGACATAAAATTGTGTCTTACAAGAAGTAAAAACAAACTTGTTAATGCCATGTTTTGGGTGAAGAAGGTTAAGAAATCATTTGTCAGTGTGAGCGTACACATTTTTATTTGCTATAAAATAATTCAAAAATTATTACGGAGGGCATTTTGACATTGAAAATTATTTAAGCAATAAAAATGTTTGAATTTCATTCCAGCTGCACACAGATGCAAAATATTACACATTGTAACCTACAAAACTATATTTAAAGGATTAACCGCTGAGTTTCTACTCCGCGTAATTTATTTTCCGAACCGGTGGTAGAATTGCTATCAATGGATAGACTACTGACAATCAAAAGTGCTTTGAGGCTACTTGAATAAAGAATATTTATATTTATATTTTAAAACCAAAACAGGTTACGTATTTTTTTAAAAGAAAAATGCGTGGGTACAAAGTACAAATTTCAGAAGTGAAACTTTTTTGGCAAATAAATTTTCAAGTCTTGTTTATACAAATCTAAAACTTTAGACTTCCGAGACTTAGAGGAAGGGAAAAAGGAGGATATGTTAGGATTTTAACGAATTTAATTGTCATTAAAATATATAAAGCGAGTAAAATTGATACAAAAAAATATTTAATCTCAAATGGCGAATTGTAAATAACAATGCTACGTCAATACTAGAAATTATCAATGAAATCATGTTTATGAATTTAAAATTTAGAAAAGAATATTAATGAAAATTTATTAAACGACGAGTGGCAAATTAAAATGCCACATGTTATTTGTAAATATTAAAACTACCTAAACTTCGACATATCTGCGACATGTAACGTTACGTTATTAAACATATTGACAGATTGAAGTGGGGATTCATAAAGTAGTCGTTTGATACGAAAATGTAGATATTACAGAATTAAGTGCATATCATTATCTCGTATGGCTAAGCGTTGATAGTGATCTCAATGAAACATCTCGTACAATGTCGTATTTCGACGTCCAGTATTAACTGAGCCTTGTGCGAAACGCGTCTCTTTAATAGTTGATACAAAGTTTAAATGGAATAAAATGAAAAAATAAATACATTCGCTAAAAGCAATTTGGATGTGCCGTGTCAATTCAATTACTAACACCGAGCGCTTCAGTACCTCGTTGAAGATTAGGGCAATGAAAAAGTATTGCAGGAAAAAACCTAACAAACATTTAATAGACAGGTAGGCGTCCTAAGGCTTGCTATAATTGGACTAGTTATTTGTGTTATCAGGACTACAATTTTTATTTATTTCTTATGTAAAATAAATTTCTGTTCGTTGATTTAAGGTCGTTACCAAAAAAGCATGTCATTGCAAGCAACATTGACAGAAGTGAAACTTCTTTGGCAAAGTTATTTTTCAGTCTTGTTTATATTTATACAAATTTAAAACTTTAGATTTCCGAGCCTTAGAGGAAGGGAAAAAGCAAGATATGTTAGGAATTTAATGAATTTAATTGTCATTTAAATATGAAAAGTTAATAATAAATTTAAATGACGAGTGGCATATTGACATGCCAGATGTTATTTGTAATTATTAAAACTGTCTAACCTTCAAACGAATTGACACAAAAAACCTGCACATCTTCGTGACGCTAATTATCCGTTTCATCCATAAAAATTTTAATCTCGTGCGCCTAAAGAAGTTTCACTTCAAAAAGTAACAGTAAGTGACAGCTCATTAACGTCCCACTGCTAGGCACAGGGTTCAGGCACTCATAGGAGAGAAGGTTATTATTATATTCTATATATATTTACATAGTATAACCTGATTTATAGACAAGTATGTATTTTATAATTAGGTTATTACATGAATTCATCTTATTTAAGAAAAAGAAAACCTTCATATTAATCAATAATAAATAAAAATTAAGAATTTTAATAAATGAATTATGGAAATCATTATAAGATATAACTAACTATAGCTATAGGTACTTGTTATTTTTTTTTAATAATTCTATTGATATTTATTGTTATGCGTGTGTTAGTATGTAGATATATGTGTGTATATTTATTTTAAGGCCTACCTCTTTTATTATTTTCTGCATTTTTAACACAAAGTTGCTTGGAATAGATAGAGATTTAGCAATAAGACCTATACGTACTTATTTATGTTTTTTATTTCATATTCTTATTTTACAAGTGTATATATAGTAAGGTATATAAAAAAATTAATAATTCTTTTTTCAAGCATTTAAAGGCAAAATTATATGGATTTCATTGTTACTTTACCAATAAGTCCTGTGTTAATATATCCACAATAAGATTATTTATAAAATGTATAGTTTATTTAAATTAATATAATAAATATTGCGTAGTGTATTGCACAATTTTATTATGATTATCTTCACTAACTTAAAATGTTTTATTAGTTTTTATTACAACCTAAGGCTTTCACAGCATGAAACTTGGAATATATTATAGATAAGTTTTCAATTAAGTATTCATTTTTTATTTTTCTCTTATGTAGACTAGACTTGAACTAGAACTAGACTAGAATGTTACTGACCCCTAAGTCACGGGCCTATCTAGTTTAAGGGTCCAGGATATTGTAATGTATGTTACTTTTTTATGCCCAAATAAATAAAGTAATTTTTATTCTACTTTTACACTCAGCCCGTTTACGAAAAATAATATATATTTATATTATACATCGCAAAATTACAGAGATATCTATGTATATATAGAGTATTATTATCTTTCTTATGACGAAAGTCGTATAAATAAGAGATATCCAGGTCTTTATTAACTCATTACGATATCTCAGCAACCATAAGGCCTAGAGACTTGAAATTTGGTAGGAATTCCATTTGCCGAGTAGACTTCAGCTAAAAAGGGATTTTACGAAACTCCACATGCAACAGGGGTTGCGGGGATGTTAAATAAAAAAATTCAAACTTCACGTTTACAAACTGTACCTTTTTTGGTATGTAAATCTATCAAAAGTAAATTTTAGGAAATTCCCCTCAAAGGGCAGTATAGATATTTTTCTTATTTGTAAAACGATTCGCCTAAATTAATGAAAATGCTACCAAGAAACCATTCCACGCAGACGAAATCGCGAATTCAGCTAGTTTTGATTAAATGAACAGTGAATGATGCCTATTGAGTGTTTAAAAAATTTACATTGGAATATATTGGCGCACATGAAACATTTGCGCTACGTATTTTCCCTTTTATTTAGCATCTTAAATAAACTCACACAATATAAAGTATTTAAAAATAATATGCATGATCTCTGTCTTTTGTTAGCAAGGCCAAGTGATAATGTTGTCATTTTCATAGATGAATTCAGCAAAGAGGGTACCACTTTGTGAAGCGACTGAGACGCGTCCGGGCGTCACCGTCACTGACATGGACACCGTGCAAGAAGAAAACGACAATGACAGGTCAGTCTAAACACTTTTTGTATTCAAAATAAGCATGTATCGTACTATTTCTGTTACAGTCTTTAGTTAACCTAATACTACTGAAACGTGTTCTATGTTCGAAGTACTTAAAATATGCACTTTTACAGCACTTGAGAATTGTCAAATACAGTTTCATCCGCATATTTTTGACTTCCTTCCTTTCCTTTGCGCCCTGAGAAGAACTCGCAGCAAACTCAGTCGAGAATCTTTTTATATCTTAATTTATTTTATGTAGATTAGAGCAATTGACTCACTCATTTTATCGTCTAAGTATTCCTTCAAATTTTGCACTAGCGGGGAAAATGAAAGGATTAAATAAAACATTTTCATTAAAAATGGTCGTATGGGAGTAAAATAAAAGCAATTATAAGTTTCTAATTTTAAGAGCTTTCAATATTTTCCAAGTTACACATATCGCGCAAACTTAATGAAAATGTAAAAAATGAACGATTTTTATCGATTTACAAATTCCAGTTTAACCAATATATGGATTAGATTGGTTAACTATATAGCTTCAAATTCGTTTGTATTGTGGTTTGGATACGACCATTTCTCGCTGAGGTATCAGACTTTCAAAAAACCCTTTGAAAAATTCTTAAAAATTTAGAATTTTTTTTCACTACAATAACTTTTTAATTAATATTCTTTTAATAAAGGATTTGAATTTATTAAGTGATATCTCTAGAACGTCTTCTGGGAGTTTGTTATAGAAACGTACATTGTAACATTTAAATGAGTTGCAATTTGAAGGAATTATTCAAAAAAACTAATTGCAGGAGCGCCGTTTAAAAATTAAACATTATGTTTAAATCTACCGATATTTTGTGGTGCCACAGCATTTTTTGTACTTGTTTAAATAAGAGCTTTTGACATAGGAAAGTACAGAATTTAGCTGTCCTTCATTCAAATTTTGGATTCTGTGATCATACTAAAGCTGCGAAATTTAATAATCTACAATTAAAGTGACTTTGTTCTTGTTGTCAGTTATGACTTTTAAGTAAATCTTGGCATTTTTCAATAGTTAATTTAATCTTGACTGACATTAAATAAAGATAAAATGGTTATAACGTGTGTTATGTTGTTAAATCTCTATATATTATTCTATCTAGAAGTAACAGTGTGATAGTAGTAAAAATTTGTCTATGTGTAGTACTGGTTGAAAGAAAATTATTTTTTTATATAGATATGATACATTTATTAATATTAATATAATATAAAGTTTAATATGAACTTTTTTGCTATTTTGTCATATACGTATTCACGTGTCCCATCCGTGTTATCTCCTATCTATCTATGTCTGTGATTTTAATCTCACTATTCTTTAACAATTTATTACAAACGATAGCGAATATCTATCTCCAAAGATGTCTGCGATTTCGTGTACACTTCATGATTTCTATTTAACAAAAAAATGACATCTGGCACACCATTAATAGCTTGATCTAAAATAAATGGTTAATCTAAATAGTCTTAGTTCAACTCATGAAATCTTTTTTACAAAAGTAATATAGGTTACTTTAGGTAATAAATTTACTAAAAATTTGCGCTTGTCTGTTATCTCACCTTCTAATAAGTGATGATATAGTCAGATATGGTAATGCGTAAAGTTAGAAAGAGTTAAGTAAAGTAAGTAAGTAGCAGCCCATTATCGCCTCACTCTGCAGGGCACAGGTCTCCTCACTCATACGAGAGAGGGTTATTAGAGCATAGACCCACCACGCTGTTCTACTGCAGATTGGTATAGTGCGCTCGTGCACTCTCTTTAACTTCACTGTCAGGGTCCCATGTAACAAAAAACCCCACACTACCGTAGAGAGACTAAGCGCAGGACTGACGGTCTAACGTGCTCTCCAAGGCACGGGGGTGGATCACAACACCAACTTCCTAACTTCGGGTAAATATTGAGAAAATCTTAATAGAAACCTCAATATCGTTTTTTTAATTGGCCCTATATCTGTAGTCGAACATACTAACCACTAGACAAATGAGGCAGCTAGAAAGAATTAATTTAGAACTTTATGTATTACAGAGATAACTATCCCCAGCTGAAAAGTCTCTCAGTCATACAAACGTAGACAAGTTATAATATTCAATTTCCTAAATTTTTATTACCTGCCAAAGGCACTTCTACCAACAAAGTCATGCTTCTAAGAAAACAAAATCTACGTTGCGTAACGTACTAGACTATGATATCATCACTAGGTTAGATCCCGGTCAACCTGAACGCACGAAAATAAACATTTTTGATAAGAGATTCCGCTGCTTTGGAATTATAATGACTCAATTCGAAAAAACCTAATATTACAAGATGTCGAAATCAGCCAATGACATACTGAGCGATCAAATTGGCGATTTAAATATGAGTTTAACTGAAGAAAATTACACTAGTATTATATTGTGCAGTTATTATTCAGAAGATGCGATATGTAAAGTAACAAAAAATAGTTAATTAAAGTTTCTTTAAAATTGCTTCTTCTTTGTCTTGGTCAGACTAACGCTTATCTTATGAGATCAGTAGCACGCATACCTCTTTGTTTATAAAAGAAATCTAACGCTATAAATTTTCCTACCATTCGCAGACGGTACCTGCGCTAGATAGAATATTAATGAACTCAAATTTTATGTTATTACAAAGGCATAGCTCTTTTAACTTTGTTACTTTATTCCACATCCTATTCTTTACTTGCAAGTACCCTAGACTTCCTCTAATTAAAATTAGAATTATCCCTGTATTGAAATAGAATTATTATTATTACATAATTACAAGGTACCTCATTGTTTTTAGTTTATTGAAATGTTGTAATTGAAAAGGATCAAATAGAGGTGAAAGTAACTAAAGTTCTAATATCTATCAATTAAAAACTGCATTTTAAACCAATTAACGTAATAAACAGGACGATTCAACGAATTTTAGGACAGTGGTTGAGTAATCTAAAAATAAAAAAAAGAATAAAAATACACAAATGCATACGTATTTCCCCTGAAAGAAAGCAAACTAGTCCATTAAAATGTTACATGAGATTTGAATTTTTTAGTGGACGCAATTTTATTTTTGAAACATGTGTGGGAGGCAAATAGAAGCTTAACCCCAAGTATGTGGGGTTGCCGCCATCTTGGAAAAAGTCCTGCAAAAAATTCGTAAAGATAAATTATAAAAAAAAGTTAACAATGGATTAAACTTGTACGGACTTAACAAAATTTTCTGAGAATGTATTTATATTTAAAAATACCATAAAACTAAGTTAAAACATTTCATTTTGACCGGATTCTCAAGAGCATTGACGAACCCCGTAAACTTTGGACAAGTGGATCGGTAACAGCGTTTTAAATGAATGAATATAAAAAAAATTGTAGACAAAAATTTTCCTCAAAAGACCATCAGCAAGATTAGTCTAATGTATTTTTTTGGAAAATGTAAAAGAAGTTATAGAGCAAAAGCGAAAATTTTTGTAGAAATTTTCTCACGTTTTTCTTATAACTTCTTTAATTTTAAATTATTAAACATATTTGTAGGCAAACCAATTTGCTACAAATTATGTCTTCACAAATTTTCTATAGGATACATATTTACCGAGAAATCCGACCGGATAACAAGGACGGCAACCCCACAAACTTGGGGTTAAGCTTCTGTTGCCCCCACACATATTCCAAAAATATAATTGCGTCGACTAATAAATGCAAATGATCCGTTTGCTTTCTGACAGGCGAAATCTGTCAAAGGTTTGTATAGAGATACGTACGCATATATGTATGTTTACTAAACCACTTCCCAAAAATTCGTTAAATCGTCCCGTTTATTACGTTAATTGGTTTAAAATGCAGACTTTAATTGATAGATACTAGAACTTAAGTTCCTTTCACCTCTATTTGATCCTTTTCGATATATCAAGATTCATATAATATTAGTATAGCGTTGACTTATTCAGTAATAATAGATATAATGTTCCGCTATACCTCATTTTTATTAAACATAATTTGACATAAATTCGAAAAAATACTAAGTCTTACAGATGAATTAGAAAACATGAAATCCCTGCATTCATTCTCTATTTGTCCTGCATATATACATACAATCTTACTAAAAAATTAACCATTTGTTCTTAGAGTTACTTTGAAGGTTTATAATATAGTAATACAAACCTACAGTTAGAGACGTTCATATCTTTGATTTTTACATGTAATCATCAGTAATTCGGCTTTCCGATAGATACTCATTAAATGTAGCGTATAAACAAAGTCATTGTGTAATACAGAGTATTTACAGAATTCTAGAAATACAGATATTTAAGGAATATATCGAATAAACTTTCAATAAAACTCCGCGTTTTGGTGTTTCCGCATTCAGCTTTTACATAAAGCAGTGCCTGTAATATGCATGTCTTTAATATAGGATGCTCCGAATATAAATAAGGAAATATGAATTTCTTTAATATTTATTATTTAATTTGCAATTTTCAAAACTATTACATAATTAAATGAACTACTTTAATGTAAATATATGTCACTCTAATCTTAAGACATTTTAACAATAATTAAAAACCTGATACTCACAATAACATATACACAATAACATTCAGATAAGATCACAAGTGTTTTATGTTGTAAATAAAGTAAATTCAGTAGGGTAAGCTTAATTCAACATCCTGTATAAAAGTATAAAGTGTGAAATGCATACACAAATAGGGTTTTCGGTGCAGATAAAGCGCAGAAGCTACGAAAATATTTATGACATTTGATAGACTGCTTTGTGTCGCTTCACAGGATTGTAGTTCGTCGCTCATCTTTGATCTGTTAGTGTAAATCCTCTAAACTAAAACCCCTTTAAACACTAAAAAGGATTGCGGTTACAGACTACAGCTCTGTTTTCATTTTATTCATACAACTGACTTGATTTCACGCAAAAAAATGTATGGGAATGACGTTTCATATCGAAACATCGATACATTAAACGTCATTCCCATATATTTTTAAGCGTTAGCAGACTTCGAAAGTTAAATAGTTTCCGGATCAAGGAGTTTAAGAAAACCCGTGATATTTAATCCCATCGACTTGAAATTTCACATATTCCCCCATAGACGCTCGCTAACATTATGTTTCACTAGATTTCTTCGGGATCAGGAAATATATATACACTGAAACCAATGACACAATAATAGCTTTTCTTGCCTTCCGCTTATTGAATTATATATTTACAGTAAAATGTATCTGTTTAACAGTGACGAGTCATCATACTCCGATTTGGGGCATCTAAGAGAGCGCACCCAAGCTATGTTGAGCCCTGTTCAGGAACCACTGCTCCAGAACTCACACTCATTACCAAGCAGTCGTCGGGTCTCCAATGACATTGACGCGAAACTCGCCGCCAATCTTAACACAAGGTAATTTATATTAAAAAAATAAGTAGGAAAAGTATCAAGGAGTGTCTGCTTAAAAACGATTTGCATATATAATATTTAGCATTTAACTAGAAAAAGGAAGTTCTGCCGAACGTCTATGGACTACAAAAAGTTACCTTAACATGAAATTAATATAATATTTCATTTACATTTCTTTTTTCTCAAATAGAAGCGCTTTAAATATTGCACACCTTACAAACATTTTGTAGTGTAGTTTAATAAGGTGTGTAATAATAGTTTGTTTCCCTAATAATAAATAAATTGATTAATTAAGGCAGGAAAGAAAATTAACTGAAATCTCAATCTATTAATACATTTATTATAAACTACCTATCTAACGAACGTATGTACAGACTTTATTGGTAAATGTCAAAGAGTACATCTTGTTATTACATTTTATGATTATTTTAAACGTTACATTTGTAGTGAATTGATAGACATTAAAACAGGATTGTTAGATTGTTGTTATTATGTTTTATTAAGGCGACCATCAGCTATAATAGCAGCATTTCGCCGACCATCGCAAGCGCTAGCATTATGTGCCGCCACACAAAGGCGATTTCTATCAGAGCTGTCACCGAACTCAAGGAATTCGATGGCATCAACTCACGAGCATCCACCATCCGCTGCGGAAATCATGGGACAGTAAGATTTAATAGATAATAAGAATAAAAAGCCTTTCCTATTGACCTTTAGAGGTAAAGACCTATTCAAATTATCTATTAACTATTTTTCTTTTCTATTATTTACTAAATCTAATTATAATCTTTTTTATTTTATTCGGCAAACGGTTTTTCAATCGTCCACTTGTCAAACAAAGTCCTCCTCTAAAGCTCTGCATTTTCTTCTGTTCCTTGCTGTTTAAAACCATGTTGGAACTCCTATTTGTCTGATGTCATCTTCCCATTTCTTAGCCTTTCTACCTCTTTTCCTTTTCCTGTCCAGTGGATACCATTCTGTTATTAGTTTTGTCCATTTTTCTATCGTGTCTCTTCGCATATGCCCTGTCTGCATTCTTAAATTCTGTTTTTCTCTTTTCCTTTTCCTATCCAGCGGATACCATTCTGTTATTAGTTTTGTCCATTTTTCTATCGTCTCTCTTTGCATATGCCCTGTCTGCATTCTTAAATTTTGTTTTTCTTTTTATGTCTATTAAACTTTTTTCGATACGGATGCGGGAGTTAGAAGAACTCCCGCATCCGTAGAATAGGCATGATAGAATACACATATTAAATAATTGCCTTTTCTCTTTCGGCATTTCCTTGTTTTCATTACTTCGCTTAGTGTCCAATGTCTTTTCCAAGTATCAGTTGTTCTTCTTTCCACTTCCTTTTTCATGCAGGCTATGGTAGATATTAATTGTCCCAAATAAATTTATACCTGTACGTTTTATATTTATTAGCCATTTACTATTATTCCAGAAAGATATATAATAAGTTAAAACTGTAATTATCACCCTTACTGAACTATTATTAGCTTTGCCTTTATGTTTTTATTACGTAGTAGAATCTTTTGAATCGATTTTCAGTACTTCAAATTGAGCTTCATAAGAAAATTTTGAGGACGAAGTATACAATCAAATTTCCCATGTTTGTCCCATTAGCACCTTCTGGATTACCTTTCCCCCGCCTTAAGTAATATGCACGTCTACTAACTTCCTTGTATATGATATGTTTGTAAAAAATTGTATTAATTATAAATTACTCCTAATACTCGAAACTAAAATAATAGATTAAAAATCGGGAAATATACCCATACTTACAGGTTAAAGTTCGACTCTGACCTCACTTTATAATACAAATTTAAGATAAAAATTACTCCATTACAAAATTAAATATAACAATTTTTTTTTATTTTTACTACTAGAAAATAAGAAAAATTGTGTATTTCTAGTTTAGATCCTAAAATTATTTTTTATATTTGCTTCAAAAATTCATCAGTGTTATACAGTTATTGATCAAATTGACTATTACTTCCCATAATAGACTTTATTGAAAAGATATTCTTTCAGCAATTTTCTATGTTTAAACAGACTAGAGAATATTAATGGAAATGAAACGCAGTGGTTTGCATCATTTGCATTAATATGCGATAGTCCGTATAGCATATATGAAAACGTAATTAACCAGTCACCTTGATTAATCTCTAACATATTGTATTGAACATTACCATAAATACACAACGACTGACAGTAACAACATTTAATTTTGTTCCCATTGTTTATATATGAACATAGTTAACAAAACAGTGTTTACAAAAACCTTTATTAAACGCTGTAAATAGAAGGTGAAACTAATACTAAAGCATCCCATGCTTTGAAACAATTACTAATCTCAACAATATTGAGGATTATTTTGTTTTTTAATTTGATCTTCTAAGTAAAACGTGATATTGCTTTCAACTTTTATTATTTCTAATAACTTAATTCTAAAGTTAAAAAAAAAACATCTAGCAAACGATTGTGGCACAAATTATCCACTCTCGTTAAAGTAGGTAATCTTGAAGGTGCAGGTAAAGTTATTGGGACAATTCTTTTTATAATTATTATTGATATTAATGCTAGACAACTTTGGAGAAGCTTCAAATATTCTAATGTCAAGTCCAAATATTCCGTTCTAAAAAAATATACAAGCGAAGCTAAGAAAAACATATAATACAAAAGGGTATATAAGCATTCTACTGTTGACAAAGTACGAAAGTATAGAAGGGTTTTTAAGAAAAGCATTAAAATACCTTTTTGAATTTGAAATTATATGGGGGTAATAAAGACCTACACGAATGCAATAGACATGATACAGATTTTGCTTTTTATTTCAAGAACAGTACAGTGGTATCTTAAATACATAGGAACGATGATCCTGCAGTAGTATAAACTGTATTGCAGTGATCAACGTCTTCCCTTATATAAAACACAGGTTGTACATAATACAATAACAATTTTAACAAATATTTGGCATATATGAATGAATATATATTTTTATGGGACCGTGTGCGAATGATGTGTAAATATGCGCGCGCGTGTGTGTGTGCGTATGTGTGAGCACGGATGTATGTAGTGAGTGTATGCGCGGTGTTTAGTTCTTCAGTTTTTTCGTATGAGAGTGTTAAAAGAAACTCCGTACATTATCTTTTACACTTGTTAGCCGGTAAGGGATAAATATTAAGGGTTTTATTTATCTAAATATAAAGTACACAACTGATTTGCGTGTACTGACGCCTTGCAATTGCACATCGAAGAACTTTTGTAGTGCATACTGACTGTGGTGAGAAGTATCGGAAATAAATGGAAGTTGAGAATTTTTACGTAAAATAGTACGAAGGATGAACAAATGTCGGAATTTAAGTAAGTTACAAGAAGAGTATAATTCAAATGTTGGAAATAGAATAAAATCCCTTTAAAATAAAAACAGTTTACCTAATTAAACATTAGGGAAACTTGTAAGAACATAAATCAGGTCGAGCCTTGGAAATGTTGAGCGACGGACGACATGTTTACTTGACATGTCGACTCTACCACTACATTTTACAAATCTTTCTTACCAAATTAATTTTTCCTACTGAAATTTGTAATAACTATTTTGTGTTTAAAATTTCCTTATCCATCTCATTCGTTCATAACAGTTAAACCTTCGTTCAGGCAAATTCCTGATCTTCCGTGTTATTTATGTGGAAATTGTTTCTCCAAAATGGATTCAGATTTTTTACTTTGATGAAAAATGAACTAGTACCATGTAAAAATTTTCTTAACCAAATCAATTCAGACTAAGAAAAAAGGAATTTAGATAAAAAAAAAATTAAAAAGGCATGCGTACAAAGTACACATGTCAGAAGTGAAACTTCTTTGACAAATGAATTTTTATCTTGGTTATATTTATAGAGACTTAAAGGGAGGGGAAAACGAGGATATGTTAGGAATTTCATGAATTTAATTGTCATTAAAATATTAAAAGTTTCGATAATTAATACAAATAAAATGTTGAATTCTCAAATGACGAATTGTAAATGAAAATGCAACGTACTTTTTGTTAATATTAGAAATTATTATTTAAATTTTGTTTATATATTTAAAATTAATGATTTTATATTGTTTGAAAAATAGTATATTAAATTATTAAATGGCCTGGCAAATGAAAATGCCTTATGTTATATGTAAACATTAAAACTACGTAACTTTCAAACGAATTGGCATAAAAAACGCCGCACATCTTCGTGACGTTAATCACGCGTTTCATCCGTGAAAAATTTATCCTTGTGCGCCTAAAGAAGTTTCAATTCAAAAATTAAAAACATATAGGATCTCTTATTTTGAAAATATCAAAAGGAAAATTATACTTAAGACTCACTAACAGACACTTATGTTTTACTATTTGGATATCCTTCGAAGCTGAAGTAACTAGCTGTTCCCGTTTGTGTTCACTGCGTAGGTCATAATTCCGTGGAAAATTCGTTATTTATCGGATCGAATTGTTAGTGTAAACCAGAGGTTCCCAAACTTTTTTGTCATAAAACCCTCTCAAAATTTTCCTGGTTCCAGTGGACCCCTGTAGGTTCAATACTATCATATTCCCAAAACTCAACTGAAAGTAAACCAATTTTTACAGAACCCAAGGGAGGTTCTACTATTTTTGAACCTTCATTTGTTTGGCATGCCAACGTATTCCCCTATCGAGTCTCTCGTGGACGCCTGGACTACTTTGGGATTCACTGGCCTAAGCCATTCTCAAATCCACAAAAAATTTCAACAAAAGTTTGTGATGATGAAAAGATGATGAAAGAATTTAAACAAGCCAATTTTACAACTATGGAAAACAACTAATGATATAATAACAATCTATGGTGCCACATACAGTCATATTTGCTCATTTGAATAGGAGTTATATATATATATATATATATATATATATATATATATATATAAATATAAAGACTAATCTGGAATCTACTGTGTTTTTGTCTTTGTATTGTGTGATTATTCATGTAAAATATCTCGTCATACATTTAAGTTTAAGTCGCCTATATCCCGCAGAGAACGAGATGCTAAAAGACTCATCAAAGGCATAATAACTGATGCAGATGAGAAAGCTATTTCAAACTAAATAGTACGGACGCTATGTGGCCTGCATTATATCTCACAATACTTGACGCCTACAACGCGTCCACACAATTGTAAAGCGTACCCTTTAGTTAACAGGTAGACCGTGTGACAATGCTTTTGTCTGCATTCGCTATAAATGCTTTTACAAATATTAATTAAAATATGTTTTTAATACACAACACCATGTTCTATGAAATGTATGCGTCATTCTAGGCATTTGTGCAGCCAAATGTACGTACCGCTGATCCCTATTAATACAGCGAATCTACAAAAAAACAACTGTTTAGAAGAGCAGTTTAAGCTTAGTTTTATTGATAAGCACCTCAAAATCTGATCTCTAATAATTGGTTAAGTAAGATATCGAGTGCGGATGGGCATACCGAGCCTAGCGCGACAACAGCGGGGACTAATTCTGATTGGTCAACCGCCGGCGACCCCCCTACCGCATCTACCTCAGCACCCGTAATCTCCATCTCGTTACGACCGCATGTGTATGCCGGGTAGAAGTGTAGTGTAAAAAGACCCCCCAGTGTTTGTTACGTTCCCGGATGACTCGATGACAATCGACAATCTACTTTATCAGGTAGGGTCCGACACCAACCCAAACCTTACACAACGACTCCACTGGCGGGGTTGAAGTTCCCAATTTCTAACGTCACCCAGACGTGGACTCCACACACGTTCCCCGGGGGCGCTCCAGCGTTGTTCGTGAACGTTACTCGTACTCGCCCTTGAAGCAGCGTTCCCACTCGAAAAGTGGCGGCCTGCATAAGAGCCCGTTCTTCCCTCCAGTTACCCTGTAAAAGCCAGTATGGCTATCAGCTAATGACACTCTGAACAAAAAAAATTGTAGGGTTGCACATTGTCTGATATGTGTTTTAATGTCAACGTTACCCCAAGGCGAAGCTCCGTGTTGCAGGAGATGCCCTTGGAGCAGCGATTCCACGAGAGCTTGTCCGTTTAAAAGCTCGCATTCGAAAAGTGGCGACGTTCCTTAATACTTCGCTCCGGTTACGCCAATAGGGCAAAAGCTAAAGACACTCCTAACAAAAAAATAGTAGCGTTTCCATTCGCCAACGGCGTACATCCTACAACTAAATGCGAATTGTGACCAAACTAACTTTGAAGTCCCGAACCCAATACAATCCACTGAATTACTACAGGAGTAACTACTAAGACTGGTTTATTATTTTTTTAATTCATGTAACTTTCTGATGACATTAGTTGTAACTGTTTCCTTTTTTATTTTAGTGAAGCTTTAAGCAAAGCTTTATCCGCACTATACTGTAAACTATTAGTTGTACTTGGTTTGGCGTTTCCGGTTACTGAAGTTATAGCCAATGGTGTACCAGACGCTTATTACCAGGTAAAGATATAAAAAAGTGTACGTGAAGGAATTTCTTTGGCTTCTTTGTATTAAATTCTATAATAAAATTTTTTTATTTACTTTCATTTTATATATAAATATTTTGTTGTCACTTTTTTACTGAGTGAAGATACAAAAGAGTTATATACAAAAGAGTAAGAGATACTAACGTTAGTGATGTGAAACGACTACACTTAACAGCGGTACATACCGATTAGGGTTTTTGAGGTTTTTTTAAGTCTTAAAATAAAATCGTAATATCTATCTAGTGATAGATACGATAAGTAGCAGCCTTTTAACATCCCATTGCTGAACACGGGCCTCCTCACTCTTAGGAAAGAGGGTTTATAGATAGACTTACCACGCTGCTTCATTGCGGGTTGGCAGACGTAGTACACAAGTGTATGCGCTAAATACAAGTACACTCTCTGTTCCTTCACTCTCATAATTCGGTGGGACGGTAATCTGACACAACTGGAGGGAGACCAGGTGCAGGACCTATGGCTTAACGGGCTCTCCGAGGTACGGGAGTAACGCCCACAACCAACTTCGAAACTTCGGACAAATACTAAAAAATTTTTAACAGAAAACTGCAGGACCGGTATTTGAACCGAGGACTTCATTCTGTAGCTGAACAAGCAAACCACTAGACCAATGAGGTAGTCATAGACTGGAGAAATACATATCGTAATGTAATCACGATTTTAGACGAACCGATGTAAAGGCTTGTCACCGTAGTGGTGATTTTTCATCTAATATGTTAACTTTTATTTAGATTATGGGCAAATAAAATAAGGCTGCTTAGTCCATGTGCAGTAAGAATCCTTGGTTTATCCTTTAAGGATGGTATGTCGGATACTCAGAAACTTTTAGAATAGTAATCACTTTATAAAAAATCGGTATTCTTTAATTACCGAATTTTATGAAACCGGTTCACATCACTAACATATACCTACCGCACATAAGGCAAAAATCTTCTCTACCGAGCCATAAGAAGTTTCACTTCAAAATTATTTACTTTTATTTAAAGTCCTCTATATGAAGCACTATAACTTGTTATAATTTTTTCAGGGTTTCTACATGTACTTATACTTAGTGTCATTAATATTCGTGATATTCCAATACGCAAATTTAATGCGAGAAAAGGCATTCAACATGTTAATTAATAATCGAGGTAAGTATATGTCATATGAACTGAGTTTGCCTTTGCTAAATAACAAAAATCTCTAGACTCAGTAATTAGCCGCATTTGCGTAACAAAATACGACATTAAAATCACATCTTGTTTGCATAATTGCCACTGCAAAGAATATTACCTCGGTTACTTCGTATTCCACTAACGTTTTCAGTCATTCCTCTAATGAATTCTCGTTGTTTTATATAAATGGGTTCTTAAATTACTGTCAAAATTGTCATTAAACAATATATCGTTAAGAGAAATATTACACATAACACACCTATAGCTTGGCCTGGACACACAACTACATATCGTCGCTCGAAAACAAACACGTAGTAACACGCAATTCCAAAAATGTTAATCAGCCCCCTAGCTTCGAATGACTACAACACTACTATTTGTTCATGTGATGATGTGACATATCGATATAATACGTCATTCCCTTGCATTGATTAAGCCTTCTACTGGCGTTATCGTACTTAGAATGCCATCTTGTCTACAGGCTCTTTTTTTTCACGCTGGGAAATGCCTTCACGCACCCCGTTCAGATAAAATCTGAACGGCAGTGTGGGACTCGCAGTAAGCCAGAATACACCAGTAAAACCCAGAGATACCCGCCCTATCCTTTAGTGGAGCACCAGAGGATCAGTTGACGCAATCTACCCTGGTTCTCTGGGATACTCCTGCTGGGAATATAGGAAGGGGGTAGGAGCAGCGCAAATCTACGCCTCCCACCTCCCGACCTCCTGCACCGAAGAAGAGGAGCTTCTATAGAATCCTCCCTCTGCCTCTCACGTGCCTCCTTCAGCGAAATAACAGATTCGCAGAAGGAGGCCACTGCCCTCCACTCCCTTTCGCTAGTGAGCATTGCGCCAACAAGACCCTCCAACGAAAGGTCTCCTCCGACCAACGATGTCAAAAGATGCCGCTTTCCCCATGCGGGGCATTTTTCGGATCACCATTTTTATATTTTGTTGTAACGTATTGACTTTAGGGGCCCTAAACTTTTGTTATAGAAATATTTTGGGGGTTACTACGTCTTTGCTTTCAATAGACTTTCAGACGCATAAGTACGTTTATTTTATTCTATTTACAGTTTCTATTTAATCTTTTTTATATTATTTATATATTGAAATGGCATACTGTAAATTTTGCTAAATGTTTAAGGAAGGCCCAGTCGTTTAAAATACTTACTTACCTGGTAATTTTTACAGTATGAGACCCATGTTTGTTTGTTGATGTTTTGGTGAAAAAATATTATTATAACTTCATTTATAGATGCAGTGGACAAGGAAGATAAAAATGGCACTGGAAAGGCAACGCCAATAGAAAAGACCAAGGAAAAGGAAACCATATCACGATATGGAAGCTTTTATTTAAGACTTGGAGCTATAGGTATATTGTATTTAATGAAAAACAACTATTGCGTTCAAAACCAGTGGTAGATAATTAGTCTACGGGCAACCTAATAACGATTCAGAAGAGTTTAATGAGCCTTCTTTCATCGCTTATAACTTGACTTTTATCTCAAATGATAGTAAGTGAGATTACAGTGTGCTTACTTGGAAATCACTTATTGGACAATTAGTATCATTGGTCTAGTGGTTAGTATTTTCGGCAGGAGAGGAGGAGGCACAGACATGAGACAACCCAGGACGGGTTCGAGTCCTAGGTCGGGAAAATTTAATAATGTATATTCTGTTTTCTATTAAGATTTTCTCCAATCCCGTGCTTCGGAGAGCACAGTTAAGCCGTCGGTCTTGCACCTGATCTCTCTCTGATCGTGTCCGATTCCAGTCACTTTCGACCACGATAGTGGAGGAATAGAGAGTACACTTGTGTACAATGCTTGCTAACCCACAGTGGAGCGTGGCGGGTCTATTCACTGAAAACCCTCTCTCTTATGAGTGAAGAGACCTGTGGAACGTTAATGGGCCGCAACTTGCCTTTTTACTTATTACCCGCGATTTTATATTGCTGACAGTTTATTGCTTGAATATCTCACCTGATGGTTGGTGATGATACAGTCTGAGATGACTGGATCATATGGTTTCTACACAACATCGGACGGGAACGCAATTCGTTTAATTGATGGCATGTCTTTGCCGGTAGGGTGTTAAATAACACGGCCGAAGCTTCCTCTAACAATCTAGACGCAGATAAATGCATATTTCTATGTTTGCCCTGCTGGATTTCCAACTCAGAACCTCTCTCAGCGAGACTTAATACTTCAATATTTCATATTTTATTTGGTTTATCAAAATATTTTTCTTTTTCAGCTTTTGGTATTGGATCAATGGTATACAGTGGCTTAGAGTTCGGAGAGTATTTCGAAATGTCCGATCGCTGCCGTTCCGTACTCTCTGCACTCACTCCAGCATTGCGTATGGCGTTAACATTAGCACAAATGCAATTCATCTTCCTTACAAACAAAGACATTGAAATGGGCAGCTACAAAATGATACAAAGATTCGGATTTATGCACATGATCGCAACAAATCTATGCGAATGGCTTTACGTACTCGTTGAGGAAACGAAACACGAAATTCATCATCTAGAACATTCTATGTTTGCACCTTCTAACAACACTCATGATAATGTAACAGATGTTATGCCATGCAGACGGTCGAATATAATGGGTACACTTGTACAAAATGCATCGCCATTCCTATTCCCATGTACGATTGAATATTCACTTATATGTGCTGTTATTTTATACGAAATGTGGAAAGAGGTAAATATATATACTATTCACGTATTTTGCAACCCAAATATTAGAGCAAGTAAAAATTTAAATATTTTTCTTTTTGACAGGTAAAATGCACTCCTGAAGACTTTGAAAAGAAATTCATACCTCTTAGAAACAAATCGCGTAATAATTCAGTAACACCGGAAAAAATATTACAGCAGTTTGGTAAGAATTTTGTATATTTACAATCATAACTAAAACAAAACCCACTAGTTTTAACTATTTTGTTATTGAATGTGTTTTATTATGTACCAAAATTAAAGTAAAAATCCTTGTATAAATAACGATGTCTTTATGTATTTAAAGTATTAATAGAAATAAGTCGGTGTTTAAATGAAATTTTTATTAACCTAATATGTCAGTACAATGTAATACGAAAATATTTTCAAAAATATTGTTTCGTAACTGCCGCATTGGTCTAGTGGTTAGCATGTTCGACTACAGACATGAGGTCCTGGGTTCGAGTCCCGGGTCGAGCCGATTCAAAAATCGATATTGAGTTTTCTATTAAGATTTTCTCACATTTGCCCGAAGTTAGGAAGTTGGCGGTGTAATCCACTTGTGTACTATGCCTGCCAATCCACAGAGGAGCAGCGTGCTGGGTCTATGCTCTAAAAACCCTCGTCCCTCGGAGCGAGGAGGCCTGTGCCCGGCAGTGGGACGTTAATGGGGTGTTACTTACTTTTTTATATAAATAATTGACAAATCTAACATAGTATCATTTAATTTACTGATTTACTAACCAAGTAAGTCTTGGGTACTTGAATAATAACATTATTATATTAAACTCAGTACCCTTCGCAATGAATCTTTCCAATATAAATTTGTTAGTAAAATATACTAGTAAAGAGACCTATTTCTAGTTTTACTGTTATCGATCTATATATTGTGCTATATAAGAAACAAAAAATGTTTTTACTTATGGCCATTATAGACTCTAAAATCATCCAACCATCCCTAACAAGTCGCATGCTATTCGCATTTAATTAGAAATTTAATAAAGGAACATTTCGTATTGTAGGCGGTTGCAAAGTAGGGATTTCTCATATTTCCACGGGGTCTGAAAACAACTAATGTTACCTGCCAAAACAACTAATGTGGACCTGCCCCCAAGACAAGACGATATTCTATGTACGATAACTCTACGTCGAACGACTAGAACACTACGATTTGTTCATGTGATCACGTGATATATCGATATGACACGTCATTCGCATATATTTTTAAGTGTTCTAATGGCGTTAGCGTACTTAGTATGTAATCTTGTCTACAAGCCCTGTTATCAATTAATAATATTATTTTTTCTAGCTGGTATGTTGGGTGTGAGCTCACCACATGGAAGTAGAAATGCTTTACACCATTTTTCAGTAGACTGTTCACACGCACATAGAGGCCTCTTCGCCGGGATACTCCTAATTGTATTAACCATTATATCATTAATTATGTTCTTCGTACTTGCAAACAGCCCAAGCACCGTGAACGTAAGAAAAACTATTTTTGAATAAAATTTTATAGACTTCATATACTTAATTCTTTGAGATTAGCCTCCTCGTAAACGACTGGATTGTAGAATTTTTTGACATTTGCTGTTCTTCTTCAACAAGTACTTTTTCACATACTGAGATGATACAGAAGATAACAATGAACGTTACGTCACAAGCAAAATAGTATCTTTACTAAATAAAAATAAAATATTCAATATTTCTCTTCTTATCTGTGCTGGACGAAACGAAACGTATGGCCACCTCTTGTGCTTCAAAGGAGAAGAAATCAGAAGTTTAGAAAGCCTCCGCTTTCTAAACCTCTGATTTCTTCTAAAATATATATTTTAATAAAATGCTGTAAAGGGCAGTTTTATCTACACTCAATATATAACGTATGGAACGTATTAAATTGGATAAGAAATAATACTCTATTGTATAAAGTAGCTTGAAAAAAAACACGACAGATGAAATGGTTATTGTGGTTTATATTTTCGTGATAAATATACCACTAAGGATTTATTTATTGATCTTTATAAGATATATATTTCCGTAGCACATTAATTTGATCTATTTCGTAATGTTTAACCAGTTTATGCGATTTAAGTGCACAAAAATGTGTTTGTTACGACATCACATTAAAAATATTTGAATATTTGGTTTTTCTGTGCCATAAAGTATATAATTTATACATACTATCTGTCCACTTGAATCATTCTATCTAATTCCGAAAACTGCCTTAAAATCCAATGAGTAGTTTATAAGATATAAGCGAACAGACAATAGAAGTGACTTCATATTAAACTGTGTCCAGATTTTATTCTTTTGAATAAATCAATATAAAATACTTTAAATTTTTTTATAGGATGCAATATTTGAAGTTAATATATGCGAGTTAATATTATACACGCTCAGTATATTAGCATCTGCAACCGCCTTAAAGCAAATGAGGGAACTTCCTTATAAGAGGAAAACACAAGGTACATAATTAATGCAATAATGTAGTCATGTATTTAATAAGGGCGGCTTACAGCTTCCCTCTATAATGTTTTGCTAGTTAATAATAATATTATAAGACTTCTATTTCATATAGTCACAATTTTTCTAATGCGTATCTAATCGTGACGTTCGTGTTGATAGCAATCGTCACGTAAGGAAGACGCGTTATGCCTCTTATCTAACAGTTAATTGAGCAACAGGTGGCAGTAACCGCGTGTTTTTTGGTTTAAATCATAAATAGAGTTTGATTGTCTCATTATTGATGCCCTTGTTCATACAATGGTACGAGTACTGGCCTTGTTAGCAGAGGTTCTGGGTTCGATCCCAGCAGAATAGATTTCGATACTGTGTAGAACCCATTGGAGGTAAACCACCTTTAACCAGGATAGCGCACTTCCATCTTAAATTGTATTATCTCTTGTCAGGTCAAATCACAATCAAGCACTAACATGTCAGAAATAAAAACACACACATATGCATAGATTTATTTCATTTTATATAATTTGTTGTCTGTCTCTAATATCAAATTTACACCCTGGATGCGTGGCCTTCAGGCACAGTGCGATTTCGTCGATCCTTCTTCCCGCGCGTGCAAGATATGGATCGAACTCCCAGCCACGGTGTTTCCGCAAGGTTATAGCTTAGAGACGTTTAAGAGGCAATTAAACTCCTTTTTATTAGGTCGGTAACACATCAGAGGTCCCTATGGTGCTGCAGGTGTCCTTGGGCGGCGGTAATCACTTAACATCAGGTGACCCGCAAGCTCGTTTCCTTATCAAGGCTATAAAAAAGTTATAATAATAATAAAGGTCACCTGCAACTTGTGATGTTATAGGGCAGGAGTCGGTAACCAGAAGGCTGTAGGACACTACAGTGAGGCCCGCAGGCAAACAACGTTACTTTTATAACGATAAATATAGTTAAAAATACAAAAAATTGTTTTCTAAAATTTGTAGCACACACCATTTCCTCATAACATCTGTGGCCTGCACCAAAATTTGTGATCCTTCTATAAGAAAAGTCTGCTAAGTCATGTTAAAGGGAATAAAAAACACAATTTTTTTATTGGAACAAGTTAGGAAATTGTATTTTCTAATTTGTCTGAATCTGGACTGGTGGGAGGCTTCGGCAGTTGTTACCATCCTACCAGCAAAGACGTATCCCCAAGCATCAGGTGTGATTACAGTCAAGCGCTAACCTGTCAGCAATAAGAAAAGAAAAAATATTATAAGTTTACGAGGTTCATAGGAATTGAGTCCAAAAACTACATTACTTGTTTTTTAATAAAATATTATTTTTTTCAGCCGTTCTAGGTTTAGATACGTCGTTGTTAATTCTAGCCCAATCTGGAATGTTCGTATACTGTATGTTCAGTCTTATAGGATGTCACCACACCCTTAACAAAAGCAATGGCGCGGGTCTTACTGGTTTCTTCTCTGAATTTTTATCTTTAAATCAGGTAAATGATTGCTACTTTAATAAATATACAAATTTATGCAAATAAATAAAATGTGAGAGCCCGTTTGTACTTTAAAATTAACAGCTTTTCACCAAATGAAAGTAAATACTGAATTTATACTGAAAAAATGGTTTTTCTTTTTGTTATGTTTGTCTATCTGCCTGTATGTTTGCTTCCCCTAGTCTCTGAAATGGATGGACTGATTTTGACCGGACTTTGAATGGCAGATAACTAATGTTATGCGGAGTACCTTTGGCTTCTTTTCTTTAAGTAATAACTTAAGTAACTGAGCAAGAATTTATTTTACTAAACAAAGGCATCTGAAACTACGCAGTCTTAGTGTTTGAACTAGACCTGACTTTTATTTGCCTGAAATTATCGGTATTAAAAGTACTTAATGTAGACAGTCTAACGTACTAATTAATATGTTTTTATTAGCATTATGTTTTAAAATTTATATGATTAAAAAACGATGAAATATGTTGATAAATCTGGTGATATAAACATTAAAATTACAAAAACGTTAAAAACGTCACTAACACAAAAACACACATATTTAAACACATACACACAAAAAAACTTGTTGGTACCTGTATTTATAAAAACTAATAAACACTGGATATTTATCTGCTATGTTTTTAAAATAATCTGCAAGCCAATTTTGGTAGAAAATAATTTCAATTAAATAATAAGATCATGTCGTCTCGCATTTCTAAATTTGGTCTGATAATGCTGTTTTTATATTGATATATAACCTGCACATAATATTTTTTTTTATATCAAACGATAATATGAGATTTAAGTTGATACTTCTTCTGTAATAAACTTTCAAGGCCGCATTTTGTCAAATTTTGAAAAAGCTATAAAAATGCGATAACTCAGAAATGGTCGAGATTAAATTAGTCCAAATAATCACCGCTCTCACCTCCTAACGAGAATATGTCGAATTACCAATAATCTAAAGCACACTCGTTTTTTCTGTTATTATTTTATGCTCCATAACACTTTGATCAATTTTCCTATTCTTTTCAGACAATTCTACAATCTCTATTCATAATTGATGCATGGTGGCGTAGAAGTTGTACCTCAGAGCAAAGAAGGAAGAAGCCAGGAAGACAATTGGTTACATTTCTTCTTGTCGTCAACATGGCTATGTGGGCAATCAATACACTTGAAAAGGTATCTACTAATTTTCTACATTTTTTTGAAGTGAAACTCCTTTAGGCACATGAGGGCAACATTTTTACGGATGAAACGTGTGATTAGCGTCACGAAGATGTGTAGCGTTTTTATGCCATTTTTTGAAGGCTAGGTAGTTTTAATGTTTACAAGTAACATGTGGCGTATTAATTTGCCACTCGTCATTTAATCATTTAATATACTATTTTTAATAAAATAAAAATATTTCCTAAATTTTCAATTCAAAAACAATATTTAATTAATAATTTCTGATATTGACAAAAAACACGTGGCATTTTTATTTACAATTCGCCATTTCAGATTTCAATAAATTATTTCTATTAATTTTCGACACTTTTAATATTTTTTTTTAATGAAATTCCTAACATATCTTCTTTTTTCCTCCCTCCCTTTAAGCCTCTGAAATCTAAAGTTTTAGATTTGTATAAATATAAAAAGGGCTTAAAAATTAGTTTGATTTCTGACATAAGTACTTTTAATAAACTTATATATTATGTATAGAGTAAGTGATAATAATGACAGTATTGGTGTGGATTATTAAAGACCTGTTTAATTTTATTATTTAGTCAGTAGCAATTCCGTTTACGTCCCACTCCTGGAGGCTCTTTGGAGAGAGGGCTATAAAAAATAGACCTACCATCTTGTTCCTCTGCGGGTTGACAGCCTACACTTACCCCAGAATTATTCCTGGGATATGCAGGTTTCCTCACGATGTTTTCCTGCACTGAAAAGCTCAATTTTATAAAAATACCTGCCCAGAATTCGGACACACGCGTCTCAACACCAGGCCAACATGGCGTTTATAAAATGTATTACTTGATAATTTAAAATTATTTTAATAAACTTTTGTAACAGAATCGTGCTGAGTTCCGACCAGCTCATCTCGCTTTTTACGGACCATGGGCGTGGACTATCATCACACACGTATCTATGCCTCTTGCTATCTTCTACAGATTCCATTCCACTATCTGCCTCTTCGAGATATGGAAGAACAGCTTCAAAAACAAACCGATTTATTTGAATATTTAAATATAAATGTGCTTTAATGAAAATAAATGGAGATTAGGATCTACATGCTGTCGTTGTTATTTCACTAACATTTAAACCTGGCCTACTTATAATCTATCTAACCTTTAAAAGATTGATAATAAAGAGTTTATCTGTTTAGATAAATCCTGCAAATAGTAGCATCACAATGTATCATCTAAACAAGGAAATGAAATCAGTCTATATCCATATTTTTTTATTACAACTAGATAAGCACTTGACTGTGAACTTGATGATAATTGGAGATGAGAACAGTTAGTAAAAAATAATTCATCTTATAATAGAGTCTCAAGAGAATTTGTTGTTTTTATTTCACTATGATTTGAAAGCTACGGAATAGACTTTAAACGTTTAGAGGAATGCTTTTAATTGCGACAAAAACTCGTAATTGTTTCGGATCAGAATCATATCGGAACGTGTCTTTAACGAAGGGCTAATGATTCTATAGTTATTATATCACTAACATTTGAGTTTGAAAATAGACCAGAAGAATGCTGCTAATTGCGTTAATAACATCGTAATTCCTCTTCTAGGTCAAACGACGACGTATGACCTAGAAGAGGAAGCGAAATGAATCTATATCCATATTTTTCATACACAAAAGTGTTTCATTGATATCTCACTTGAAGTTAACTAACAATTAGAACAGTTAATAAAAGATAATTCATCTCTAAATAGTTTTAAACGGAATTGTGTCTTTAATGGAAGGCCAATACTAACTATGACCGAATTATAAAAAAACGATTTCCTGAGTTTTTTACACGTATCCTAGCCGTGATAGCCTAGTGGTTTGATAGATGGATTGTCGTTTAGAGAAATCGCAGGTTCAAATCCATTAAATTCCTTTTTATAAAAATGCAATCTAAGTGCATGTATATTGTACTTTCCAACCATTATTATTTATACAGCCAACCCGCATGGGAACAGCGAGGTGGGTCTATGCTCTAAAACCTTCTTTCCTATGAGTGAGGAAGCCCAGCAGTGGGACGTTAATCGGCTTTTTTTCTTGACGGGGAGGAAATATTCAAAACATACCCGAGAAATGGGGAAAGGAAATCGGGATATGTGGGATTTTTACTCACTAAAATCTATCTATCTGTTGCTCAATTGGGAGCTGCCAGATCCCCCCCCCCCCGACAATTGTCGACTTTATAGCGCTCGCTGCTGTTGCAGTTTGGTTATCGCCGCAGACCTGATGAACGCCCTTGTGTTCGGGATCAACCCTCTCACGGGTCCTTTCGGCAGTCTCCTTTTTGCGAAGAACATCTTCACAAAAGGAGACCACCAACCTCCACGCTTCCTGAACCTTAAGCATCACTGCAGCTACTGCTTATACCGAGAGATCTTTTCCGATTTTATTCACGAAGACGCGTCGTTCGGAGTGCCACGCTGGGCACACTTCAAGCGTATGCTGAGCGTCGACTTAGTCTGCCCCACAGTGATGGCATACAGGTCCATCCTCCTGTCCAATTCGAAACAGATACTCACCAAAGCAACTGTAACCGATGAGCATCTGTGTGAAGCTAAACGTGACGTTGCCGTCACTCCTCTTAATCCAAGCCTCAAAGTTAGGTAGAATCACCTTGACGACGCGTTGGCGTATTGAGCGTTCCTCCTCGAGACGTTAATAGGCTGCTACTTACTTACGTTACTCATGGCTAAACCTGTACACGGAACTACGAGGATAACTGTATATGTATCTATAACAAACTCCTACAAGTTACAAAGATGTTTCTTTATAAATAATTGAGAAATCCTTCTATAATTTGAAGGACGGATTTAAAAACGTAGAAGTGAATGATTGCTCTAATCGATATAAAATAAATTAAAGATATATATTGAAATAATGATGGCAAAAAAAATGTACACTCGACTGTGCTTGTTGTGGGCTCTTTTCAAATCTGGCCGCCAAACCCTCGTAACTTTAGATTGTAAGTCGTTTTTAATGTCATCATCAGTCGCACATTTCAATAATATATGAAAAAACGATATTTGACTATTAAAAGGCTATATAAGCTACTTGAATAAAGGTATTTTGAATTTGAACGTAAGGCTGACACATATGCTTAAAAAAATTAGCTAAATTTTTGCCAATAACCTTGAGCAGCAATTATTTGTACTTGTCACAGTTTTTTTTATCAGCTTTACTGGATTAAAACGTCCTAAATATTATGATAGTAGTAAGGACATTCAATCCGTTATGTATATAAAGTAAGTCATCGTGTTTTCACTATACTCGTATGGTACAAACTTCGATTAATGTTATGCAAACCTATCATTATAGTTAGGCAATGTCCACTCAACAATAAAGTATAGGGATATTATATATTGGAAGGAAAAATTCAACAGCCCCTCGAATATAGAGTCAAGTATCACGACTGCGTACTGATAAATTACTTTACTGTACTAATAAATGGAGTGACAAAAACATAATATCTTCATACGTAGGGGCCAACCAATTACTTTAACGATAAATTGAAAAATATTTTACGTATACGTACACTGTCAAGAGTGTAAAATAAACACGTGAACTTTTAAATTATTTGGTCAAATTTCCGTCGTACGTGATGAAGCATTTAACGCATCGAATGCTACCCTTTGTCACGACCGCCAACTGGCAACAATACACGCTAATTGTTTACGTTTACTCCACGGATATATAATTATTTCTATACATTAACCGTGAAAAGTGAAAACAATGAAGAAATTCTGCTAAATATTTAAAATAGATATACAAAATCATACATAACTGGCAAGACTGACCAAGTTTCGCTATGGCTTGATGTGGTAAATTAACGCGTCATCATCACGTGACACCGTTTTTTGGCTTCAAATGACTCCGAAATCATTTACTAGCTTAAAGATATGTATATACAATTAAATATCACGACGAATCTTGGCCTCACTTCTATATAAGGTCAAGCAATTCATTAAGCACTTGCACGTAATAAAAACCATTTTTTTTTAATAACCATAGAAATAGAATCGACCGAACCTAATGATATCTTCGTTACCAATGGAAGGGCTTGAAAAGAATCCGTTAACAAGCTTGAATAAAAAATAATTAAAATCTCTATTCATCTTGCTTTAGAAACTCCAAAAAATATGTGATACTAGCTGACCCCAGCAGTGTTACCCGCGTAGTTCTTGATTCCGTTATCCCGTTATTAGTGCAAGTTACGTCGCGAAAGGAACATGTATGACGAATGCCAAATCAAATGTCATTTAGGCAATCTCTTAGTAAGTTTCACTTATATCCAGATCTCGTGGATATATGGAGCAAGAAGTTTTTAGTAAGAGTTTACGTCGCGAGAGGATAATATATGCCGAATTTCAAGTCAACCTGGTGAGTATTTTGCAGATCTGGCAGTAAGTTGTCATTTTTCCCTTATATATCCGGATCCGGAATACGCGGAAACTCGTTCTTAGTGAACGTCTACGTTGTCTACATTAAATTGTAGCTTATGTCCTTTATCAGGCTCTAGTCTGTCTATGTATACAATTTCATTTAAATCGATTCAGTAGTTTTGGCGTGAAAACGCAACATACAGAGTAACTTTCACATTTAAATTAATTTAAATGACAGACAAATATTGTTAGAATAAATCATCACGCCTCATTTCTATAGGGAAAGGTAGAGACCACGCCCTTCCACTTGCCACGATCCTTGCATATAATCCTTCTTCTGCTATACCCAACTTTCACTACCATACAATGATGTTGGCACCAACACTCCTTGCACATGCAAGCAAAGTGAATCAATTACTCAGTCAATATGTGTATGCATTGAGCAATAAACTCTTAATTTATCATTACATTATATGTAATTACAGACACTGTAGTTTTATATATGTGTGTGTAAATTTAGAAGCAGGATGTAAAATTTTCCATCCAGTAAACAAAAGATTTTGTTTGCTCAACATTGAAATCGTATTAGTCATCTTAGTTACGGTCATAAATTTTCGAGTTCATAGAAAATTTTTAGATGTTATGACGTAATGCGTACGCCCAAAACATGGAGGACACGTCACTGATTTTATCAAAGACTGATCCCTCAACAGCGTGAGATATCTTATCTCGCAGAATTGGATTTACTATGCTTAGACATTCATGATTATCAACACACTAGATTTCTTTGTGAACACCGAAAATGCAGATCGGAGACAAGAAACGAAACATATCAAGGAATACGTCGCATATCGATTACCTTGCACGCGTTGATCCCAAGACTTTAAAGAATATGGATGATTTTATTGAACATTGGTAAGTTTTTCATGTGTCATTCTTTCTAAGATATATTACCGATTCTTTATATCTTTTTTCAGACGAAATGTTTTCATAGATTTGCTAAATTTAAAAACTAATTCAGTTCTTATCGTCATCTTAATAAATAAGTCAAAAGCTCTGTTAATTTGGTCATGTTAGTGTTTAGCTTTATAAAAAAACTTATTTCAAGTGACAAATCTATGTATTAATGATTTATAGGACTAGAGAAGCAAGAGATTGCAGGCCATCAACGTCATCAGTCTATGAACATGGTCCACACCACCATTATCATCCACATCGGCAAATCAGTACTAGTTTAGAAAGAAAAATACGACATGGACGGTTAGTATCCCATATTTTCAATAATACCGTATGAATTTAAAAAGGGTAACCTTTTTTTTAATATAAACTCCGTTATTAAGCGTAGAATTAATAGTGGAATGCACGTATTATTTCTAATAAAATCAGCCAGGAAAAACTGGCTACTTCATAGACAGTAGTGTGTGTAATATCTTTTGGGATATTTTTTATAAAATTTAAACGTTTAGTAATGAAACTACATAACTTAGATAATCATGTGACATAGTGAGTATGGAAGGCCATCTCAAAGCCTTCTCTTTGGTGGAGATGGTGAAGTTATTTGTAACTTATTTGTTTTTAAAATTTTCAAATCATGCCGACTGTCACAATTAGCCAGGGATGCAAATTGTTCATTATTTAAATTTCTCCCTAGACTAGACCTTTATCCGATATACCAGTGCTTGGCCTTTCAAATCGTTGTGGAGCAGTATGGTGGGTCTATACTCCAATACCCTCTTCCCTGGGAATGAGGAGTGCTGTGTATATTTATCTTAGATTTTTTGTCGCTGCGTGAAACCTATTTTATGTTTGACATCTAAAAATTTTCTATTTTCATACATTTTTTGCCTGTAGGAATACTTTTTTTTTGTATAATATAAATGTTAGTTTGCAGGTAAATAGTTTTGAGATCAATTTAATATAAGCCAAGCTAAACCTTTTAGAGGTAGACGTCTAATTAATCGCGTAGTGTTGAAGATAAGAAGTGGGGAGGAGGGGGGTGCATGCTGCTCCAGGCTCGTTAGGAGGGTCGTCTGAAACTGACACCGGCGGTGCTAATTATTTATCCGTGAGGACATCTAGCCTACAGACCAATGCAAATTTTGTGCAATTAATACAACGAGCGATCCTTTTTAATCTTCATACCATTGGCAAACCCTCCCTATATGTAATACATCTTGTACAAATTTTTATTGTCATAGTCATTCACTACAGTTTTAGATGTATAAATAGAAAATACTTTATACCTCGCAGTATTAATTAAACTATGCTTAGATGGTTTAGACACGTAGAGAGAGTGAATGAAAGGATTTATTAGTCAAGTTAGAAGGCAAAAACCAAGGCATTCCTGGACCCAATCCAGGACATTTTAAATAAGAGCCAGGTCAAGAGTACACTAAACCAATCAATGAATTTGTATGAAAGGTTTAATGAGAATGAAAGAAGCGAAGGAGATATGCAAGAAACCTGGCAAGTGGAAGGACATGGTCTCTGCCTAGGCCTATGGTAATGAGGCGTATTACGTTGAAATAATTTATTACATTAAATTATTATATTACAGTAACCTAAGTTCAAGTGCGCCCCTATTTTTTTTAACAATCTCTGCTAGGCAACCCTTGAATGGATACTATATTAAATTTTAATACAAGTTGTTGTATTATATTTGATTATAATACGCTTCAATCAAATGTTAAGTGTAATATAAAAGGTAAAGGGAAGTAGCAGCCCATTAACGTCCCACTGCTGGGCATAGGCCTCCTCACCCATGTATTATATGAGAGAGGGTTTTTAGAGCATAGACCCACTACGCTGCTCCACTGCAGATTAGCAGGCATAGTACACAGGTGTACTCTCTATTCCTTCACTCTCATAATCCGACGTGACAGCAATCCGACACAATCGGAGAGAGATAAGGCGCAGGACCGACGGCTTAACATGCTCTCCGAGGCACGGTGGTGGATCACACCGCCAACTTCCCAGCTTCGGGCAATTATTGAGAAAATCTTAATGGAAAACTCAATATCGATTTTCGAATCGACACGGGACTCGAACCTAGGACCTCATGTTTGTAGTCGAACATGCTAACCACTAGACCAATGAGGCAGTTATATATTTATTTTTATTTAGCCCAAACCACTTACCATGCTAATTCAAAAATCAATAATAACTTTTCTATTTAAGATTTTCTCAACATTTGCCCGAAGTTGGGAAGTTGGCGGCGTGATCCACCCCCGTGCCTCGGAGAGCACGTTAAGCCGTCATTCCTTCCCCTTTTCTCTCTCCGGTCGTGTCGGATTCCCGTCACATTGGACTATGAGAGTGAAGGAATAGAGGGTGCATATGTGTACTATGCCTGCCAATCCGCAGTGGAGCAGCGTGGTGGGTCTATGCTCTAAAAACCCTCGCTCCTCGGAGTGAGGAGGCCTGTGCCCAGTAGTGGGACGTTAGTGGGCTGCTACTTACTTACCCCATTACATTTAAGCAATATCTCTAATCCATAGGCTGCCTTGTAGAAATCTCTATTTAGCGATTTAGCCTTTTAGTACATACTAGTCTTTTCTTTTTACCTTGTTTTCTTTTTTAGATTTCTTGCGTGGTGTACAATAAAGTATTATCTATCTAAACTTATTTTGCGAAAAAACGTACAGCAACATGCATTCAAAGGTAAAAGGTTTAACCGTTCGTTTCTCTTTAATGAGTTAAAATGATTTTAATGTTTTAATATTACTTGTTTATTTTGTAGATGTTAATATTATCTAACCTGAAATGTTTAATTTCTGAGTTCTTAATGGTAAAATTCTTCGAAACATACTACATTATAACAAATGTACTCTCGTTGCCTTTATATAATGAAATAAAGAATTTTACATAAGCTTATTAATTTTTTCGCAAAAAATTAAAATTTCAATCACTATGATAACACATAACATACTTTATGAAGTCAAGAATCAATTGAAATCAAGAAAAGATGAGTAATAGATTAGTGATATTTGCATTGTAATTAAACAATTTTCGTGCGATATTAAGTCGTCTGCATAACCTTATTACAAATTATTATCAATTACTAATTCTTTACATACATGTGTAAGTTGTTGCGTCACAATAACGACTCGTCAGAACTCCAAACAGTTTGCTAATAACACTACATGTATCAGCATCACTAAAATTTTTGTCTCGGAATGTTTTAAAAACAACTCAGTACAGCTCAAACATATCGAGTTCAAGGCATAATTAAAACGTGATTGTTTTTATACGAAGGAAATATATAAGTGAGGTAAATCATGTCTAAAAATAAAGAGAAATCCAATCAGATCGTGCCAAAGGATTGGCGGGAGAGATCGGAGCCTCTACTTTCAGTGCCTGAGGATGAAAGGTGAGGCCGGAATCGTCATTAAATGCATTATTATACGATACCGAGACAGATTTATTTAAAAAGCTGACCGTGTAATAAATACTTGGCTTTATTTTAATAAAATATAAAAAATATGCGATCTTATTAATTTAAGACATTATTATTACTCGATATTACAGTTAATATGTATCCATACAATTGTAATCTGTATAAATAAGTGTCTGTTTGGTCATTGAATATATAATACGATACCCGGGCAGATTTATTAAAAGAGCTTAATGTATAACAAATACTTGGCTCGAATTTAATTAAATATAAAAAGTATACTGTTTTAGTAATTTAAGAAATTATTTTTAAGTCAATAATATATTAGAGTTAATATGAATCCATACATATGTTGTCTCAAGAAATAATTGTCTACTTGGTTATTAAATGTGTAATACGGTACCGAGACAGTTTTATTTAAAGAACTTAGCGTACAATAAATACTTAGCTTGAATTTTACAAAATGTATATCATAGATTCTTCCAGTAATTTAAGAAATCACATATCAAAGTTAATATGTATCCATACATTTGTTGTATATTTAAATAAGTGTCTGTTTGGTTATAGAATGCATTATACAATACCGAGACGGATTTTTTTAAAGACCTGAAAGAATATATACTTGGCTTTAATTTAATAAAATATAAGTCATAAACTGTGCTATTAATTTAAGAAATTATAAAAAAATATTTTTAAGTTAATATTATATATTACGAGTTAATATATCTCTATACAATTGTAGCCTGTCTAAATAAGTGTCTGTTCGGGTATTGAATGCGTTATACGATACCGAGACATATTTATTAACAGAGGTTGCTTGAATTTATAAAATATACTGTGCTATTACTTTAAGAAATATTAAGATTCCCGTCACACCCGACTATGAGAGTGAAAGAATAGAGAGTGCACTTGTGAACTATGCCTGCCAATCCGCAGTAGAGCAGCTTGGTGGGTCTATGCTCTAAAAACCCTCTCTCATGCGAGTGAGGAAGCCTATGCCCAACAGTGGGACGTTAATGGGCTGCTACTTACCTACCTTACTAGTATTACGAGTTAATATATCTCTATACAATTGTAGCCTGTCTAAATAAGTGTCTGTTTGGGTCAATACCCAATGAATGCATTGCATTATACGATACCGACGATACGAGACAAATTTATTTATAGAGATTATATAATAAATACTTGGATTGAATTTATGAAATATACTGTGCTAGTACTTTAAGATATATTATTACTTACATTACTCAATACAACACATTACAGTTAATACGTATCCATACAATTGTAATCTGTATAATTAAGTGTTTGTTTGGTTATAGAATACATTATACAATATTCAGACGGATTTATTTGAAGCCCTGAAAGAATATATTTGTCGCTGGAATTTTATAAAATGTATATCATCAACTGTCCCTGTAATTTAAGAAACAATAACAAATTAGTTTTAAATCCGTACTATATATTACAAGTTAATGTCTCCATACAATTGTAATCTTTATAAATAAGAGACAGATTTATTTAAAGAGCTTAGCGTTTAATAAATACTCGGTTTGAATATAATAAAATATAAAAAATATACTGTCTTAGCAATATAAAAAATAATTTTGAAGTCAATATGTTACGTATACGACGATCAGGCCTGTGTTTCCTTTGGTTTTTGCGTTTTTCGACGAATAGTTGGGTAAGGCGACTTAATGGGACGAATTAAAACGACGATTTTGTAGCGAGTTCGTTAACGTGTATTCTTTGTACAATTTTGAAAACCGAATGACAGCTCGTGTCAGTGACGTCTTCCTCCGACATGTCGAGCGTTGCGAGTATTGACGCGTAGATGGCGTTAACATAAGCCCCCGGCCTTGGGAGCACCAGCTTCCAATGGAGGCTCCTTGGTGCTGACGCGAAGTTCTTCATCATTGGGTGATGGAAGTGGGCAGATTTTGGCGAAGGGTCTCTGGAGGTTGCCATTCGAAGTTTTAATGACTGCCACCCGTGATAATCCATCCTAGCCGACGAATGTATGGACGATTCTCCCGAGGCGCCATTTGAGAGGCGGAAGATTGTCCTCTTTGACGACCACAAGAGTATTGGGAACGATGTCCTCTTTCATAGTCTTCCATTTGGTTTGCATTTGAAGTTCAACAACGTATTCCTTCGACCACATTTGCCAGAATTGCTGTCACATCTGTTCGACTCTGTCGAACCGGGATAAACGAAGGGTAGTCGCGCTCAGCAAGTCATGGCTGGCAAGCGAAGTGAGCGGTCGACCAATCATGAAAGGGGAGGGACAGATAGGAAGGAGGTCTGCAGGATCACAGGATGTCGGGTACATAGAACGAGAGTTCAGGACTGCCTCGATTTGCGCTAATACTGTGCTGAACTCTTCAGACGTGAGATTGGAGTTGCCTACGACACGGCGAATATGAAATTTACGCGACTTTATTCCTGCCTCCCATAGTCCCCCAAAATGTATATAAGGTGGAATAAATTTAAGGCTTTCGTTAGCCTATATTCGGACACGTAAATGGTTTATTTAGGTTTTAAATAGAAGAAACGAATTAAACTAACGAATGAAACGTTTTGAGTCTCATTGTATACGTATAGGTACTCAAACTTGTAAGCAAATCTAAGTGTATTGGATATGTAGCAAGGTAAACGAATAAACATACAGAACATTTCTCTAGTCTAACCTCTCTTCCTTTGCGGATCAAATAAACACTGGTCCGGATGAATTCGTGTACAAGTAACGCATTAGATGTACGTATAGACGATATAATTGATGATAATCCGTAATAAGTAAGCGCTGGTATGATGTACAAGAAGACGTGTAAATCTATTTGCAACATAACACACTCGGATGTTTTGTCACAATAAAGTTCATGTGTGTATCTAACAACCACCCAGGACGTAAATAATTGTTGTTAGCTGTAGGTAATTATCGATTAAGTTGTGTTAACGAATTATAATTAATGAAAACGATTAAATTTTGTGAAATACGGATCATTGTAGTTAGGTTGGTAGCTCACTCACTATGAGCGGCTCCGTCAAACGAGTTTTATTAGTTTAGTGCTAGCATTTTAACTAAAATGCAACGTGTAAGTAGAAACGCATCACATACGATTAACGCACGAAAGTACGTCTGCGCAAGCAAAGACGTATTAATGTAATAACTAATATAACGATTTAAATTCGACGTTTAATATTTAAGTTTTCGTACGTATTAATTAAGTCTAGTAGAAATGGTGACGAATTCGTATCGACGTATAATAAATTTGAAAATACGTAACTGTAAATAAAATAATATAAATCATATTTATAGCAATGACGACGTCATTGCATTTAATTGATTCAGTTTTTAGTACGTGAACGTATAAGAAGACCCGTGCATCAGCGTATTAAGATTGTGTACACAGAGCGACTCTGACGGATTCACACTCCATAATATTACAATAGATTTTGATAATCTGAATGCAGAAGAGTCTGCCTATATATTTTCTCAACGTTAACATAGACATCTTTACTACGACTGACGAAATCATAAAATAATTAAGTAGAAATATAATTTTGTAAAAATTACAGTTATTTAAAGATTTTCCTTTGCTTAAATTATAGTACTTCCGTCTAAGTGCCACTCGAAGTGATATTTAATATTTTAAATACGCCGTGATGTGGTAATTTACGCGATTCGTATACGTATATTCCATTTAGTATGAACTATATTTATATATTAAATTATGTATTATAATAACGTTTAATCAATTATTTAAATCTATTCAAAATATTCTAGAACGTGGTGTATTACAACCTAACTTGCGTTCGAGTGCAAGAAACCGGTTCTCTGTTACACAGCTGATCACTAGATTCAAGTGATGGAGCACGCAAGCGAAAACGACCTTTATCGTCGTGTAACGCCTTGCGCGTAAAGACATTTTCACATGAACGATCTTCTGTATAACTATCCGAAATAGAATTATCTTTTAAACGTTTTAATTTTGTTTCTAACGTATTTGTAAAATTACATTGAACGCGTTTGGTATTATATTTATTATTACGCATAGTGCCAGAGATAATCCAGCCGAGTTTAGTATTTTGTAAATATGGACCACTGTTAAGACGAATTAATCCATCATTTAAAAGTTCCCAAAATTTATCTGCACCTATTAATAAGTCGATCTGACCGGGCAAATAAAATTCTGGATCAGCGAGTTGTATATTGTTAGGGATGTTTATGTTGTCGATATTATGTGTTACGGATGGTATAATATCAGTAATGTGAGGTAACACGACGCAGTGTAAACGCGTATTGTAATTGTTTAGTTTCGAACGTATACGTATATTACATGAATGAGTAGACTGGGTTACCGAATTCCCTACTCCGGTGACGTGTGTAGTGGACTGTAACAAGTTAAGGTTTAATTTGTCGCATAACGATTTTGAAATAAATGAATTTTGACTACCGTTATCTAAAAGTGCACGAATTGTATGAAATTTGTCGTTTACGTCCGCGATCTCAAGCAACACGGTAGATAACAAAACCGGTTCTAATGACAAGTGTTCGCTTGTTTGCCTGTCTGCCGTAGTGTGCAACGAAGTAGTATGTGCGCGTTCCGCGGCGATGTTCGGCGGCTCGCTCGCTACAGCTGACGTAGTCCGTGACGTATTAGTGCTATGCGATGTTGTGAGTGCGCCGGCGCTGCTAGGACTATTTTCAGTATGAAGCAGTGTGTTGTGTTTACAATTGCACTGCTTGCAGGGACCGAACCAGCAGTTTGTTACCGTATGACCGGCACGCATGCAATTTTTACAAAGCTGTTGTTCGTCTACGTATTTTATTCTGTCATCGACAGACATATTATTGAATTGGCTACACGAATAAAGTAAGTGGTTACCGTTTTTACACAGAGTGCAGTGGTAACGTGGTGAATACTGTTTAGACGAACTAGGATTTTGCGATTTGAACGAGTTACGCCGCGTAGTGAGATAACTATGAGAATGAACGGAATGATTTAACATTGGCTTCCTTACGGGTTGAACGTCTAATGTTTGTTTGCTCGAATTATGCGTTACTTTAATCGTTTCTAACATATCAGCTCTGTCAGTAAGAAATTTAATTAGATCGTTTAAAGTTAATTTGCCAGAGTGATTCTGCGTGCTAGAAATCGTACCTTTATATTGTTCCCATTCTCGTTCGGTTGCGGGATCTAGTTTTGAGACGATTATATAAATTACTAACGTGTCCCAGTACTCCGTGGGCTCATCTAATGTGCTAAGGGCACGAATATTTTTCAAAATGGAATCGATTAACTTGCGTATTTGAAACGGAGATTCTTTATTAATCGACTGAGTGGAAAATAATGCCTTTACATGGTTATGCACGAGTAGCCTGTTGTTGTTATATCGATTTTCGAGTAACTCCCACGCGATTAAATAATTCTCAGATGAAAACTGTAACGATTTAATTATTTGTTTGGCATTACCGGTAAGGGCTGAGCGTAAATAATGAAATTTTTGTATATCGTCTATATGGTCAGAGTGGTGAATTAACGAAACATACGTGTCTCTAAATTCTAACCATTGTTCAAATGAACCGTCAAAGGAAGGTAATGAGATTGTAGGCAATTTAATACTAGACGATTTAAACGACGACGATTTTATTGTAGTTTCCTTTAACATACACTTAGCTTTGGCTACAACTTCATAATATTGATTCTCAAACGTTTCTCTTTCTAATAATTCTTTTTCTATATCAATACTATTCGTTTTAAGCTCAATATCGTCTTGTATAATTGAGAATTGATCGAATAAGCTATCTAATTTAGCACAACGTTCAAATAAACTAATTTTATGAGTTTCAGTTAATTCTATGTCGGTTAACGAATGAACATATTTTGTAAATAATGTGAATTTACCCTTAATGACGCCCCGTTTTTTAATTAATTGACTCACGCTTTCTTCAGACATCATTGTAGGGACTAAGTAAGCAGGAATAAGTACTTACAGTTCTGTAGAAACGAATTTTTACCGGTACGAATTCGGTTGAAAATTCAAATTCTCGACTCGCGTCACGGCTTTCTTACGCTTTTAACCGGGTCGAAAATCACTGGAATTACAGAATAAACGTAGTATTAGCACAAACGAGTATTAGGAAGGCGTTTAAGAAAGGAAAATGATAGGTCTGACCGTTTTTCTGGCTTCGATGATGCTCGTTAGAGTTGACGATTTTCTCGTAATCCGTCTTCGAACAGGATCAAAATGCGGCTTCGAACAGGACCAAAATGTTACGTATACGACGATCAGGCCTGTGTTTCCTTTGGTTTTTGCGTTTTTCGACGAATAGTTGGGTAAGGCGACTTAATGGGACGAATTAAAACGACGATTTTGTAGCGAGTTCGTTAACGTGTATTCTTTGTACAATTTTGAAAACCGAATGACAGCTCGTGTCAGTGACGTCTTCCTCCGACATGTCGAGCGTTGCGAGTATTGACGCGTAGATGGCGTTAACACAATAGTATATTAGGGTTAATATGTATCCATACCATTGTTTTCTGTATCAATTAGTATCAAAATCAAATCAAAAATATCTTTATTCAAGTAGGCATATTACAGCACTTTTGAATCGTCAAATTATATTTATTTTCCACACTCTGATTCTAATAGACGTCTGATGATGGTACTCAAGAACGGCTTAAAATTTAAAGTTACGAGGGTTTCTCCGCGCCCTGATCCGAGAAGAAACCACAACAAACTCAGTCGGGTATTTTTTTGTTACCATCATAAGAATATCATATTACTTTACCATATTTTAATTAAAATTAGAGCAATTCGTTCACTCCCAGGCGTTTCTATCGTCCAGGTAATCTTGCAACTTATAATACGATTTTTCTATCAACTTTCTTCTAACAAAGACTTTGAATTTATTAATTGACATCTTTAGAACGACTTGTAGGAGTTTATTATAGAAACGTATACAGTTACCCTTAAATGAGTTGTTAATCTTATGCAGCCTACTAGAATTGATAACAAGTTTGTTTTGGTTTTGTAAGTTATATGATGTACATTCACTCTTTTTATTAAAAGATTGGTTTTATTGGTGGTATCTGTTTGGTTATAGATTGTATTTTACAATACCGATGCGGATTTATCCAAAGCTCTGAACGAATATATACATGCCTTGAGTATAATAATGTGAATCACAAACTTTCCTTGTAAGAAATAATAAAAAGAATATCTTTAAGTCTATATTACATTTTTACACAAAGTATTTTACAGACATAGATAGGCATTCACAGATTATCGCGTAATAATAAAACTATATATACAAGCTCTACCAATTTTTGAATTTGATAGAAATTTTACATGTAAATTTAAATAGCTCTGATAAAAATTAATGATGTGTAAAGTTTTATCATTATTTATATCCAGGGCCATATTATTTCATTTCAGTTAATTTCGTAAACAGCAAACAAGATTACTAGCCAATGATGGATAATGAAATTATTTGCATATTTTTAACGCACCAAAAAACATTAACCTTTGCACATGGTTTTATTATTTTTTTATTTCTGACAGGATGTGATCAGACGTGATGGTAAGTGATGATACAATCGTAGATAGAAGCGCATTAATCTGGTAAGAGGTTATTTTCTTTTATTGCTGACAGTTTAGCGCTTGACTGTGACCTCACCTGATGGTAAGTGATGATACAGTCGAAGATGGAAGCGCGCTAATCTGTTAAGAGGTGATATACCTCACCTCACCAGCCTAGACTCGGACAAATTCGAAAATACAATTTTGTAAATTCGGTATACCAGGGATCGAACCCGGGGCTTCTGTTAGCAAAGCGGGTACTCATACCACTGTGCCAACAAGGCTGTCAAACTTACCTGTAATGGATTTATACACAGCATCGTATCGGAATAGAAAACTCTTTGCTGTTAATGGTAGTTACCAAACTAGCCACGGCCGAAGCCTTTCACCAGTCGACAGTCAAACCAATTAGAAATTACACACCCTACCGGGGCTCGAACCCAGGACCTCTGCTAGCAAAGCGAGTACTCACGCCAATAATTAATAAACAAAGCAATACTTTAGTAATGTACTCAAGTATATTTTTCTATAAAAACATGTAATCATATTTTTTCAGTGAACATCCACCACATTCGCTGCCAAGACTCAGTATAGTCCTACCTTGTAGTGCAAGCACAAGCGTCGAGCAAATATCTGTTTGTAAAACAAAAAAACAGCTTTCACATGGCGAGTGAGTATAGAGACCAATCCTAACTAGCGACTTTTTAATCGGCAATAGAGTATTATGCAATGTTTGGCGATTATTGTCAAAGCGAATTTTTACAAACATTTTTATGACTAACTGCCGCATTCGACTACGATATCACAACTTAACTGATCCTGCATTTATAAAAATTACATTGTATTAGTTAATAAGGACCCTTAAGAAGAGTTTTTTGACAAAAGTTTGCCGTCGGCCACAACAGCTAAACTTATGCAGAAATTAGTCGTTTGCGCAGGAAATATGGGAATATAACACAAGTGTATGCCGAAATACAATTGCACTCTCTATTCTTTCGCTCTGATAGTCTGATGGGATGACAATGCGATACGACTGGAGGGAGATTAAGTGCTGGACCGATGGCATAACGTGTTTTTCGCGGTACCAGGATAGAGCACACCGCTAACTTCCCAAGTCCGGATGATTAAGAATTTCTTAGCAAAAAAAACACAATATCAATTTTTTAAATCACCCGACACGATACTCGAAGACTCGAATAATCTGATCACCTCAGACTAATGAGGCAGTCAACAGAACAAGTGTAAGACATTTTAATGTTTGTGGCTCGCTAGTTCCATTAATCGTCTAAAATTGGAACTTAAACTCACATAAGGAGCTTTCGGACGCCAGAAAGTTTTAAATTTTAGTTTGACTACTGTTATCAATGTCTTTACTATTACAGCCTGTAAAATAGAGGCTTTTCTGAGTGGGTTTTCGATACAAATACCCCAATGCTTTGATCATACCGCACGGTGTAAAAGACGTCTTCGCACTCACAATGCTTTATGACTTGATCATTTTTGAAGTGAAACTTCTTTAGGCGCATAAGGTTAAAATTTTTACGCATAAAATACGTGATTAACGTCATGAAGATGTGCAGCGTTTTTTATACTAAGTCTTTGGAAGGTTAGGTATTTTTAATATTTACATATAACATGTGGCATTTTGATTTACAATATATCGTTTGAGATTTCAATAAATTATTTGTATTAACTTTCGAAACTTTTAATATTTTAATGGCAATTAAAATGCATTAAATTCCCCTCATATCTTCCTTTTCCCCTTACTTTAAGTCTCGGAAATCTAAAGTTTTAGATTTGTTTAAATATAAAAAAGACATAAATTAGTTTGCCAAGGAAGTTTGACTTCTGACAGCTGTACTTTGTACGCACGCACTTTTTTCTTCAGTAATCTTTTTTACAATAAATAATTCATTTGACACTACTTTATCTTTGTACCTATTTATTCTTTATTTTCTATAAAATAAGGTTTTTAAGAAATGACAGGGCGACTTTGGCAAATGTTAAAAGTCGCAAGTCTATGTGGAACCTAACTTATTTAAATAACACGTTATGTATATTTACTGAATGATATCATTTCCCTATGCTATCCTATATAACATAAATCAGGGCCGTTTTTCTAAGCTGTAAGAAAACTCACTTATATAGACGCATTTGTTTGTATTAATAATGTGCAGTCTAAGTTTAAGAGATTCATGTAAGCTTCCCTCAACTTATCACACCAATAAAAAGATGCATATTTGCAAATAATTCTATTAATATAATCTTGTTCTTATCTTTCACATGAACAATATTCATTTATTGTTTTTGTACTAATCTCAATTATTAACTTCAGACTATAATTTGAGCGTGTTTGAGTTCATTGTGTTTACTTAACAGCCTTAATAATTATTATAGGTAAATTAACACTGACAATGTTAGAATGTTACCATCTTAAACTGTATAACAATAGAGCAATATAAATCTATAGAAATAAAAAAATGGATTGCTTGTTTTTAATTTACAATTAACACCTTTTCACTAAATACTAGCAAAAGTAGATACGGTGTCGATATCAAAAATCAATTTTTAAATTTTTTAAATATTTTAAATGTTAGGACAGATTTTGAAAACTATTTCACTGGCAAATTGCTGATGTTACACATGAGGAGTAAATCAGGGTACTTTTATTTTAGAAAGAAATAACATCCGAAATTACGCGATTACCACCGCGGTGAACAGCTCATACAAATTAAATATAATTAGCTAAATAATAGTTACACCTGCAAATCATTCTGTATTCATATACCATTCTGCTTAAATTGTATTCGATAAACTAATTTCCATTATATTCATTATTAGATGATTCAACTAATTAATTCAATGTATCAAATTGTTTCAGTGAATCAATGACCGTGGTATTGTCAGCATTTTACGCGAAATTATTAATTGTTTTAGGCTTAGCACTGCCTGTTACGAGCACAATACAAAATGAATTGTACACAAACATCACTTCGGATGTAAGTATCTTACTAATGAGAAAGTAAATAAACTAAAATAATCAGGAAAACTTCTAGATATATCGCTACATAAATTTGCGTACTTTAATTTGACAGATTACTTAGGCCATAATAAACATGATGATCATAAGAATCTGACCTGATTCAGTTTATTGTGGTTTCTTCTGAGAACAGGGTCGAAGGAGTCCTCGTAACTTGAAAATCGTACATCTAAACTAATATTATAAAGAGGAAACATTTCTATTTGAATGACGTATGTTTGTAAAGTTTTCACACATAAACTGATGGACAGATTTCAAAATTTTTACACCATTAAAAAGCTGCATTTTCACTAAATGACATAGGCTATATTACTTTCTGAACAAAGTAGGGATCCCTATTTAAAAAGCATTTATGTAATCCAAGGTGTGAAAAAATTGGTCACAAAAAATCTGTCAACGTGTGCTCTGCGGAAACTATTGATGATAGAACAAAAAATGTGCTACAGTATTATAGAACGTATTAATATCTACGAAAAAAACTACTGTATATAACTACTTAATTACATTTTAAAAATTAATAAAAGTGCCGACTATAATAAAAACATATTATTCACACCTCTGTAATAATCGTTACCCTACTAAATATTTTTATTAAATACCGTAAAACCGTAATATACCTGTAAAATATATTTTAAATTATTCCTATCGGTCTGCCCATTCAAAAGATATATCGAAATTAAAAATGTCCATCTAAAGAAAATTGTAGCGACCCTTATAACTGGGCCTGCGACTGGTGAGTGAGCTCATATTCCAAGGACACCAATGTTACCCACCGATATACCTACACTGTTTTTTATTTTTATCAAACTAAAAACTGATTTAGAATATTCGTTCATTACCTCCTTGAAATCAAGAATTCTCAATACCTGTAGAGTATTTTTAAATTTGCTAATATCGAATATTCTACGTAAATTATGTTAAGAATTTAAAAATGTATTAGTGATATATGTAATCGTTGTAAAGTAAAATATGTATATTGATAACATTAAGAATGGAAGTGTGTATCTAATAATCGGAAAGGAAATAATTAAAAATTTTGTGTAATCAACTTTTATGTTAACTGAAATAAATCTACAGTAGTAGACTTAGTAGACTTTCCACTGCAACGAGATCACTATTTACGTTAATTAGTAATGAAATATAAACAATATTTGACGATTTGGCGTAATAGCCTACTTTCAGATATAATTTTCAAACTCAAATAACTTATACTAGCAAAAATAATTTATACGCTATTGTAACACATACATACGTTTCCATTTGTTACAGATATTTACAATGTACCTGTACATAGTCAGTATGCTTTTCTTAGCATACACTTTTTATCATCTTCGAATAGCGAAGAAAACTAAAGAAGGTTAGTATATATAGACATTATATATCCGATCTTAGGGAGCGTTGACGTTGTATCTACATCAATATGGCGAATAGTTTTAGAGATCTCCTTCTCCTTGACATGTTTCATGTCTGGGTCGTGTCAACCACCTCCGATGATCGTTTTTTCTTTCATAATAAAACGCTATTTGCTTCTGCTTTCGGCGACGTGTGAGGCATCATATACGGAAGTTTTTAATGTGGTGTGGATGGTGTCTGATCGGACCAACCATTGGTACCTCTTGCTCTTTTCCTGCTAACTCTCCCAGTTATCCCGATGCTTACCATGTTTCCTGGTAATCTGCCCAAAGTACTCAATTATTTTTTTGAGACAGATGGTGGAAAGCCTGATTTTGACAATTGAAACATTGAACCAATTTCGGTTTTAGAGATCTAGTGATTAATAAATAGGTGAGCGTTCGTTGATCACATAAATATATATGCAAAGACAATTTTTGTATCATCACTTTTCAAATATGCCAGGTTTAGAGCACATCGCTTGGATTCCAAGTAAATAAATAAATTGTATTTTATGTATATAAATAGAGGATATATCGATAAAAGCAGTCAATAAATTTTGTTTTAATAGACTCATTCGTCTCACTGCTTCATTGCTCTAGTGGTTGGCAACTACAGACATGAGATACTGGGTTCGAATAGCGGATCAAGTCAATTCAAAAATGGATATTGAGTTTTCTATGAAGATTTTCCCAATATCTGCCCGAAGTTGGGAAGTTGGCGGTGTGATCCACCCCCGTGCCTCGGAGAGCACGTTAAGCCGTCGGTCCTGCGCCAGCTCTCTCTCCAGTCGTGTCCCCGTCACATCGGACTATGAAAGTGAAGGAATAGAGACAACACTTGTGTACTATGCCTGCCAACCTGCAGTGGAGCAGCGTGTTGGGTCTGTGCTCTAATAACTCTCTCTCCTATGAGTGAGGAAGCTTGTGCCCAGCGGTGGGACGTTAAGGGGCTCCTACTCTAGACTCATTTATATATCTTAGAATTTTGAAAAGTTTTCCTTAAGTGTTTACAGTAAAATGTTACAAGGTTTGACTATTTTTTCAGATAATGTGAAACGAACAAGATACGGCAGCTTTTATTTGCACATGGGAATTGCAGGATTTAGCGTGGGTTCTATTATCTATTCCTGCTTACAATTTGGCGAATATTTTGATCTTTCTGGTGATTGTCAATTGACGATCGTCGCATTGAAGCCAGCACTACGAATATTCTTTCTGGTCGCACAAACAATTTTTATCTTCTCTTACACAGATGTAAGTTTTAATATATCTATTCTCTACGACTCGTAAAGAAAAATCTTAAAAAATTAAAACAACTTAATTATATATATATCAAGATTTAAAAATATATAGTAGTTCTCCTAATGTTCAACATGTTTTTTATTCAAGACAAAAAATAGCTTATATAATAATTTAAATTATTCTGTATAATATCGAGAAATTCAAATATGAGTCTTTGAAAAGAAATATGTCTTGTAGATAAAAATTAAAAATGCGTGCGTACAAAGTACAATGTCAGTGAAACGTTTTTGGAAAACTAATTTTTATTCTTATTTATAATTATACAAATGTAAAACGTTAGATATCGAGACAAAGAGAATTATTTGCCATTAAAATATTAAAAGTGTCGAAAATTAATATAAATAATTTATTGAAAATTAAATTGGTTTTTGAATTTAAAATTTTGAATAAAGAATTTATAAAATATTTTAATTTTATATTTTATGAAAAATATATTAAATTATTAAATGAAGAGTGGCAAAGTACGTTATTTGTTAATATTAAAATTAAGAAAACCTACAAACATGGCCAAAGTATATATCTTAAATCATAACGCTCGTGAAGAAGTATCACTTCAATAAATAAAAGATAATCGATTTCAAATTATATGAGATGTTTAAATTCTTCAAATTTCATTAGAAACGTTGTTGTATTAGATACTGTAGGATGGCCTTATAGTAAAAATGGTCATATAATTTCAACAAAAAACTGACGAAAACTGGATACCTATTATTGTAACGTTTCAATATTTTGAACAAATAATGAGCATCTAAATATAAAAACACGAAGTTTTATATAGACAGCCTATAAGCAATATTTAGTATTCTAGCTGCTAATCCAAGTATAATACGAAATATATATTTCTAAAATACTATGTGCAGCGTAACTGTTACATAATTATCTATATATTGAGATATCCAGATATCTATTGACTTATCACGATATCTCTGGAACCATAAAGCTTAGAGACATGAAATTTTGGTAGGAATATTCCTTTTGCCGAGTAAAGGTCATGTTTCTTATTTGTAAAACAATTTGCCTAAATTAATGAAACTGCTACCAAAAAAACGTTCCACGCAGACGAAGTCGCGGGTTCAGCTAATGCTTTAGGCGCACTGTAAGATATATTTTGTGGGTATTGAATGAAACTGTGTCGTTACGCTCGCCTATATAAGACTCGTTCGAATAAAGTAACCTATCGTTGACTATGAAAGCAAGAGTCATAATAATTAACGCTTCACTACTATATTTTAATTCATTATTGTCCTTTTCATTACTTTATGGTTGTTAAGAGTGCCAATCGGGCCCAATTATTTCGCCACCGACGAATAGACCGGGAGAGACACGTATTGTATTTGGCTGGTAAAAAAATCAAAATAACACAGGGTAATTCATTATTTCATAAAACATAAATAACTATCCATTTTTGACAGCAATTTGTGCCCAGTCACAATCACAAATATTGTAAATATGTTATAGAAATAGTATGATAAGTGTACATTGTGATATAAAAGAAGATGTAGTGACTAAAATTGAGAAAGGTATGCCTAGATGGTTTGGGCACGTAGAGAGATTGAATGAAAAGAAACTGACCAGAAGCAATTATGAGTGAATGGGAAAGTTGAAAAGGGAAGACGAAGGCGAACGTTCCTGGACCAAATCCAGAACATTTTAAATAAGGGTCAGATCAAGAGTACTCTAAATCGACGAACTTATATGAAAGGTTTAATGAGGATAAAAGACGCAAAGGAGATATGAAAAGATCGTGGCAAGTGCAAGGACCTATTCTCTGCCTACCCCTAGGGGAATGAAGCGTGATGCTATGTATGTATGTAGAAATTAATTAAATAGCCTTGATTAAGTTTTCTCTTCTGCCGTATGGTTTGAAGCACTCACCAAGTTTTTTTTTATTGTGACTTGACTATGATATGTAAAGATATGAATGACATAAGATACATATAGCTACGCAAAAAAATTAAGAGTATATGCACATGTCAGAGGGAGATAGATAGGCGAATCCAAATTCTTACACTCGACGGTCCTAGAAGAATATAGCCCTTGCTATCAATACAACAAATTAATCAAAAAGAAATGAAAGTATGATTACATTAAATAAATATAGTTACGTAGCGTGTATGGATTGTGTTAGTGAAAACGAAAAATTGTACCTTTTACAACCGACAGCTATACGTAAACATTTAAATCACTCAAAACAAAAAAAAATACTTAACCGCATCGAACTTTACGTTTTAGTTTCATCTTAATAAAATAAATAAATTAATTAAAATTATCCTAATAGCCTTAGGCTGTCATGGACATAGGTCTCGTCTAGATCTCTCCATTTATTTCGCGCTTTTGCCAATCTTAATACTAACATTTAATTAAGAGAATATTTTTCTATTATTTTTCAGGTACTAGACCCAATGAGAGGCGTAGTTCTAGATAGATTTGGTTTAATGCATTTAATTGCGACAAACGTATGCGAATGGCTCAATGTAATTATTCAAGAAACTAGAGATGACATAGTCGCTGTAGCATTCGATCGCCCAGCACTATTGAGATATACAAATATAACTGGGCCACCCAAATTGGTTTTTATCGATGAAACAATAGGCAACAGTACACTCGAAGACTATATGGAGAGCAATTTCACCGACGGCAGTGAAGTAATTCATGCAAACTTAACCGCCACGATAGAAGCTTGGAGTTGCAATGTCTCGGATATGATAACGCCACTAATTAGAGCTATGAATCCTTATCTAAGGCCTTGCGGTGTTGAATATAGCTTGCTTTGTACCATAATAATAGTTGTTATATGGAACGACATTTGCACCGTACCTGGATCGGTAACTACATCCTTATATATTATAAAACGAAATTTTCCGTCTTTCTGTCTATTAACGCCAAAAACATAAAACTACTAAACCAATTTTTGTGCGATTTTCTTTCATATATAGAATCATTCAAGTGGATGGTTTGAGTATACAATTTGTCAAGCTTTTGTGTATTTCAGTGGTAGTATAACGATAGTTGTTGGTAATGTCAGAAAAAACCATGCTACCTGAGAGGTTTCTTGCCTAACCTGAAAGATCTGCAATAAAAGTCTACGATGACATATATTATAGTATACGTTTTTTTTAGGATTAATACTTACTAGTTTTAATGACACTAGTGCAAATTTCGCTAGCAAATATTCAGGAGTTCAATTGCCCATAAGTCAAATTTAAGCAACTGTATTTTCTAATGTGTCTAATACTAACCTGGTGAAAGGCTTCAGCTGTGTATACCACCCTATTAGCAAAAACGGTATATAAAAAAAAGGAAACTGATACGATGCTGCGTAGAAACCATTAAAAAACTCCATTACTTATTATCCAGTTAGTAATTAGGGTGGTAACTAGCCACGGGCTAAACCACAAGGCCAAACCTAATCATACTACCTCAGTGTTTATACTTTTATACAAACGGAAAACAGTATTTTTCTCAATTTCTGCTACTAGTTTAAATTCGCGCTATAAATATTTTAATTGTGATGTAAGGGACTTGATGTTAATACAGTTCTTTCAAAATATTAATTCATTAAAAGGTAAGTAGCAGCTTATTAACATCCCATGTCTGTGCACAGACCTCTTCACTCATAGGAGAGAGGGTTTATAGAGCATAAATCCACCACGCTGCCCCGCTGCGGGTTGGCAGGGATAGTACACAAGTGCACTCTCTATTCATTCACTCTTATAGTCCGATGTGACTCCGACACGACCGGAGCGAAATCAGGCACGGGACCCGCGACTCAACATGCTCTCCGAGCCACGGGGCTAGTGCATAACTCTAACTTTCCAACTTCGAGCAAATACTGAGAATTTTTTACCAGAAACCTTAATATCGATTTTTTAATTCACCCAACCTGGGACTCGAACTCAGGACCTTATATCTAGATTTTAATTGTAATCAGTTTCAAAAGATGCTAGATGGCGTAGGAATTGACTTTAATTTTGTTACATACATACATAGTATGACGCCTCATTCCCATAGGGGCAGGCAGAGACAACATCCTTCCACTTGCCACGATCCTTGCATATCTGCTTCGCTTCATTCTCATTAAACCTTTCATACAACTTCATCGGTTTAGAATACTCTTGACCTGGCTGTTATTTAAAATGTCCTGGATTTGGTCCAGGAACGTTCGCTTTGGTCTTCCCCTTCCAACTTTTGCATTCACTCTTGACTCATAAATCCTTTTTGTCAGTCTCCTTTTATTCATTCTCTCTACATGCCCAAACCATCTAAGCATACCTTTCTCAATTTTAGTCACTACGTCTTCTTTTAT